>JABFEA020000043.1:1839941-1870596 GCA_019775915.2 Cyphomyrus plagiostoma
CCCGCCCCCCCGGGGCGCGGGGGGGGCGGCGCCCCCCCCCCCCCGAGTGCCACTGGCAGGCTGTGGCGCAGACAGGCCAGTTACAGGTGTGGTGTCCTCCAGGGGGCCACGCTGACACCTGACCTCTAGCCCACGGGTGATTAGTGGGAGCTGACAGGCCTGTGAGCCCCCCCGCTCTGCCGCCAGAGTAGATGAGCCCCCGGTGGATCTGATTAGGCACGCGAGGGGCAGGAGCGGTCATGACAGATTCCCCGTGGGAGCCAGGGGAGGGGCGGTGGGTGCGACTCTAATAGGAGAGGTGATGAGTTGTGAGACTGCAGAGACAATCCCCCCTCCCCCCCCCCATCCGCAGGCTGTGGATTGAATCAACAAAACAAACCGGAAAATTTGTGATGAATTGCTACTAGGACTTAGTTCTGGATGGACGAGTGGCTTTCTCCCTTCCGATGTCTGGCTCCCCTCTGTCTGAAGCTGCAGTGGGAGGAGACTCGCCGAGATGGAGAGCTGCTCTTTGTGATCGCACTCGCGACAGTAATGATAATGAAAGTGAAATAAAGACCCCCGCGAGCGAGACGCGGGACGACGGAGGTCCGCGCTGCGCCCTGAGGACGAGCGCGGTTCATTTACAGGAGTGCTGCCCTCACACTGGAGCTGGCACGGGGCGACGAGACGCGTCAGCGGGGCACATACTCAAATTATTATGGAAAAGGAGAGGAACGCCGAAAAAGCCAGTGACCACCCGTCCTCAGCGTGGGAAACAGGAATCCGCCTTTATTGGCAGTTTGCTTCCAAGGGACTTGGGTGAGGGTCTGGCTGTATCCAAAGAACCAAAATGCTAATTCCCACCATTTTTTCTTTAAAAACAGATACTGTGGCTTTGTTTTATTCATTTATTTATCTATCCTATTTTTGTATTTTTGTATATTTTTTGTCCCGGACAGAGACAAAAGGCAGTTGGTGGCCCAGTACCCAGTAGTGATGGGATGCCATCTTCACCAGGGGGAGCCCAGTGGTGGATGTGTCGAGACCCAAAGGGTCATACTGCCGGGTCCAACAATCTGCAGAAGTTTGGCCGCTCTGATGATACTGAGAGGGGAGCAATGAGCCTTTCATTATGTCTGGGACATAACAATTAAGGATAAACGCTTCAAGGTTCTGCCCCGGAGAAGTACATGGCTGCATCCAGGCTTAATATGTCAATCTCCGCTGTGAACCCCGGTCTTACAGGAATACAGGTTGCATTGATGCATCTTAAAAAGCCAGCCAATAAGAAGACATGTGAACAAACCTTTATAGCATAATTTCCTGACTAGACAGTTGGGTGGGTTGGGCATTGTTACCTGACTGTTGGTCGCTGTTACGCTAACAGCTGTTTCTCTAGTCTGTGCATTCTGTTGTCACTTTGAAGTCCCCCCGTCATTTAAACAGCTGTGTGCTCATAACAGTGGTGTGAGATTCAAGCACCTGGTATGACTCATGTATGACAGCTGTGCTCTTCCTACCATTCCAGCCCACGTCCTTCGGCTAAATTTTATTTTTAACCGTCTGAATTCCACTCTTACAGGCCATCGAACACCACGCCCCGCAGGGTCACGGATTATTAGTGGAACTGCACACTTCACTGACCATGTATCCCAAAGCAGAAGTATCCAGTGATAACATAGTGGCAAGTCATTTTGAACAAGTAAAAATCACTATTCCCGCTACCAGTCAATCATCTCTTTATTCTCTGTGCTTAGAATTACCCCCTGATCCAATGTAAACAAGGGCATTTTGATTTTTAAAAATGAAAAAAATTGCACTCTATACACATTCCAAAAAGGGAGATTCATTACTGAAATTTAATGCAACTTGTCCAGTGTGGGATACAATATGATTATTGTTTTGTAGGACTCATGCATAAAAGAATATTGCGTTCTGCCAGATCCCCCCTAAAGACCCTCGTTGTTCCCTAAAAGTTTAAAATTGAGTAAGGGAAACCCACAAAGACCCAGTACGCAAAGGGGGGCAATCAAAGCTGTATGGTCAGACTTCACGCTTGCTGTTTTTATGGCTCATTTCAAAAGACCTTTGTGTAATAGTATTGAAATGAATTCCTTTGTTTTGGATTTTACTGATTAAACTATAGAAGGATCTTGTCTGTGATGGATGGGCATCCTGCTCCTTATGGATCATGCCCGCAGCTTCCCGAGATGGACACCCGGCTCTCTGTGACTCTGGATTGTAAAGGCAATGATAGAATTCAGATGGATGGATGGATGGATGGAAAAATGAGACTCATGACACAAGTGCTTATATGGCATGGAGATAAGAAACATCGGCCCTTATAGCACACAAAGAAACACAGAGTCTTTCTGATATAATTCATAATTTAACTTGCTATTTCTCATTAATGGAGATATGGTCCAAACTCAGATGACACTATCGCTGAACCCAGGGTGGATTTATAATAAGAACATTAGCCATCTGAGTATGACCTAATCTCATAGTTTTGATTGTACTGTACTCTTTACAAACTGATGGTGTTAATCATCTGAGAAGGTAGAGCACGGTGTTGTAAGTCATATTCATATACTTGCCATTTTTTTACCCATAATGCTCTGTTTGTGTCACTTCGGCTTAGTGCAGACATGACATACTGTAAGGTTTTAATTCTAAATTTAACTCTCAGACACTAAGACATGTCACAGCTGCTGAACGAGAGTCTTGTCCCCTCCGCACTGTGGACATTGTGTGTATGGGATTTCAGAAGCGGCTGGTGTATTTTTAAGGAAATGCTGAACTTGTCACGTGTTCACTCGGTGAGGAGAGAAGGCTCATTACTTCGGGGTCATGCACATGCTTTCAGCAGACTGGCCAGCGGGGGCGCACCCCCGCCATAATTACGTCCGCCCAGTAGCTGCCAATAATTTGCTGCACAGACTGAACAGCGATTAAGTTTAAATGTCGGGATGGGAGAGGGGGGCTTTCCTTCCATGCGGTTACTGCATTACTCATAAATTGTAGGGCAACTATGTGTATGTGATTTACATTTTGCACGGTTGCTGGGTGAAGTTTGGAGCTATTGGACAAAATACCAGCACTGGTGGATTATATCAGATCTTGGAGCTGACTGCTGATCCAGGAAGGTTAAATAGAGCTGTGGGAATATGTCATTAATCTGATCTGTAAGTAGTAAAAATGATGTTAAAATGTTGCTCATTTTACCATGGTGAAGATACAAAATGGTTGTCCCACAGTGAGAATAAGAGTTGGCAAATGTAAAAGGATTATTCTTTGTTTTCTTTGTGGGAACCCTGCTATTAAGCATGCTAGTCACCTGCTGACATCGAACCACATGTGGTGCTTCAAAATTGCAACTCCGTAAACTGTGCTTTACAGATACAAGGAACACATTTAGCTTTGCATGCTAATGGGCTAAAGTCTACTGCTGCAGAATAGAATTAAATCTTGAGTAGAATTAAAAAGCATCAAGTAATACAGCAACGATGTGTGGCACCCGCTGTTTGTACTCATTAGCAGCGTTAGCATGAGTGCTAGCAGGAAATTTAGCATAGGCTTGGACTTTCACCACTAAAGCGGGGACTTGACTTTCAGAGGGTGGTGTGATGGCCCCGCATATGCAGATGCCCATTTCCGCCTTCCGTTTCATTGCCCCATAAAACGAGAGTCAGATCATCCTGTGATTGATGGGTGTAGCTGTGATAAAGTGCGATTTGTGCTGCAGAACAGACCAGCGTTCCACTGTGTGGTTAATGGCTCATTTGTGCCGGCAGAGCATGACAAAGCGGCGTGATGGAGGTCGCAGGGCCAAGATGGGGGACCGCCATCAACTCCCAGATAAGGAAATTAATAATGGATCAAAATTCAGAAAAATGGAGTTAATAATGGACCAGGGCACTCAGACTGAGACAGAGGGGTTGCATTGTTCTCAGTGTCGAGGTGACGACGGACCACTTCTCCGTTATCAGCATCACGGAGCACAGGTACATATGAAGGCAACGCTTTGGCAGACGGACTGATCTGCGCGTACGACCGCATGCTGAATGAAGCCCAGGACTGGCTCCTGTCCGCCACGAAAAACTCCATCCCTCTGCTAAGGAAGCAAAGCTCCCTGGGAAAAAGGGAGCGGCAAAAAAAATAAGGTGGGGGGCGCTTAGCCCCCCAGTCCTGGGCTGCCTCACATTGATCTGGGCTCAGCCGGCTTAAGTGGTTGTAGGTAGGCGAGATCTGCCCTTAGGTGTCTTATATGATGGGCAGACAGAGATGCACCTTCAGCGGTCGCGTGATTGGCGGAGCAGTACCTCTGGCCACGCCTCCACGGTCACCAATCACTTCAGGTTATGGCCACACTTGGTTGCCTCTTTCCTGTGTGATACTGGCCCCTTTCTGATGGGATGGAGTTGCCGGTGACAGAAGCGTGAGCCGAGCCATCACATCAGGGACCTGAAGGAGGGTGGGAGCAGATAGACCCAGCGACCTGGTGCCCATGCCATACTGGTCAACCCACTAGGCGACATGGGTGGCTGTGTAGAGCGCCATCTTCAGGGGGATCTGAAGCTTGCATAGCACCCTACATGGGCTTCAACTGGAACTGCACTCAGGTCCTGCTCCCCCGAGGGGAGTGGCTTCCCCAGGCCCTCCCACCCAAGAGCACCATAAAGGGGGGAAGTCAGGGTTCCAAGGGCCCCTGAGTGACAAGGAGCCTGCAAAATGTGGGACATAATTGGATTGGTCTGCGTTGGTCGGCCCAACATGAGACGCTTTCATGGGTCCCAAAATCCTGAGTGACACCCCTGCTCCCAGGGAATCTAGGCACTGAAGAGCTGGGAGGAAGCAGGCAAGATGGTAAAATAATACAACCTGATTTTAAATAAAACAAGACACATGTCAGCTACGGCAAGTATTTATTCAGATTCAACTGCAAGTCCCAGTCTTGCCAGCCTAAGAAAAACAGTAAATATGATACAAGAAAGATATACTTACTTTGAGGAGCACTGTAAAACACCCAACACGTCTGTTGGGAGTACATGTGTGAAGGCCTTCAGCTGTTACATTTTTTCCACCTGTTTTTTCCCATTAAAGTCAGTCTGTAGTCAGAGAGAGTTTCCCTTCATGTCACAGATAACTGAGGAAGCCATAATGTCTGGTCGTTTCACAGACACACTAAACGGTGCATACACTAGACAGAATACATCGAACAGCCCCACGTGAACTAATTAGTTTTTTTCTGTGGTCATTCACCAACTTTGAATGGGTCCAAAAAATAACCAGAAATGGTTAGTTTTGCCCTTAACTGCATTTTTACTTTGCTACCTGCACAAAATGTGTGACAAAAATGTGTTTCATAGCAAGTTGTGAAAATATGCTGTAATAAATCAAGTTTGATGGTCTGACTGATCAATTAATCAACTTTTTAGTTCTTTGAAATCCCAGATACAGGTACAGGGGTCTGCTTCCGGTTTGCACACCGCCTCAGATGCAGAGAGTGGCTTTTTATCTTTTATCGTATCGTGACTTGCATCATGGAGGCAAGCAGCCATTAAATCATCTTTCTGGGCCTTTAAGACAGATTGGATTTCATGGTTATAAAAACTCTTTATTGGTCTTTAATGATGCCAGAGGAGTGAGTTCTGAAAGGCGGGTTAAGTGCTACATGCCCCTGCCGGCCCAGGCTGCTGAGGCCACGCTCTATGTGCAGACATCACTGAAGGTCAGCAGGTCCATACTGGAATGCTGCTGGGAGAGGCCGGGATTTAAGGCCCATGAGGAAGGTCATAAAACCTGAAAGGAAGCTAGGAAGAAACTCCATGTTTATTTATGGCCTCCAGTCACCCGAGAAGCAACTCATCACTTTCCTGGTGATTCTGACCAGGATAAGCGCGTAGAAGATGGATTGGATGGATGAATGGATGGATGGATGATATGGCTTTTTTGTGGCTTTTGCTCGGCAGTGAAAGTGGAAGTGTGAACCAAAAGGACAGAGGGTTGCGCAAGGAGACACTTTCAGCCCTTAAACTCTTCATTTACACGTGGGGGTCATTGACCTGCCCCCAGCTTCAGGTTGTGGCCTTTCCCCGTCCATCTAGCCACTGGCCCCTGCTCCTGCACCCCCAGTCCCTGGTAGATAGACGCCACCCACTACTCTTCCGGGTGTCAGTGCACGTTGACTCTGATCCCGCAAAAAGTGGCTTCCAATTAAATGCTTCCCGTGGGAAAAGTGGGGCAGGAGAAGACGGCAAGCTGGAAATGACTTCCCAGCGGTGCCGTGAGAGTCAGCAAAGAGCCGGCTCGGTGATACTCACTGTCAGGCCCTTCATGCTTGATGTGATTTGGTTCTGATAAAGCTGACAAGCTGGGCCACATCCTACTAGAGATATTTCTGCAGAAGGAAAGCGATTTTCTCCAGCGTAATCCATACAGTGTGCCATGACTTACCAAAAAGGTGCAACACAACCTTTTACGAGACCTTTACTATCTTTATTAGACACCTTACTAATGTAATTTCAACCCTAACTCCACACTTCAAAACAGCACTGGTGGACAAATGGATGCCACCATAACCGAAGAGATGAAAAGGGTCTTGTGTGTTTCTGGACAGAAATAACAATTTGACTCACTGGCTGTGTGACTAAATAAATTGTATTGTCTCCCATTCCAGAGGGAGTTGAGCCCCTTAAATTGCTTTCGTCTTTCCATGGGAATGTGAGGAATTGTACCTTTGGTTCCTGGAGGCTCAGCAAATATCACCGCTGTTGGGGCTTCTCTCTGGGTGTCCCCTGGGCGGGTGTCTTGTGTATCGAGTGGAATTCCTCTGTCCTTTGTTCTAATTCCAGCCTCTCAGACCAAGTGTAATTGGAATAGCTGAGAGCGATGGGAAAACTCTACGCTGCAGAATGGAGTGGGCGTGTAAACAGGGGCCTTGTGCCATAGTGTCATCTGTTCACTTAAGAGAGGAAACTGCACATCCTATGAAAATATAAAATCACACGTACAAACCACCATTTCCCTCCACATCTGCCAAGCCCACTGGTGGCGGCAGAAGCGCTCTGTGCCATGCATACGGTTCAAAGGAATGACGTCTCCGTGGTTTCAAGGGCATAAATTAAAAATTAGCATAACGGGATAACAGAGCAGGGTCAACCGAGGCCGCCCCCTCGCTCATTAACTCCGGACGTCTGATACAGACAGTCCGTTTTTCAGAGTAGCAACCAGAAATAGCGCAATTCCCTCCTCTTCTTCTGGGCAATGAAGAGAAAATGATTCCTGTATGGAAAACGAAAGGAGGCCTTTGGCCCTGGTTTCGGGACATCTGTTTCACCCTCTCAGCAATAAAGGCTCATAGTGTGTAGGTCGCCGAGTCCAAACGGGGAGCGCAGCGGAGCCACATATTTCTAGGGGTTGAACAGCCTTGGGCTCAGCCGGCCAGGGCAGGCAGGTCTTTCCATTTTAAACCTCTCCTCATGGTCCGAGAGCTCAACCGGTTACGGCAACATTCCAGTGCGGGGAGGGGGGCAAAGGAGTGAGCTGGCCATAATGTCATGTCAGCATAAAACACATGTGCTGGTCTTTCCAACCAAACCCCCTCCTCCACAAAGGGGAGATTCTTGGGGACTCCCTCTGGCTCTTTCTGCGGGGGGGTCATGGAAGCCAAAACAGTCAGTGGTAACGAGGCTCCCAGGATACAATGAGAAGGCATTTTCCAGAATGTTCATCAAAAAACCTTATTTTTTCATTCCTTATTCATTGTCAGATGTGTGAATGATGACTGGGTGGACCCCCCCAGGCGGATTCTGGGATTTATGTTGTCATAAAACCAGCAACTATGACAGTCATAAAAGTGCTCAAGTGCAAAGATGGTCCTGATTGAACTGTTGTGTCCAGCTGGCAGTTGACCTTCCTGGTCACTTATTACATTATTATTTACATGTATTTTATTCAGCAAACACTTTCGTCCACATATGAGACAAATAGCACCTTATAAACATGTGGCTGTCAGGGAGTCGACTTGGCATGTGCGGCTCGGCTGAGCTTCTAAGAGCAGGAGCTACACAACATCTTTTGCTCAAAGTAATGCCCTAGTAAGAGAACTAGTCAAAACAGCAGAAATGCTACGGTAAGAGCAATCATGGAGCATAGAGCAGTTTTGGTGGAGTAGCGGTGATCCTGGAACAGACAGGTCTTGAGTCATTTCTTGAAAGGAGCAAGACATGGTAAGTTGGCTTCTTAACAGGACCTGTCATTTAGCTGGAGTATACTAGCCGGATGCAGTTGCTCTATAAATAGGCACAACGGTGTGACAGTGACAGAAACATGTCAGTTCCGTCCTTTATGTGGCAATCCATGTGCCAAATGTCAATTATCTCTTCATAATGTGTAAGAATGAGTAACCCAGATATGGCATTTCATAGCTACAGTACAAGGAAACCACTGAACATGATCAGAAGAGTCTCCCGGCAACCCAGACCTTGGCCGGTAATGAAAATGGACCCGTTCCTCTGCCTAATCAGGCTTATCTCCTGCCCAAATGAGTTCAGTAATTGGGTATTAGAGCTGAGACCTTTGTCCATCGAATGGCACCTGGACTAGCCAATAAATCACCTGTTCGGTACAGAGGTGCGGGGACAGGCTGTCTGCTTTTTGTTCGGGGAGGGGCCATGGACTAATGGAGTGCCGGGAGCTTGACAGCTCTTCCCAGTGAATGGCACTTCCTGCCTCGGAGCTCCTAAGCTGGGGGGAGCGGAGGGGGTGGGGTACCTTTAACACGGCTCAGACAATGCAAGGACGAAGAAACACAGGAGGAGGTTGGTTCGAGACAAACGCTCCGAGTGGACTGTGAATCCCTCCCCTAGTAAAGACAGCTGTCCAAATAAAGACCCCCCCCCGTTCCTCACGCATCTTTCTGTGGCATCATAAAGGGTGGGCACACAAACACATGCACATACGGTCGGCGTGGCAACAAAGGCCAGCCGCTGCCAAACAAACACCCACGGAACAACACGCAGAGCAGGCCCCTGGGAGACCCCACCTCGACATCGCTCACCTGCCCTGCACCTTTTGATCACGTGACCTCGAGGGTAACTGATACACACAATACGCAAATCCAATTTAAAGATACCTGATTTAAATCAGAAATGTCCCCCCCAGGCAAGTGCTAATCTTACCTTCAGTGGCCCGTGATATGCAAGCATCATGCTCAAAATCATACTCACAATCGCACTCATAATCTTATTGTGAACATTTATTTATTTTTAAGTTATTTCAGACTGCAAAACAAATCCATCTACCCATCCAGCTTCTAACGGCTTATCTCGTTCAGGGTTGCCGGGGCAAATAAATGAAACCATCATTATTATTTTGGGTTCACCGATAAGCAGCAATGCCCCCCGTCCCCCACCCCCCGCACACTGGGGTCCTGAACTGTATCTGCTAAAACCCCAATACTTCCAGTGTCACCCCTCGTATTCCTGCTTGCTACCCCAAGCCACACACGCACTGCTCCCCATACCCAGACACTCACATGTGCCCAGTGTAGCGGGACTCAGCTGATGGAGTGTGGCGGTGCCCTAATGCGGACCAGCTGGCTGAGGCAGACACCCCCTCAAGGGGCTACAGCAAGGAGCCAAACTCTCCTCATTGGACTGAAGTTGTGCTCCTCAAGTCCCCCCAGTTACCCAGTAGCTGGTTCACTCCCCCAGTATGCTCCTCTTCCATTAAAAAAACACACACAGACTCAAACCCCAGATGTCTGGCAGAAACATGCTCAAAATATAAACAACTTCCCCCATAAAGGCTTAATGGGTCGATGCAGCCGGCGGCTGTGCCATTCTCAGAAGCTGTGCTGGGATCCGCTCCCTCTCACTCGGCGATCACCAAGTCGGCAAGACAAAGGGGCTCGTTTCTGCAGCGGACGTGTATGTGGGAAGTGCGGCTTGCTGCACCCAGCCGCGTCTCCAGCACAAGCCCGGCCCGCTTCCGGGGACCCACCAGTGGATCTTAAACAAACTACCAGGGCGAGTGTCACACACGTGCATTCAACCTGCTGTGGGGCTAAACCCACCCACATGAAATTTCAGTATAGACCTGACATATACACAAAACCACATGAAACTTCAGCACAGACCTAACATATACACAAAACTACATGAAGTTTCAGCATAGACCTGACATTTACACAAAACCACATAAAATTTCAGCATAGACCACCATTTACGCAAAACCACGTGAAATTTCAGCATAGACCACCATACACACAAAACCACATGAAATTTCAGCATAGACCACCATACACACAAAACCACATGAAATTTCAGCATAGACCAGAAACATAAAAACAAACCATGTGAAATTTTTGCGTAGACCACCATGTACACAAAACCACATGAAATTTTAGCATTGACCTGACATATATATAAAACCACATGAAATTTCTGCATAGACCACCATATGCACAAAACCAGTTGTAAAATATATACAAAGAGAGACATGCAATATTAAATAGAGAGATATATCATGATTTTTGGCATGAAAATGTAAAGCAAACCTTTTCCTTTCACACGATATATTTTAGACAAGTAACTTCCCTTGGTATGCCAAATGCGACAAAACCTCAAACAGGTGAAGCAGCAGACACTCACCTCTTCACAAACTGCTAGCGCTCCTTCTGCTGAACAATCCCCCAGTGCACTGGCGTGATGGGGCGGCTCAGATTGGTCTCTCCAGGGAGTCTGTCTCCGTCACTCTTCCTCGGGGATGATGACAGATCCTCTGACCGGTCCCGTCCGCCTGCTCTGTAGGCTGCCTAGACCATCCACCTAGCAGGGCACACTGATGCTGGGTCTGGAAGAACGGGAGGCAGAGCCAGAGAGCGAGTGAGCGAGTGAGAGAGAGAGAGAGAGAGAGAGAGAGAGAGCAAGAGAGAGGGATCGAGAACGCCACTCAAAGAGGGAGCGGGAGGGAGAGCTCCCCTTCTCTTAAACAGTTGAAAGCCTGTGGTCAGAACTCCCCCACACACCCACAGACATAGAGCTCTACCTAGAGCTCTTAAATAGCACCCCCCCCAACAAAGCTGAAATGGGATGCCTCTCAGCTGAGTGGGTGGGGGGGGGGCACGAGGAGAGGCACTTGAGTCCTGGGGACAATGGGAGCAGGACACCCATCAATGGCTTGGGGGGTCGCAGACGCTTAAGGCATCATGATGTCAGGGTGGGAAAATCCGACTGATGATCCCCCCCCAGCCCCAGAACCGTCCTCAGTAACGTTGGCGAGGGGCATCATTGGCACTAGCCGAGCAACGAGCGATTTAGCATCCTGGATTAAATTTTGAATTGAATGTAACCCGTTCCATGATTACAGCTTCCTGGATTTTAAATAACTATTTAAGTCCTTTCAGTTCTTTATGTATTTGGTCCTTAAAAAAGCCTGACTAAGGACTGAGGTTCGAAATAGAAGCGTAAGTGTTCATTTCAGCAAGCCTGATGCCTTGTGTTTAACTCAGCATGTAGTCCATGACTAGCTTGTTAGCTTCTCACACAGGTAGGTAACAAATCAGAATGCTTGCTTACACAGAAATTATATAAAGCTGAGATTCGACCTGAAGCCTAAGCCTAACCCTAAGCCTGAGGTTTAACCGTAAATCAAACCCTTATCGTTAACGCTAAAATGAAAGCTTAACCCTACAGCTAAACCAGAGTCTTAATCCAGAGCCTAAAACTACAGACCCCCCCCCCTTATAAACAGCAAGCCCAGTTCAAATATCCCCTCAGACAAAGGGTGAGGTTCACTGTGCTGAGCTGTGTGGGGGAAGGGTGGGGGTCACTCCCGTTTGGAGGTGGTGACGGTGAACAGGAACACTGTGTCGGAACCGGACCAGCAGCTAGACCCAGATTCAGTCAGTGCTTTGCGAGCAGCAGATGCTTGTGAGTAGCAGAAGCAGCGGTGACAGCCTCCCCCCAGGCAAGAGGATCCGGAACCTCCTGGCATGACAAATCAGCCCGTTCAGTGCTATCCATTTAATCAAAGTCATAAGTGGCACCCCCTGTTTCATCTTCTTGACATGCGGTTCATTTCTACCACTCAAGCTAAAGCTGTGCCAGGTGGGGGCACCTCACGGAGCCAGAGGAACAGCAGACACCTCTGTGGTGCTCCCAGCATCTTCACGCATGTGCCAAGGCTGCTGGTTCGGAGGTTTTTTGTTTCTCGAAGCAGCAGTAAGTAACAAGCCCAGGCGTGTTGAAGGATTGATCCCATTTCAGGGATAATCCCCCACCGAGATCCCTGCCGACAGCTGGCGGGGCGTAGCGGCTCCCGTGCCCCACTACTGCACACAAAGCACCTTCACCTAAACCGTTCCAGCCTAGAATGTGATCCCCTTTTATGAAACATCCCCATTATCCCACCCTGTTCCTGCAATCCTCACAGACAGCGGCAGCAGCAAACCTCCGCCTCAGTAAGTCGACCTTACGGAGGGCACACCCTGGTTTTTCCTGCGCTCCCAGCCGTCTGACAGGACGCTTTGAGCGTTTCTCCGCGTTTCTCCCAGCTGATGGAGACTCCAATTTCCCCACCAATGGGGGTGTGCGCGTGCCTAGTGATTTCACGGCATCGGCGGTTGGCGATGCTTCAAAGCGATGCTATCAGCCAGCCTGTCAATCCTGGCTCCAATGTGCACATCTGCTCACTTTAAATAAAGAGCAGAACGACTGGCAGCTGGAATTTTAAAATTCTTTAAAGCAGAAGCTGCTCCTGGAGACCCCATATTGCCACGGAGTGTCTCAAAGTGTTTTATTTCATAACTGACCCACGATTGTTTGGTGGAAGCTCAGAGTGAGGTGGCTGGCATGACATGGCGAGCACTGGGCAGCTGGCACTTTGTTGCGGGCACTACGTGACTGGCGTTAAATGTTAATACAAAGTGGGCAACATTACACAGCAGGCACTACATGGCTTGCACTACATTGGTGGCATTATGCAGTTGGCATTATGCGGCACACACTACACAGTTGACACTATAGAGGCACTACACAGCTGATATTACATGACAGGCACTACCTGGCCGGCACAACATGATTGGCACTATGTGACGGACATTACGTGGCTGGCACTACATGGCTGGCACTCTGCAGCGAATACTACATGCTGGCAACAAAACAGCTGGCACTACATGGCTGGCACTATGCAGCAGGAATGAAGTGGCTGTTGCTTCATGCCTGGCACTACAGAGTGGGCATTACATGGTTGGCAGTACATGATTGGCAGTACGTGATTGGCACTACGTGTCAGGTATTATGTGTCTGGCACTACGCAGAGGGCACTACATGGTTGGCAGTATGTGGCACGCACTACGTGTCTGGCACTATGTGACAGGTACTATGCAGCGGGTACTACATGGCTGGCACTAAGCAGCTGGCAGTATGCATGGCTGGCACTACATGGCTGACACTCTGCAGCGAATACTACATGCTGGCAACAAAGCAGCTGGCACTACACAGCTGGCACTACATGGCTGGCACTACATGGCTAGCACTATGCAGCAGGAATGAAGTGGCTGTCGCTTCATGCCTGGCACTACAGAGTGGGCATTACATGGTTGGCAGTACGTGATTGTCACTATGTGTCAGGTATTATGTGTCTGGCACTACGCAGAGGGCATGGTTGGCAGTATGTGGCATGCACTACATGTGTGGCACTATGTGACATGTACTATGCAGCGGGTACTACATGGCTGGCACTAAGCATCTGGCAGTATGCAGCAGGCACTACACAGCTGGCACTAATTAGTGGGCACTATGCAACTGGCAGTACGCAGCTGGCACTACACAGCTGGCACTACATGGCAGGCAATAAGCAGCTGGCAGTATGCAGTTGGCACTACGCACCTGGCACTACATGGCTGGCACTATGCAGGAAGGACGAAGTGGCTGTTGCTTTATGCGTGGCACTACAGTGTAGGCATTACATGGCTGGCAGTACGTGATTGGCACGATGTGTCAGGTACTAGGCGGCTGGCATTGCACAGCTGACACTATGGAGCTGACAGTACGCAACTTGCATTACATGGCAGGCAGTAAGCAGCTGGCAGTATGCAGCTGGCAGTATGCAGCTGGCACTACGTGACGGGCAGTACGCGGCTGGCGCTCTGCAGCTGGCACTTTGTGGCAGGTAGTACCCGACCGGCAGTAGGTGGCTGTCACCACATGGTGGGCTATATGCAGTGGGCACTACGTGGCAGGCACTACACAGCTTGCAGTACACAGCAGGCACTACATGGTGGGCATTACATGGCTATCAGTATGCAGCTGCCTTTACAGGCAGTGGGGGTGAATTCAAATGATAGCACACAGCATCCCCAAGCCCCCCCCTCCCCCCTTGGGCACCTTCAAGCCTACTGTGTGCTGGGAACAGCGGGAGCCTGAAAAATCCATTTTGGACTGGAAAAGCGATTTTGGCTTCATGAAAGGAATCACCCCCTTTGTGCCCCGCCTACGTAGGAAAACCATGACCATGTGTTCCACTTCACTGATAATTAAACTGGGGAGCTTGTGCTGGGGTTGAGGGTGGGGGCAAAGTGACGCCCAGGTAACATTTCTCAATGAGTAACAACGTCAGTTACAAAGTAAGACTCCCGTTGAGCTTTCACACTGGTCTGTGAGGAAGGTTTTTCCTGCCTTCCTGTCCCCCCACCCTACAAAGACCCCCCAGCAGTGGGGTGACCGGCTGCTAAACGGATTGGGAAATTAGCGGCGTGGTGGGGATTTGCAAATGGGGAATGCGGGGGGTGGGGCGGGTGCATTTAAAGAGAGATCTGCCAGCACACCCTGCAGGTTCGGCGAGTTAAGTGAGAGAAAAACAGTCTATTAGGGATCATTTATAATTCAGGGCATGGTGGGGGTGGGGAGGGGGGGTGCAGACCTGAAAGCAAGCGAGATGCAGGTGGATTCTGCAACCCCTCAGCACTTGGGCAGCGACATGTGCGTAGTCTGTAAGTAGTCTGTAAGTAGTCTATCCCTGCAGGCAAACCTTAGAGCGGCAACTTAAACGGAGCATGACTTTGGTTTTAAGAGAGAAAAGGTGGCTGGAAAAAGCTTATTGAAGACATGTAGCTCATATGCCATCACCTGTGAGATGCTGCAGGACATTCTGGGTCAAGCATTGTGCTGCTTACAGGTAATAGTCAGGAGTAATTTTTGTTGCACAACTAATAGCTGTTCATAAATGGCGCCCATCGGCGATGAATTTGTTTCAGAAAGATAAATAAACCTGGATGCATTTTGGAGACATTTTGGCCCTGACTGGCCTAGGGCTTTCCATGTGGTGGTGTCCTTATGAAGCTGGCTCGATATCAGCCAATATTGCGGTCAGTCTCCAGGAGACGGCATGACCGGCTGTTATGCGCGCCTGTGCAAGTGCGCAAGCGGGTCTCCTGATAGAGAAGCAGATTTGATTACGTTCAGGCCTTTTGTTGTGCTGCTGAATATGAAAATATCACCCCTCCACCCTGTAACAACCCCGAAAAAACAAAAGGAATTAAAACAGGACGAAAGGAGAAGAACAGAGCCTAACATTGGCATGTCACATAACTGACTGTGACGGGAGTTAAATCATTTTCCTGCATGGATCTGATTTCAATTTGCCAATGGAAAAAAAACACAATCACAAATCTCACAAAACAAGAAAAGAATCTATTACATACACAATTCACCAAAAACATTTAAAAACTGGTATCCATTAATCACAAATAGGATGTAGTGGAATCACTTCATATGGGTAAAGATTGCCATAATTTGAGGTAACAAGAGTACTACATGATTAGGAAACTAGAGATAAATGAATAAATGTGGTGCTTCAGTAAAGCCAAAGGGAGCTGTCTTCAGGAGCGCCTCAGTCTGAGGCTGCCTCTGTGAGGCTTTGGCTACAACATCTATCGACTTGCCGTTATTCTGCTTGATACAAAACCAGAGGAATCACGGGGACCAGAGAATGACATACACAGCAAATGGCAGGTTCCTCGCAAACCTAATGGATAGTAACACAGAGGCTACGGGTTCATTACAATGCTGCCAAAGTAAAATGGAATGCTGGTGAACGAAAAGTTTGATGAACAGCAAAATGAGCGATTAAAAAGCTAAATGCCCGGATTACCTCTGCCTTACATAGGCTTTGCTGGTGTGCTTTCCATTTCATTAGCCGACTTTCGGGTTGTTTATCAGCTCAGGACTCGTGAAAATGTAACACAAGCTCATAAATCATTAGCGGGGAACGTTTCCTGAGATGCCAAGATCGAAGCCCCCCATGCCTGAGAGAGGTCCATAATTATACCCGGGACAGAGATACAGACGAGCATATTACTCTGAATTCCTGGCCCCATATGACTCACCCCCAGTGTCTGTAGGTCTGCCATAGTTCCTGCTATGATGAGAGTGTTTCTGTACTGCCTGCTGGAACCACGTCCACATTCACACGCTATATTTTCCCACTTCTGTTCAGAGCCCCAGGCACATTAATGTCTGGATTTCTTCATCCTAAAAACCTACTTAAGGAATTCATCGTAAATATCCTGCTAGAAACAATTTCTGCAGCCCGCTATCCGAGGCCTTGGAGACGCTTGTCAGCCACTGAATCTCCAGCTTCTTTGAGTTTCCCAAGCAGGAATTTAGGTTAGCACTTTCAAAAAGATGGCTTTAAGGTCATTCCTGTAGCTGCTGGAAATACAGAACAATGAAGGACAGCCATCTTGGTGCCAATGACTTGTCTGATCTGATGTTAAATAAGTCCAGTGGATTCCAACATGACTGCTTCGTTGAGCTTTGGTTCAGGCTGTCTTGCAGTGGTGCATTGGTGAAATGCCTTCAGTCCATTATCCATTTACTAGCCATTTATAAACATTGTAGCACAAACTATTAAACTTCATTTCAGGGCTGATGTATCCTGTCAGCACCTACCTATATGCATGCTGCTCTCAATGGAGTGGAGTGCATTCATACAGGTTGGCTCTTAACAAAGAACTCCCAGTGGATAGTGGTGGGGTGGGGGGTGCACTCAATGGGATGGAGTACCTCTTGTTGATGTAAAGACTTACTGGGGGATTTAAGGGTGGACGGAGGTTTTGGGGGGGGGGTGCAACTGTACTTTATCAAAAAGCATGGAGTCGCACGGTCACAGAAGCCGTCAGTAAGATGAGGAAGATCCATAACTTTGTTTGTGTTTTCTAGGGTCTTCAGGTTGGTGACATGATTAACGAATTCCAGGTACAGTCCGTGGATGTGGCATAGAGCAGAGAGGAATCATCCCCACGAGTGTATGGAGATCTGTCACTGGGTCACAGGGTGGGTAGCTACAGGGGTAGTTAGTTAGCCCCCAGTCATACTGCTCTCTCAAACACCTGATCGATCGATTGACTACCAAGCCCCTGATCACCTGGTGGGGGGGGTCCGCACATTTTCGAAATTGTTGACATTTGTAAAGGAATGTGAATATAAAACATCAGCTTTATGAAATCTGATTTCAAATGTGACTGTTCCATGAACAAGCCACTACAGCACTGCACATTTCAGATTAGTTCTGCCTTCCTGTTGCCATTTGCTGGTCAGTTTTTGGTTAATGCAAATGTGTTTTTTATTGTAGTTTCTGTACGGAGCGAAAAATACATCAATGCAAAAAATGGGGTCATAACCTGTTTTTTATTAAAAGATATTTCATTATAATGCCAGGCACGTAAAACCGGTCACATAAAAATAAATGGGATTTAATGCTTAAATTATTTTGTACAAGGAAACAATGAGAGTACAGCAAGTGGCTGTAACCGTAAATCGCCAATGGAGGGCACTTTGCCTTTTTGCCAGGCAGCTCTTTACAGCAAACAGCATTCTGAACATTTTCCAGACAGACCGATTTGCTATTGGACTGTCATTAATTGTTGCTTGATGTTGCAATGTAGAATCTTGTTTTGTTATCAGAATATTGAACCAATAAATTCTGGAGTAATGTTATGTGTCTTTGAAATACACGGTGGCCCACCTGGATGTGGCAGCCATGGCTGCTGTGACTGGGAATCGACATGTCATTCCGTCTCTCATGGGGTATGAGAAGAGAGAATTTCCCCATGGAGATGAATAAAGTGTCACTATTCAGATATGGAGCTGCATTCCATTCACTGCTACAACATCCAGATGCTGTTAATTGTTCTGACTTTGCAAACTGACACATCTTTTCTGTTGATATTTTTAATAAAATCTGCTTTGGCTGTAAGTGTTGACTTCATTGGTTTGTTGGTCCAATCTAAATATGTGTTGCATATAGCAGAAACTTGGGAAACTGTGGTAAAATGAGCAATGCAGCGCTGAGTAAGTAGAGAGGTTGCGTGGGACTCTGCCACAGCTCCAGAGAGAGGCTGCGTATGGCTTTTTGTGGTTGTGCATTGGAATGGAGTTCAACAAAAACTGCTGATTTCTAAATGGTTGCTCTCTGAAGAGCGGACAGAGAAACAGTATGGATTGGGTTTCAGCATCTTGGCTTTACCCAGAATGAAGCTAGCCCAGCCCACAGCAGAGAGTGCATGCCGACACGTGGCACATCTTTGGTGCCATTCAGTCTTTATAGCAGCTCCACAGGGCAGGTAGTGCAGTGACAGTGTCTCATGTAAGTGGCAAAACAACATTTTTACCCATAATCCTCTACTACCCAAGCATTTGCATATTTTTTTTCTAAACTGCTGTCCGTTAACAAAGTTTCTAAAGAGCTCTTGTTTAGACAAATATATTCAAAAGTGACTGAAGAGAAATTGATTACAATAATCGGTACCTTGGAATGTGCCCGTTTGCATGTATCCCATCATGCTCTGCTTTGAGACACACATGCACACATACACAGAGGTGAAAGTGAAGCTTGGGGTCTGAGTGTAGCCCACCGGCACTCCTGGGGAATTTTTTGGGGGGATTCAGGGCCTCCCGTCAGTTGGAGTCCATGTCTCAGTAACATTCTCCTTTGTTTTCAGACGGCACTCTGACCCCTGACCTGGTGTGGGTCTGCCAGCCACACCCACCAGCCAGGACAGGGTAAGGTGAGTGAGTTGAAGAAGCAGGGCGGCCAAAAGAATCCGTGATGGTCCCAGGAGAGGAGAGGAGAGGAGAGCTGCTCGTGGGATTAAGAGATGCGGGGGCTGGGATCTCGCTTCCCTTGGAAAGCAGATTATATGATACAGCCAGCAAAGCTGGGAATGGAGCGCCTTCCACAGTATTTAAGCTTCTAAAGTGCCTTTCCTCCCAAATCCAATTCAGACTTATCAGTCGGACTGCTGTGCGCCGTGAAGCAGGCGACGGTGATAAATGACTCACAGCTTACCTGACACGCCACCATTCCAGCAACAAAGAAAAAAGCAAAGGACACCTTAAGTGACAGAAACGAACTATACGCAGGACAGGGGCGAGGACACAAGCCTACGAGAGAGTCTCCTCACGTTCAGTGTGGATGTTCAGGACAGACGTGTTTAGGAAACATTAAGAGAGAATAACAGACATCACCCGGACCAGAAAGCTTCAACTCAATATAAAAGCCACATGGTGTTACTTTGATTAGGGACACCCTTTTCACGCTGGACATAGTGTCGCTCTTTTCACAGCCGTGCTGATGATTTACTTAATTGTGGAGATTGATATGCCCAGGAGTGTTTTATCTGCCTGTTCTCACACCACAATTTAACATACAGACACCTTGAACTTGATTTAATGAGTTATAAATGCTACAGGGAAATAAATGATCAAAATATGGGCCATTGAACAAAAATAAGTCAGCTGGAGTTGTAATACAGCCGGTATCTGTGTAAGTCTTTATTCAGGGGCTGATTGATTTCGTAGGACCCAGAATGACTGTTAAGTTCAGTTTTTTGTTTAACTGTCGCCGACTCTGGAGGGAGGCGAGTTCACACACGCAGGCCGTTTGATGGCTACTCCATACATCAGCTTGGGATGCTAAATTGAAGAGAAAAGGATTACAGGAAGGACTCTTGGGTACAAGCTGAAGACAGATTGCCATTGTCGGCGTCTCCCCCGTCTTGCTTCGAAGTGGGGCGGCCTGGCCAGGGGGACGGCTGCCAACCCCTGGCCCAAATAAACGGCCCAAGAAAAGTAGTCTTTTGTGGCCCAGCTGCCTCATCCTTAACTCAGGGCTGCCTCACCCCCATGTCCCCCCATCCTGTCTGCCATTTTCTGCTGGGAGAACAAAGGGGGCACCGGCCAGGGCTCCGACCGGGAACAAACGGGCTTAACAGAGGTCACGACCTGGAACGGGACGGTGGCGGGGGGGTCTGAATACTAAAGGCCGGTGTGATTTATGAAGGAGACAGGACAAGGGACCAAAAGGAGGGAGCTGCTGACAGATCTGCTGACCCAGATCAGGCTGCGGGGGTGGGGCTTGGTTGGGGGAGGGGCTTAGCTCCCACCTGCAGCCTTCTTCTTCAAAGTGAAGTGGATCTCGGGGGTCTGCTGAGGTCCATGTGACGGCACGTTGTCTACTGGAGACCTGGATCAGAACCCCTGGGGCATTGTTCTAGCAGTGTGCTGGTGCTGCTCACCCGAGGAGCACCATAGTGATCTGACTGCTGTGTCTCCTGCATCCCCCTACCTTACTCTAACGATGATTTATCAGTAGCGTTTCCATCATCGGCTTCCAAAGAAAAAAATTTTATTAGCTAAATATTAAAAATAACCTGGAGAGAGGCGAATTCCTCATCGAACCGCAGACTGACAGATTTGAGATTGACTTTGGAGGGATTGTTCTGTAGTAGGACGTGGCCTGACGCTGGAGGGATCAGAGGGAGCGACCCCGTGTGGCAGGCTGCAGCCGCGCGTCGAGTGACATCCGCTTAATCCGCACGGCAGTCAAGCAGCCACTTGGCAACCAATGGAAACGCGAGGTGGGGGCTGCAGTCAGAGCTTCTGAAATGTCATGCCCGACTCGCTCTCTTGCTCTTTGTGAGCCACACCACCCCCCTCCCCAACTTATCTACGCTTCCCCCCACCTGCCATTTTTTCATGTCAGTTATCCGAAATTAACTCACGTACCAGAACAGCCGCTTCTGCTCTTTCACCCCCTCCTTATAAACCCCCCAGCCTCTCCCTGCCTCTCCCTCCTCATGCTCCTGCTCTCTAATGCTGCACTACTGGGGCAAATGATACATTTTGAATCAATGAGTGGTGGTAGGTGGTGTGGTGATGCAGTGGTTAGCACTGTTGCTTAAGGTGTGGTTACTGGTGTGTGAGTGTGTGTATATATGCTATAGAGTGAATGACGTGTGAGTGTGTGTATATATGCTGAGGTGTGAATGACGTGTGAGTGTGTGTATATATGCTGAGGTGTGAATGACGTGTGAGTGTGTGTATATGTGCTGAGGTGTGAGTGTGTGTATATATGCTGAGGTGTGAATGGTGTGTGAGTGTGTGTATATATGCTGAGGTGTGAATGGTGTGTGAGTGTCTGTATATATGCTGAGGTGTGAATGGCCTGTGACTGTGTGTATATGTGCTGAGGTGTGAATAGCGTGTGACTGTGTGTATATGTGCTGAGGTGTGAGTATGTGTATATGTGCTGAGGTGTGAATGGTGTGTGAGTGTGTGTATATGTTCTGAGGTGTGAATAGCGTGTGACTGTGTCTATATGTGCTGAGGTGTGAGTGTGTGTATATGTGCTGAGGTGTGAATGGTGTGTGTGCCCTTCTATGGGTTGCTGCCCCATCTTGAGTTGTTTCCTGCCTTCAACTCATAGATTTACGACCCCTACAGCCCTGAATATTACAAATATGTACAGAAAATGTATGGAGTGGCAGGGGAGTGGGCAGTCTCCTGGGACCCACTCACCTTTTCCCAGGAGCCAGTGACCTGTCCCCCTAGCCCCTTATATGCCCCTGTTACACCATCTGTTGCTGACTGTTGATTCTCTGGTGAGGACCAGGACCCAAGTAAAGTTGGGTCGAGAACCCAGTCATATTGCTTCTTTAGATTATCATGAAAATAAGAGGGATAAAAATAAGGGACAGAGAAGCAGCAATGCTGTGTTGCTCTGTGAATTTGGACTGTGATCAGAAGATTGCCAGTTCAATTCCTGTACCCAACATATCACTGTTGGCCCTGACCCCGAAAACTGCTGGAGAAATGGCTGTGTGTTTAATGAGAGAGCAAGATGGGATATATGAAGACTTAATTTCATCTGTTGTAGATTCTAAATAGATCTGAACCAAAACCATTCTGTGCGCTTCTGCATGGAACACGGTTTCCCGAAGATGCTGACATTGCTTATGGCTGCACCCACGCCTGCTTAATGTCACTCTTGGACCAGGGAGAAATTTAATGGAGCCTCAATAATGAGCAATACCTTCCACCTGCCCCCCCCTGCTGGGACAGCTTCCCCTGTGGTGACCCCAAGACAGCAGGCCCAGTCACACCTGATTTACTTTGCCTGTTATTTTTCGAAGACCATAAGGGCTGGTTGTCGTACTGATAACCTTCCGGCCACCAGCAGTGGACGCCCCGCTGCTGACTGCAGGAATCATGGCTAATGCCACTAGCCACTGGCCAGTGCTAACTCTGTTTTGGAGGCTGTCCCTGGGCCAAAGCCATGGGGCTCTGGTGCCGTGTGAACCTACCCGCCTCAGAGAGTTACTTACGGTCACCCCCCCACCCCCCGGGCCATTCTCACGCCTGGCAGGATGTTGGACCGTCTTGGGGCCTCCAATCGGGCACACCGCAGGCCTCTCAGAGAGCTGGACGTCAGCTGCTGAATGAGTCCATTTAGGCCGGCGTGGTGGTGCAATTTAAAAGAGGCCTGAGGACTCACGCTGTGGCCCTTGGACGACATCTGGGGACATGTCCCCGTCCCTGTGGGGCCCCAGGCCCCTCCTGTGTAGATGCTGACAGAAATGTTAAACACATGAACCCTGATTACATCACAACACATGTAACAGCGTAAGGTGATAAACAAAGAGCCTCTTTAACAGTGCATTATTGCTACTGTTCTATGTTCTGTTTACTATTACTGTGCTATTTCTTGTGACATAAATTTGGTTAACAATTTTAACAATTTGGGTGGTGACTTATTCAACGAGTAACAAAGAGATCTGGAGACTAAAGCAGTTGAGAACCAGTGCTTTACAAACAAAGAAATACCCACATCCATTTGCATCGTTAAAAGGCTGCATGCCATTTATTGTGTTCCATCTTCATCCCGCTAATAGCAACCTATAGGATTTAAGTGGGATTCCCAAAGAGCATCCTGGAAAAGGTCTTCATGGCACACATTCACTACCCACATTTCCGGAAGGATGCGTGATCTGTCATTTTCTTACCTGAATCATTTCATGTCAAGGCAAGTCCCTGAGGACTAAAAGGCATTAAAGGGAGTTAAAATGAGGGATAACTAACAGCCTGAGGTGTAACGGGGAGTGAGGATGGAAGCGTGTCATCGCCGATAAACAGCCAGGGTCTCCTCACAGTTTATCTGAAGATCCTTGGGATGGAGATCAAAGGAAACTGCCGAGATCAATATTTTGTATCCCACCCAGCCTCGTACAACATGCAAAAAAAAAAAAAAATGAAAGAAGACAAAGCCCTAAGTGTCCTTCATAGAGGAGAGGAACCTGGACATGTCATTACCAGCCACCGCATGAAGCCAGTTTGTCATACCGTAAAGGGCATCTGTGTCTCACTGTGAAAGCTGTCTGCCCAGCTCACTGTCCTTAACGCTCTAAATGAACAAACATAATGATGAAAATAAAATTTGGATTCAACAAATACTAAACATGATCATACATTAAATACTGCAGAAAAAAGGGCAGAGTACACAAATTGTTGTTAATTAAAGATAATATAGGTCATACTATGATTTATTAATGCTAGTCATAGAATTTAAACTTCAGGGAGCCTTTATCAATGATTTACATCAAACAATTAGCAGTCACCTTTCTGCTTCTCCACTGGGAACACATGATGAGAACATTTGTATTTCTTTTTCATGAAGATAAGACTTCTAGTCGAGGTGAGTTTGAATCTAACCCTTTTTACCCTGAAACAGCTTCCTGAGGAATGCCATTTAATTCTACGTTTACACCACAGTGTTGTCTATTGACCTGCCAGGACCTGAGGGGTCACATGATCATGAAGAAAACGATCCAATCCACCCCCCCCCAATGCAACCTCCAAACCAGCCACCCCTACCTTGCTTCTGTTTAAACTTTTCCTGTTGCTGCAAAAACAAAGGAAGCCATAGTGAGAAAATATGTTATTTACGCATAGCTATGGGCAATAGTGCATCACCTGGAAGCCATCAGGAGAGAGCTACCCTCCACAGAGCAGTTTAGAAAAACAAATACCCATTATAAGGCCTCAGCCAGCCATGGTGCTGGGGTTAAAGGTTAGGCCAGGGAGCCCACTTATAAGCGGCATGGGACCACAATACTGCTTTTCTATTTATTCATCTTTTACTCAAAGCAAAATACATTTTTAACAAAATTTTTGAGAAAACAGGGTCAGAAGGTCTATGGAGCAATTGGGGGCTAAGAACCTTGCTCCGGGGCCCCACAGCAAATCTCCTGGGTGTACCCTGGGATTTGAACTTATGACCTTCTGGTTAGTGGCATAGCTTCCAAACCCATTGAGTCACACACACCCCTGCTAATTTTCAAATGCCTTTGAAAACAGTCTGGCATGTAACCTTCATGGTTTCATTGAATGACTCCCCAAAACCCTGAATCGATAAACCATCAACACGGTTTGCTAAAATCACGACTGAGGAGGAAAGCCTGGGGCCCTGTGTAGCCAACACCACCTCCGTATGTCTCAGTGATAAGTGGAGACGGACGTTTTGTTTCAGTACACGGAGATTTGCCCCCAAAAGACCTCCCCTGCTTTGTGTGCAGGGAAACTTTAAATGAAGTGTTTCCATACTGGTGTCCGGGGCCCCTTTAGACAGATTCCTGCCCTTTGAAGTCAAACTGCTGTGTCTCCTTAAGATTTAATGTGGAGAAACAATGAATGGGCAGAGCAGAGTTGTGTGAGTATAAGGGATGCAGTTGTTTAACTAAAGGGAACAGCCCCTGTATCTCATAAATCCAGGCTCTCTTCCGAAACATCACCGCAGCGATGTGCACCTCGCTCATCCTTCTGGGCGACCTCCTGCCCCATCTAACCTGCTGACTTACTTTCTGAAGAAACCAGTTCTGAGTTCACAGCCTAGTCTTCCAAAGGGATCAGAGCCATTAACTGCAGGCACAGGCTTGTTCGTTCTGCCTCTCTGCCAAGGCGGGTTTTCTGAGGCTAATGAGCCACCATACATTCCACCATGCGGATAAACAAACTATCCACTCGACACGGTGCTGTCTCTGCCAGAGACCCATCATCCAGATGAAGGTGCCATTATAAGCACCACTGACTGGCAGAGCTGGGATCGAATCTTTGTCCATCACATGTGGATTCAGTACCAGCAAAGGCAATGGACTCCCCAGTCTCTATACTGTTCAAGCCAAAGACCCATAATTACTGTCATGCATCGCAATGATAATGAACATTGCCACCCTCCACCTCCATCCTACCCAAATGGCACTTCACAATTAGGGTAGATGCCGCAATTATGTTAGCAGATACGAGCACATTAATATTAAAAGTATATGCATGATTTGTATCATTTATCATTAATTAATTTAGATCCCACTGCTATATTAATTATTTGTGTCTGGCTCTCATAAAGTTTGGAGTAAGCTGGAGATTAATCCATCACAGGCCCGGAAATGAACCCAGAAACAGCATCACCTCGGCGATGGGGCAGCAATGCCTTCCCATTAAGCTTCGTTTTGCTTCTGCCACTTACACGTCATATTAAATATGCATCACTGTTGAATAATTCCATTTATCCTTAGTGAACTGATGCCTGCTTTACATTTGGCCCTGAGAAATCAACAGAGAACATTCTGGAAGCGGATGGCTTCCCAGTAACTCTGCAGACCCCAGTTGTGCCTGGGATCATATTTTACTAAATAGTTTATCTTCTTGACTTCTGTTTATCTTAAGACACACAGCATGAGAGCAGAATCCCCTGCTTAGGGCTGCTATACAGGTTGGAGGTGCCCCTTAATAATTGTTTTTGCTACTTGATGATCACTTAGATGAGATCTCAGTAACGGCGTCCATTTAAAGCTCCTCTCAGCCTACTTTACAAGCACTTCATTTTAGCGATTAGTGTTCCATAGCACACTGTAACAGCTGTGAGTCTCTGCACTGGCTGCTCATCTGAGGAGCATCTCAGTGTGGGGGTTATCAGGAGATTGGGGCCGTACTCACAATCCCCAAGGCTGCTGGGACTGATGAGAAATTATGGTATATCCCTCTAGTAGATAAGAAAAGAGGAGGATGGATGGATGGATGACATGAATTTTCTTCTGAGGACCTGACACATCCTATTAGGTAGGGCTTGTAGACACATGTGTCTGCCTAGGGTAGCAGCTTAGCAAACTGGGAGCAGGGGGCCAGCAGTAAGGTTTGCCACATGGGCTTTGATTGGCGCTAGTTTCACGACTTTTATGTTCTGTCACCTGATTCCAATTTGAGGACCTAGAGCACAGTGTGCTTGTGAGGTTGCATGCCAGGGTGACAGAATAACATTCACATTATTCCCAATTTGCTCAGACAGGAAGAAACAAAGGGCATCTCTCAGAGCTCAGAGTCGTTAGGAGCCTGTTTGGACCGAACCTGCAGCTAAAAGCAAAACAGAACAAAGATAAATGACTGTACAGCCTCCCCAGATGCACGTCATCCCAAATTCATCCCTGTTTTTCTCTCCTTTCCCTCCTTTTCCTGCTCATCCCTCATTCTCATAAACCCCCCATCTGTTAATCTCCTAGCAGACTGGGGGCTTATTTAACATTCACTCCCCAGCTTCACAGGTTCTCTGTGACCTACAGGTGCCGCATGCTTAAGCCCAACACTCATTGATCAGAATTCTGCGGTGATAATTATTCATGTCTCTGAATAATTAAGAGTATTTTTTTACAGTGTATATCAATCAACAAAATTTGTGTTTTTTTAGGTGAACAGTGAGTTCTCCGGTATATTAGAGATTGTAAATAATCATCATACACTTTCGCAAATATTTTAATTCTTGATGTATCAAATTTCTCCAAATACACCACAAACACGCAGCAACTTACAAAGCAGGAAGTCAAGTCAAACTGCATGCAGGCACACAATAAAACAGAAAGGCGCTTGTCTGAGACTTTAAAAACAATTTTACACATAAAATAATAATAATCTTTATTTATATAGCACCTTTCATACATAACATGCAGCCCAGAGTGCTTTACATTGATAATAAAAAAGAAGAGGGGAAAAAAACAAGACAATAATGAATTAACAAACAAACAAATAAATAATTATGCTCTACACACAGTATAGCACAGTAACGCATTCATGGTTTACTAGACAATGGACTTGTGGACAGGCATAAGGAGAGCAAAAACAGACTTTATTAAACCAAAACTGAACAGGGGCTGGAAAACAAACAGGAAGACTGGTACGGGGAAGGACACGGACAACTGGACCAGACTGGGGCTGACAAGACAGATAGGTACTTAAATACCGAGACCAAAGAGGGGTGATAAGCAACAGGTGTGGCTCATCATAGTCACATCAGGGAGGAGACAGGACGGTCAGGCGGACATGGCTGGAATGTACCTGTGCAGTGGGTTTGAAATTAAACAGCTTGCAATGGAAGAACAGTGCACTTAAGGTAAACCTTATAAGAACATAAGACTATTGTTTAGTCAGCAGACAGAGAGAGATGAAGAGAATTCAGGGAGCATGGAGAGGGTTTAGTAACCTGGTGGAGGTGCTTTTGGAACAGATGGGTCTTTTATTTTGATGTTTATTCATGGCTGAGCAGATCTGGGCAGTTCTAACCTCCACAAGGTCACACTGGGACCATACAGGAAGCCTGGGGGGCTTCTTCATACCAAACAAGAGTGAAAGAGTGAGACCACGCGCTCAGCAGGTCACAATGGGGTGTGTACCGCTCCAGCCAACCACCCGGGCTCAGCACTGGGAAAACGACATCTACAGCCACATACAACTGAGAAAGCAGGCTCAGCCTGTCCCAGGAGGAATGTGGGCTCAGGGGCTCAACAATAAGACTCGCCCAACCACAGGATTTGAAGCAGCGAGCAGATCGTGCACAAGCACAGCCACCGAACCAACTGAGCTGCACGGCAAGCTGAGTTTTACTGGCAACATTAAAGGAAACAACTGAATGAACATATGAATAACAGAGACATTTTTAAAATTCTGAACAGTTACGGTCAATTATATATAAATATGTATATACACACAGACACACACACATTCCCCCACAACGGTAGCACCTATATCGAAATGACTAGTATGTTTCCATGGCAACGCATCCTACTGTAATGGCAGTGTGACCCTGGCACAGCCGACCTCTATAGGATGAAAGCCCGGCACCGGTCCATAGTGTGAGATTTAATGGGGACTAATAGCATGTCAGAAAGTTGCTTTTCTAGATGGTCCAGGAGCTTGGACTGGGTGACTGTACGTTACAGAGGAGAGACCAGTCAAGCTGCACGTCCCATCAGGCAGATGGAGGGATGTACATTCCAAATGTGTGCCGACAGCCACATCTCTTCCAGATGTGTGTCGGCAGCCTCTGTTACCTTAGCGAGCCATCAGACTGATATATATGTATGTAACCCATTTGATTCTGATTAGCGTTTACCGATCCAAATTACCAGAGGGTGATTTTTTTTAATGACTTTGGTAGTATAGAGTGGGGGGAGGGGGGGGGGAGTAGCCGCCCTTTTAAATCTTGACACTGGGTATGTTTTATGTCATCGAACGCTCCCGGTGGAACCTGAAGTAGGAAATGGTATCTGTTAGACGTCTGTCAGGTCCGGCTGTTCCTGGTCTGAGCACTGACATCATGGCAGCTTTGAAGCTGGCCAGACGGATACACATCCAGGTCAAGTGATCAGCCAGGAGGACCCGGCTACGTGATTCTCCCCCCCCCGGGGTCAGCCACTTTCCCATACCCTCACCTCACTAAACCCCAGGTGCGTGAGATCGCAAGCAGTGTCCAAGTACAGCTTCCTGCATAAAAAATTAAGCTAAATCCACACAGGAAGAGCGAGTAGTAAGAAATTCCGAAATTTACTAGCCTCTAATTTATGGTCTTTACGCCTCTCGTGTGTGGAGGAGCCAAGGGGGGTCGGCAGAGCTTTCCAGCCGACCACCTGTGGTCATGTGATCTTATCTCACTGCAGAGTACACAGAGCTACCATACTGCTCTCATTTCTCACAACGGTTTTGGGTGAGTCCTGAAGTGTGCTGAGTGCTTCCAGGTACAGCTAGTTGGACTCCTGTGGTACTGTGCCCTGCAGGCATCATCCTGAGGCATCGCTGTGTGACACACAGGCCCAAATCCCAGAGGGAAACTAAACAAGCACTGTCTACTGAGCCCAAGCTGGCTGTAACTGCGGCATCATGGGAAGGGAAGGCTGGCCAAAGCAGAGAAGTTTATTTATTTAAGTTTAGCTATTAATGATAACAACCCAAGAGAATGGTATGGCGGAGCAGAAGCTTGGCTGAGGTGAGCCAGCAGGGCGGGTCAGTATGTCGTCTTTTATAGGTACATAATTTGTTAAACTCGAACGTGCATAAAATTAGGCTGCAAAACTTGAAAGAACACCAAAGTAAATTGTTAACAAATAAGTGCACAGTGATGAGTTCCAATGCAACATTAGTAAGAAACGTTGTATTAACAAGAATCATTATTAGCATTGTATTACAAGAATTACAAGAGCTATATTTGGGTGCTAACATTCTGATCTTGACACAATATACAGACAAATGTATGAATGTTTATGATGGCGCCATAGACGTCACTCGCTGGGTACATGGGGCGTCCCGACCTCAGAATAAGTGCAACCGAATACGCAATACTCCTTCTTGCCGGCTTCATCAATCTCCGGGTCTAGAGGATCGTAAAAATAACACTTCCGCAAGATCTCTACATCCTCAACCTGGTTCTTGAGCTTTTAGGACTGTCAGGTGCAGACATACTATAATATTTATCTCGCAGGAGCTTCAGGGATGGATGGTAGATGCTGGATTCACCCACACGAAAGCTTCTTAAAGCCGTTTTCAGCTTCTCATCCATTCCGTCTGATAATTTCACGTCCAGATCTGCTGATTGCGCTAATTATGGGCTTAATGTGACTTGATTAGTTTTACCAGATTGTCCACCTAACAGAACAAGACGGCCTCACATGTCTCAGCCATACACGGTGGCTGTATCAGCACAGCCACGAAGCCTGTTCACACGGTCGGCCATAAGTCACTGTCGAGAGCTCGGCTGTCTAGCACAAAAATCAAGCTGTTTTTCAACGACGCAAAGCAGTCACAAAAACGGCTGAGGCAGACGAAGCAGCATGCACAGATGTTACACATCTGTTAATCTTACAGGAACGGCGAGGAGGAAGTTACTGACTGCGGGGGGGTCAGGAGGGAAGCGAGCACTGGTAGCTGAGTAGCACAAAGGCTCTTGGTGTTGAGCTCCTGCGAGGGGAATGTGGGGGGATGGGAGGGGGGCAATAGCAGCTTGTAGTGGAATG
>JABFEA020000043.1:1886846-1899136 GCA_019775915.2 Cyphomyrus plagiostoma
CCCCCCCCCCCCCACCCCCCCCCCCCCCCCCCCCCCCCCCCCCCCCCCCCCCCCCCCCGCGCCCCGCCCCCCCGCCCCCCCGCCCCCGCCCCCGCCCCCCCCCCCCAAGGGCCTTATTTTAGGGCCAAATAGAGATTTAGCTACTCTATCAGGCAAGGGATTAGACTTGGCAACTTTCCAAACACAGGCACAGGGTCCTAACCCACTCAGCCTCACATTTGGTCAGCGAGTGCCTATATAGTCATATAGTGTTAGCTGACCCAGGATCCTATAAGTCTGCCCTGCACAATGCTAATCAGGAACAACAGGAATGCTCACCATCCCCACGGTGACACTGCACATCCCATAATTACGTCATGCTGACCCCGCATCCAGACCCGAATGGGAAGCCCATCAGAAAAAGGGCCGCTCCATTGAGAGGCCAGCAGAGTGTGACTTGGGGTGGTGAATGGACATGGGGGGGCTCTCTGCTTGGATTTCCGCAGTCCCCTTCCACCCCAAGCCGCCTGTCAGGACCTGCACAAAGAGCTCAGTGTCTGAGTCAGAAGGTGAGAAAAGAGAGAGCTGACAGAGACCCTCCCCCACACACTCACACACAGCCGCCTCCCCCAGCAGAGATTAATTAACAGCATTGAGCAGTCAGCACCACCACTGTCAGGGCCACCTTTCACGCAGCCACTGAGCTGTGAGGCTGAGATCCAGTCAGGCGGCTGATATCACGCCCACGGTGTGGCTGTGGCTTTATATTCCCAGGGTTCAGTTCCCACCCCAGATCAGTATCGTACACGTGTACTCCATGTTTGTGGACCCTCAGGGTTGCTGTCATTGTCCAAACACATGCTATTCAGGCATGTTAATATAAGCAACTGTGAGAGACTGTAACAGCAAAATATACATAAAAAATGAAGTGTTGGAATGAGATTCCTGCAGACGGCATGTCAAAAATCCCAACATGTCTGACAAGGCAATATGGAGCCACGCAGCGGCCATGATCTCACCCGCATGGGAAACGTGAGACTGATGGAGGAAGTGATATGCTGCCAGACTATCCGCCAGAGCTGCCGGCTTTGACCCTGCGTGGTATGGGCTGTAGGTATATAGAGACTGTATGGACAATGGGCAACCAACACAGATTCCAGGTGGAATCTCAGGAGAGAACGTTCTGTCATACCTTGTTAATAGAGAAGTATAGTCATCTAAAGACATTAAATGCTCTCCTGGGAAGGGGCACATCCTGCTGAACCACATCTGGTCCTCAGATTCCCTCTCCATCTTCAAAGAAGCACTTCAAGGCCCATCTGTACTAGGAACAGCTCAACTAGTCTGACACCACTGCATGCTCACTGAATGCTCTTACTGTTAATGTTCAGGGAATAGTTGTGTTATTACGTTCTTTTTTTGTTATGAGATTTTGTGTAGCTCCTGCTTCAGTACCGCTTACACTTGTAGCTGAGCATTCACTGGAAGCTCAGCCTAGCTGTACCTGTGCCTGTACTTAAGCTGTACTTTGACTATCTGACTCTTTGACAACTTTACATTTGTAACGTGCTATTCACCTCACTTGTACATCACTTTGAAAAAAAACATCTGCTAAATAAAAATAAATGTAAATGTAAACAAGTAGAAGTACCAACAGCTGACATAGATAGTTTTGAAATTCAACCAAAAGCTCTGAATTTGTCCATAAGTGAAGCACTTAACCTGGACCTAAAGTAAATTTCTCAGAATCGAGCCTGTCTTCAAGCAGTTTAGGTAAAGCAGCCTATTCCAGCACTGGATCAGGACGCCCCGGCAGAACTGTGAGCAGGCTGCTGACACTGTATTCCTGGAGCTGGTTGTCATTTGGTGCCACGGCAGAAAAATCAGAAAAAATCAGAAAAATTTCTGTCTGGGCCGTCAGTCACGTGGAATCACTTCAGATGCCCCGACCATCGTCATGACCAGCAAAGAGGTAAATCCTGACCTTGGGAAGCAGAAGTGGACCTCCATTGGTGAGAATGGAACCTAACTACTGCTTTGGCTGTTAATTCCAAGACAGCCCTATAAATCAATTTAAAGAAAACTTTCATTTGAAAGATAGACAAGAAGGATAAGAATGTCCATCTATCCATCCATTTTCTGTCGCTTATCTAGGGTCGTGTTGTGGGGGTGGCAGTCTAAACAGGGATGCCCAGATCAGCCTCTCACCAGCTACCTCCTCCAGCTCCTCCAGGGGAATACCAAAGTGTTTCCAGGCCAGCCAAGAGACATAGTTTCTCCAGCGTGTCCTAGGTCTGCCCCAGTCAATCCTCCATGTTGGACATGCCCAAATCCTCCATGAGATATCCTAGATAAATGTCCAAACCATCTCAAATGGCTCCTTTTTATACGGAAGAGCATTGACTCTACTTTGAGCCCCTTCTGAATGTCCATGGTCCTCAGCTTGTGTCTAAGCCTGAGCCCAGCCACCCTACAGAGGAAGCTCATATTGGTTGCTTGTGTCCGTGATGTCATTCTTTCAGTCACTACCCAGAGCTCTTGACCATAGTCGAGGGTATGGATGTTGATCGACCAGTAAATTAAGAGCTTTGCCTTTTGGCTCAACTCCCTCTTCACCAAAACAGAATGGTACGTCGTCCGCATAACTGCAGACACTGCACTGACCCATCTGTTGACCTCCCACTCCTTTTTCCCTCCCTCATAAACAAAACACCAAGATACCTGAACTCCTCCACTTCAGGCAGTAACTCATCTCCCACCATGAAGGGCAATCCACCCTTTTCTGGTCAAGAACCATGGCCTCAGACTTGGGGGTGTTGATCCTCATTCCAGCCGCCTCATACTCAGCTCCAAACGACCCCAGTTCCAGCTGCAGGTCATAGCCCAATGATGGCAACATGACCACATCATCTGCAAAAAGCAAAAACGCAATCCTGAGGCCCCCGAACCAGACCCCCTTGGCCCCTTGGTTATGCCTAGAAATTCTGTCTACAATAGTTGTGAACAGAATTTCCTTATGTTAAACACAGAAAAAAACAGAAGTACTGAGAAATGGTCCCAAGGCTGCACGAAATAAGTTTCACCACCTCAACTACACAATCTAACACGGTGGTTAGAAATCTTGGTCTTCTAGTTGATTCTGACTTATGTTTTGATGCTCACATTAGAAGTATTACTAGAACTTCTAGGGAGTTTCCCTTGCCTGTGTCGCCACTGGCTTACTCACTGGGGGCTTTGGGCAGGGATGCTGTAAAGTGCTTTGAGACAATGTAATACAGACCAAACTCTCACCCTGTTTGTAGAGGGATCTGATGGCCCGCAACAACAGATCCTGTACCCCAGGTCCAGTACCCCCCACAGGACCCCTGAGGGACACAGTCGTATGCCTTTTCCGAGTCCACAAAACACATTTAGACTCATTGGGGAAACTCCTTTGAACCCTTCAGTATCTTTGTAAGGGTAAAGAGATGGTCCAGTGTTCTGTGACTAGAACAGATTCACATTGTTCTTCCTGGATCTGAGGTTCAACCAATGATCGGAACCTTCTCTCCAGTAGCCCATCCTCCTAACGTTGGAACACATCCTCCAGTCCCCTTTCTTAAAGATTGAGACTACCACCCCAGTCTGTCAATCCAAAAGCACTGTCCTCAACATTGACGCAATGTTGAAGAGGCATGTCAGCCAAGACAGTCCAACAACATCAAAAGTGTCCTGTCCAGGGTGTTCCCGCCTTGTGCCCTCTGATGGACTGGCATCCTGTCCAGGGCGTCCCCTGCCTGTATCATGTGATGGACTGGCATCCTCTCCACGGTGCCGCTTGCCTTGTGCCCTCTGAGCAAATGCCATCATGTTCAGAGTGTTGTCCTCTGATGTACTGGCATCCAGTCCAGGGTGTCCTCCGCTTCATGATCTTTAATAGACTGGCATCTTGTCCAGGGTGTCCCCTGCCTATGTCCTGTAATGGACTGACATCCTGTCTGTCCAGGGTATCCCCTGCATTGTGCCCTGCGATGGACTGGCATCCCATCCAGAATGTCCCCTGTTTCATGACGTTTGACAGGGTAGGGCACATCCCCTTGTGCCCAGTGTATTCTGAGATAGGCTCCAGGCCTGCAGTGACCCAGTACTGGAGTACCGGATGAGGAATGGGTGAGTGCTACGCTGGATGGTGATGGGTACTGTACACATAATCTTGATCTGACCAAAGGAAGCCAAATTCTGGGGCCTGTCTTGGGACACTCTGCTTCCAGCATCTCCAGTACCCCCCCCCCCCCCCACACACACACACACACACACACACACAGTATATTATTTCCTTCACAAATAATTACCTAGATCTTGAAGACATTTCTATGAAGTCGGCCATCTGCATTCAATCATAAATCCCAAAATATGCCCCATCCCGCAATCCCTTTGCCCCAGAGCCCCCCCTCTGCACTCATCTCTTTTTCCCCTCCATCGTATATTAAGGATCAATGAGGGTGGATTCACCAAAGGCTGGACAAAGGCTGACTTATGCTTATAGTGGTAGGGATCTGCTGGCCTTCTTCCCCGTCACATGATATGGGACATTATTGACAGCCCACAGTTAAAATTATGTCAGCAATCTTTACATCCTCCTCACTCTCTCCAGCTGTGTACATGCGAAACGCACGTGCATATACACACATAGATACAGATTATATATTCTTAGCTTTAGTCAGTATAAGCAAATTGCATTATCAAGTGGCGCCTTAACATACAGCACATGTGTCATTGCTGCAGATCTCGCCGGTTACCTAATATTTTGGGTGGATTAAGAAGTACAGGAAGGCTGGTCCTTCGGGCTGGCGAGATGGCACGATCTCATCCGCCCAATGTACGTTTTCCACAGGTCTGAGTCTCAACGACACAGAGAAAAACATACTTATTGCAAAGTGATATATGCATGGTAGCACCTTAAAGTTAATATATAAGATTATGAGTGACACAAGCATTTCCATTGGCCAACTGGCTACCCCTCTCTGCCAAAAGCCAATAAAAACAGCAGTTTGAACCAGTTTGGCTTTTTCAAATGGTTTTGAAGATGGAAACATAATAAAGGCAACAGAAGAGGACTCTGTCTTCTTTCTACCCAGAAGAACGTCTTGGATACAGACTGTTTGCATATTTTACATGACAGTATAGTATATTTTCTGTTAATGTTTTATTTTCATATCAATTTTATTTGTAGTTGGTAAAAAAACGTTTATTTTGCATAAGTCTGGTACAGCCTGTGGTCCCCAGAAAGCAGGTTGGGGCCCCAAGTTTATCAGCAGCAGTCACAGCTTCTGTCTGAATATGGGCTGAGCCTCAGACACCAAGGAGAAAACCTAAGTGGCAAACCTAAAACCTAAGTGATCATAAGCTGTGGCAAGAAGTGAGGCCGTCCAACCAGGCTGCGGTCAGCTCTTTAATGGCCAGCGTAAACCCAGCTGGAGAAAAGCTCTTCAGTGACAGATGACCAGAAGATGACAAAGTTGAAACAATCTGCTGTCCAAGGTCATTTCCCCTGGATGCACAGTGGGGATCCATGTTATCTTGTCCCAGTGGCAATGGCAGGAGTCTCCAAATACCCCGGATGATGGTTTCAGAAGGACAGGGCAGCATCTGTAAGTAGTTGGAGCTGGGGCAGGAGCAGTGCCGATTCCTGACACGCGACACCTCGGCTCCGCACTGCACCGCAGCGAGGCCTGGCTCTCTTTGGCATATTTCCATTTCTAAAGCAAAATAATCAGCAGTCAAACTGTATTATCAAACTCCATATAAAAACATTTTATAATCCCGGTGACTTAAATAGCTGCAACCAAAGTGAACCTTAAATGTGAGCAATTTCTCCAGACTGCTACTGAAGTAGCTGGTATTGCTAATGTATCCTGGAGAGGAGTTTGACGATCAGCCTCTCTGCAGCTCTGTGTCCAAATGAAAACATACTGCTGCCATTTTCCTGCTGCTAATTACAGGTTTTGAGCAGATTTTTTAAACTAAAGCTGCATGCAGTTGAGATAGCAGGTTTATCTGGAGTAATTGGGGTTCAGGGTCTTGCTCAGAGGTGAAATGGTGACATCGCTCCACCGACCCTGGGATTCGAACCAGGAACAGTGCCCAGAGCGACACAGCTACCCCCAGCTACTGCACCAAGGAATGCACAACAACTACAATAATGGAACAAAGAAAACGTCAGGCAGATTAGGCACAGCTTTTTCAGAATGAGCATCTGCACTTTATTGCCTCTTGTCCCCCTGCCTTGTGCCTGGGACAGGTTCCAGTCCCCATGCCCCCCCCATGACCAGGCACTGGATGAGCAGTCGGGAGATGGATCGATAGATGGAACATTGTGTGATGAATCTTGTCCCAGTTAAAACAAGACATTCTTTGTATTGCTGTTTTTTCCACTTTTTTGCGGTGGAAGACTGTCCCCACCTCACTGTGCCTACAATATTCAGGACCTGCTGTCTGTCTGCCTCAGGGTCATTGTCTCTCCCGCCTCTGCCAGCCCCGCCAACCACGACAAATTGGACAACACCGCCTCTCCTTATCTGTGTGGCGCACATTTCTGCAGATAATTTCACCTTTTTTCTCCCTCCAGAGTTTGCCGGTAGGCAACACACTACCAGTCACATGACGCCCATTACCCAGAAGCCACCAGGCACGGCGTCTCTTTGTTTTCCAGCGTCGACTTTGTAACAGTAAATGAGGCTGGTAATGGCAACATTATCTACAGATGAAGCACGCGGCTGCATTTCACATGAGCAGTTTTCTCTGGGTTTACACTGAATTACGGACGTGGTCTAGCATAAAAATCAGCTTTTCTAATTTTCCAGTAGCTTGAATAGCACGGTCTGATATAGGTTTATTGTTCTGACACACTTGACTTCTACCTCTCTCTTTAATTAAATAGTGACATGCTAGAAAAGACATACGTGAGACCTTTAAGTGAATCAATGTCCTCAGAATCAACAAACCCTCACATGACATTTTATGATAAGAAGCAACATCTGTTTATATTTAGCAATATGGCTAACAGCATGTATAGTGTAAAGTACTAAGAAAGCAATACATAGCTTGGAGCTTCCTGAGAGCGTTCAGCTCAGACTCACAAATGTAAGTTCTGCTAAATCTAGAAATCTGTCCAATTCTTGAGAATTTACGCACTTATGGTTGTGAGTTATGATTAAAATTATCAGTAATATTTACCAGACAATGGGAATAATGTTATGGAGCATTATAAAATATAATATTGTTCTTGCAGGAGGGGACTAAGGACAGAATCACTTATTTATCTTAAAACAATCATATCTGCTGTATACTGGTGATGCTGGCTGGAAGGAGCACGCTGGTGCCATGCTAACGTCTAACACGGACTCGCTCTTGCAGACGGACCCGAGCATCCAGCTTTCGTACACTACAGCCTCATCTGCTTCTGCTTTCAGTCTTCTCCATTTAAACACCCACCCTCTCACACATTGCCTTTCATCTACATCCATCGGAGTTTCTTGCTGCTCTGAATCACCCTGGAGCCTCGAAAAAGGTGCCGGACTGCGTCTGCCATGGCCCTGCGGGCGCACGTGTCAGGCTCTGTGAAGGCAAGCAGCTTGGCGGGTGGTTTAGTCCGTCAGAAACGCATATTGCGGGTAACACTACTTTTACATCATATTTACTTAGCAGAAGCTCTTATATGAAGCAACGTAGTTGGTGGAGCATTTGGGGGGTAAAGGGCCTAGAGTAATGGCAGAATCACACTGCTAGGTCATGAATGTGACCCTAACCTGCTGAGCCAAGCACAAGCCCCACCAGGGATTTGGAGCCACACCTCAGGCTCGAAACTGCACCCTTTTCATTACAGATCACAGATCATTACATTGACCTTTTTTTAGAATTTAGTAATCAGTGCCCATTGTTGACACACCACAGCACACAACAAGGAAATGTGTCCTCTGCATTTAACCCATATGTGACATAGCAGGGGGCAGCTAATTCAGTGCCCGGAAAGCAGTGCTTGGGGGTGATACCTTGCTCAGGGTACATCAGTGGTGTCTTGCAAGACAGACATTCACATCCGAGATGCACCCCGCACTTGTGCTCTGTGCTCTTTGGGAGTGGTTCCAACACCCCTGTGAATCGAATCAGGATTCGATTCACTAAAAGTAGGCATGTTGTTAACCCTTAAAATTTCTGTTTCCACCCCTCCAAGAGCTCACAGGTGTGTTACTGTAAGGTTTGTCTTAGAGCTTGGGACAGGCACAAGCATGATGTTTGTGGGGGCTTCTCCATAATGATTTGGGTGGTTGTTGTGGGGTCTGTGGAAGTTTACATAGATCAAGGCTGCTTCCTGCCAGAACCCCATTTGAGAAAGTGATCTCACCAGAGCAGAGTCTGCTAAGGCAGAGCTGCAGGGACGCTGACTGCCTCGTCTTAAATTACACACAGTTGGAGGCCAACACCTGAATCCCTGAAAATCAGAGCAGACTTCACTGGCATATTCATGAGAGGCCGAATGGTGTTTGCCTTTGGGACTATCAGGAGCCTGTGGTGGTGCTGGGAACACGGCCCTGAAAAAGGAGCCATTCAGCTTGAGGATAAAAGGGGTCAAAGCTAGGAACAGGCCAGTATGCAGGCATCACCACACTGGATTCCCCTCAGGCCCATCGCATGCCAAACCCAAGTGTGTGAGATGCCTGCAACCTCTTAGGTCAGGGGTGTCAAACTGCAGTCCAGTCTGACACCTGTGTCTTAGGTGGTCAGTTTCAATAATTGATACTTCATTGACCCCCATAGGGAGTTTCCATTTATGTCTCCCCCAGCTTGCTCTCTGGAGGTGAGTGCAAGCCAGCCATGAAGGGCAGTCACCTGTTAAGGATCTGGCAATTAACAGACTTAGGCTATGACCCACAGACTGGGCTTAAACAAGCAACATTCTGATCATAGGCACAGAGGCTTAGCCCACTGAGTCATGCACCTTCCATGGTCCAGGGCTTCCAGAAAGCTCCACATGCCCCCCAGAAATGGTACGCCATGGTCTTACCATCACCCTCAGAAATGATCTCATTACAGCTTCCCCACACTCCTCCATATCGCACCTCTCTGAACCACCTTAGAAGTTTAAATCATAAATCATAAGATCTACCATTCAGTCTTGCAGGTTTTATGCATCATACAATATGTACAAGAACCCCAGTTTCAACTGTGCTGAGTTGTTGGCTAATTACTGCTTTCTAGTTGGTCTACAAGACTGACAAAACCGCCTTTGAGCAAGGCCGAGAAATAAATCACCTCAGACAAAATCTGCTCCAGACCAAGCATTTAAAAGTCAATCAATACACTCGTTTTTAAGGGACCACCGGCAGTCTTTCGACCTCAGGAGGCTTTACGCTTTTGAGCTCTGCCCACTAAACCTCCCTCTTTTCAAAACCATGCCAGAGCACTGAGAAGGACCTCCATGTAAAGGAGGCCTCTCTGCTCACCTCAGTGTGCCGGGCTCTCGGGAATGGCCTCGTTTGTCTCGACGCCTCAAAAGGAGCTGGCAGCTTGATGCCTCTTCAAGACTGGAAGGGAAGGAAGAAAGGTCCAACAGAGGGACTGATCCAGATCACACATCCTGAGGAGCTCTCTGTGCCAGAAGGGAAGCAGGTGGAGTGGTTCGCTGGGTCGAGCCTCTGTGTTTAGGATCGGTTACCAGTTCAAATCCCATCCTCAGCAGAAAAGTCACTTATCTGTCAGGCCTGAAACCTTGAAGGGCTTCTAAGGAGCATGATGGGTTATGAAAAAACACAGATGGGGGCTCAGTGCCTTAGCTGACCAGCCACATGTCTGTGGGCCCTTGAACAGGGTCCTTAACCCCCCAGCCTCAGAGGCGCCGCACATTAGCTAACCCAGCCCTGGGACCTCCACCCTGTGGAGAGCAAGATGGGGTAGGCAAACAGAAGCATTCATATGTGCTTAAGCAAAAGGAAAATAAAGCATGTTTATTATGTGTAAAAAAAAATAATAATCTAGTGTTCTGGCAAATAAAACGTCATTCTCTAAAAAGAGGTGAGAGGAGGTGCAGAGCAGCAATGTTGGCCTGCCCACCTAGCCAGCTCGATCCGATTAGCATCTCCCAGCTTTCAAGCAGCACATTCTAACTGGAGTCAGAAGCTTTATTTGTTTTCCCCTGATCTGTCCAATCAGGGCAAGCAGGAGTCCTGTGATTGGCCGGAGTGGGCCCCGTTTATCCTTGGGGCGGTGATCCTAGGGGGACCCACAGTTGCATGTGGCCGTTTTGAAGACCTGCCTTGTGGCACACATGCCCGGACATGCGGGTTAACGGCCCTGGTTCTGCTGCAGCAGACAGGACACCCCCCAAAGCATTTTCAAGTGGACAGGGATCTTTGACAATCTAACAACTCCGGCCCCCCAGACCGAGAGGGTATGCACTTATATCCCATTACAAATGCAGACAGTCTGCCGCTCGCAGACCTCAGACAGCATGGGTGTCATTTGTAAGCTTTGTTTATAAAACAAGTCAAAGATTCAATTTTCAGATTAAAAGATTTTCAGAGTATAAATCTGCCAGGCAGGAAAATTACTTTTAATTTGTTTCTTCTGGCTACAGCAGCAGAAGTATTCCTACGTTAAAAAATGACAAAGAGAACAATGTTTTTTTATTTTCCACACAACATAACATATGGAATCTGAGGAAGTATACAGGATTTCAGGAGACCCATCCGATTTAAATCCTCCCTTCTTATAAAAAAGCAAGCGGCTCACTGTTTCAGCAAATACCTTTATCCAGTTTACACATTAAATTTATCTGGAGGTGACAACTTCAGCTCTCAGCCTCAGCTTCTCTCAGGCTGTAAGATGCTGCCCGGTGAAACATTTATGATCATCGGGCACATCCTTCAAGGGTCCAACAACTGGGTCCTGTCCAGTGCTGGAACCATTAGGCAACACAGGTGGTCGTTTAGGGTGCCATCTATTGGGAGGGGTGCTGACACAGCAAGCCGATTTCGCCCTGTCTCAGATGGGGGCGCCAGTGGTGATGCTCATCTAGGATTCCATATGGACTTTCAGCAATACTGACCCCCTCTGAGATTCGGCTCAGATAGCCCCAGATTACGAGTCCAAGATCGCAGTGTAACCCAGAGCAATGCCGGGGATTGTAACTTTGTAACTGCTTCTATCGCGCTGATACAAAAGACCTTTGACCCAGCATATGGCCTCACCATTAGGATCACCTTACAGGGGAGAGCAGACAGGTTTACAGCACACAGCAGCCCCCCCCTGCAGGGTCAGGAGCCGGGGCATCAATCTATCTCTGTCTGTTCTCCACCATCAGTCATCCAAAAGGCCCTGTTCTTCACAGGGAGGCCCCTATAGAAGGTAATCAGACAAATGAGCCCAACTTCTCTTCCTGAATTGCTACTTACCCTCAAATTTCACCTTGCCTACCTCACCTACGTTCACGAAATTAAAAGGAAAACTTTATTTAAAGTATTAGATTAGGAGCTTCTGGAAAAGGAGAGTTGTGGCATCATTAACCTCGCAGGATTTTAACAGCTTAATAGACATTCCTTACCGCACCAAAAGCCTGATTCAATCAGTCTTTTTTTTTAGTTCACTGTAGCCTGTTATTCTGCCTCATGCAACTATTTCCATGGAAACCTGAAACTCTTCCTCTCATTGGTGATCGAATTTAGCTTACTGGGAGAGGGGTGCTTCCTGTCTGCTTGTCAGATTCCCCAGATATACAATATTACTAATTGTTATTGTATCTCAGTGTTTCATTGTCACACAAATTTAGCCATCCACAGAGAGTACATGTGGGAAACTATTGCCTCATAATACACCATCAGCTTGTGTCTGAAATCTCCCACTTATTTACCAGCCAGCTCTTACATATTTATGTGCTTGCGGGTGATGAGAGTGGAACCGCGGTCCAAGCATTTTCGGTTACGAAAGATGTTAAGGTCTTTAATAACGGCTAAGAGTTAGCGGCTGTTGTTTTTCATCACAAACACAGCGGGGGCTTGGTGAGAGGGGCCCCCTGTGCATGCGGTTCTGCCAGGGCCTCGCTCTTTCCGTTCATATCCGGGATCCTGCGACGGGAGCTGCTCTTAGCGGTTTGGTCAGGAGTCCACCTCTCGTGCGAGATGCGGAGGCCCGATTGCAGATGGGGGACTGGGCCACTGTGAGGACACCTTCAGACGTGTTGATAAAAATCCCCGAAGGACCTCACGCTCGCCTAGCAGGTAATTGGGGAACAATCCAGCAATGAGCCGGGGGGGGGGGGGGGGGGGGGGGGGGGGGGG
>JABFEA020000043.1:1912716-1922806 GCA_019775915.2 Cyphomyrus plagiostoma
TCTGTCTTTAACATCCCTCGGTTGGTCTCATACCCCCCCCCCCCCCACACACACACACACACACACACACACTCACCCTCTCCCCAGCCGCTATTCCCATTAACTGCCCACCTGCTAGGGGAAGTTAGGAGTGGTGTCACCTTGTCCAAATCCAAGATGAACTCCGAGAGGAAGTATGGCGACCTTGAGCAGGCCCCCATCCCAGGATTTCCCACCTCTGCTGAGCTGGCTGAACATGCCTGTCTGGACCAGATTGAAGGCCCACTAACAGACCTCATGTACAGGGCAGACACACTCCTGAGTCTCGGCTCATAATCCTCATAAAAGGGGTGCTTTAATGCAAGAGGGACCTGAAACCCCCCCCCCCCACACCGATCACTGGCCCAAGGGCTTCTGAGCTTCAGCATGTTAATGTATGTCCATGCCAGACTCTATCCAGCCTTTTTGGGGTTTTCTTACTTGAATGATTAACCTTCTCCACGAACACAAAAGTGCACCGGAAGCACCCCTCCCATAGCACACTCTCTAGGGGACTGGGGATTGACAGCTCATGGTCCAGCTGTCATCTTCATCATCTTCATCATATGACTTAGGTAGCTGCCTAGGATGCAAGCCACTTCCTGCCATTAACGCCTGTTGTTGGACTTGAAGGGTCTTGGGTGAACTTCCCAAAATGCTGACTTATCTGTTTTGAAGGTGAGAAAATCTTAAATAATGAGGTATGATATGACAGTGAAGGATCAGGTAAATGATGTAAAATAGCCTCAGGGGGTCATTTAATGCGGGTGCATTCATGCTAATCTCGTTTCCTTGAATGTACTCAATTCTCTTGATTAATGTTTTTGATACTTCATGGCAGAAGCCATATGTCCCACAGTTCCCTGGTCTCCTCTCCCCAAGGCAGGCAGGTAGACTGGTCATCAAAGGCCACCAGTACTTCTCCTTAGCGCCTTTGGAGAAACAAGAGCTGTGAGAACTGGAAACATGCAAAATACCAAACAGAGAGTGAGGTAAGAAGTCAGACCTTCTCCTGCACTAGTACATAAAAATGGCCGGTTACATTTGTATGAGATGATGCCATCAAGGATAAACAGTAGGGTTGAGAGATTTAGCCCAACTTGCTCTGACAGCAGTGGTATGAAAATGCTTCTCAGCAGGCCAAGGACACAGGGTCTGCTACATTTTTGGTTGTAGATGGCATCAAATAATTAATGCATCGCTTTTTTAAATCCTTCCCATGAGGATCTGTAGATAACGCAAACAAGCGACACTGCCTTTCTGTGGGGAAGGGCTTCACTTTGCAGTGCATAGGTGGAATGTGCAGTGGTCTTCTTTCTGTGTGTGTGTGTGTGTGTGTGTGTGTCTGTGTCTGTGTGTATGTGTGTGTGTGTGTTTGTGTCTACTGATACAATTCTGTGTTCATCATCCAGCAGGAGAACATCATGCAGTCACATTATGCAGAACAAAGAAACCATGTCCAACACCCTCAGATGTTCTCCCTGATTCTGGTTGCAAAAGAAAAGGTGTCACCTGAAGGAGCCGTGGAACCAGACTCCCAGAAAGTTGGAGAAGATCATTTTTCTGACACAAAGCTATTGATTGGTTTCCGTTTACTGCATAGGAGGGTCTCCTCTGGAGTGCTGGACTGGTGGGAAGATGAGGAGACGGATCTGAACAGTGGCCCCTCAAAGTTGAGATCCTGTGAGAAATAAGGCAGCAAGGTTCAGAGCCGCAGAGTGAGTCATGACGGTCAGAGTCAGTGAAGCCGAGATGGTGGTCCGGGGGGGTGGGGATCGGGATGCCGCAATTTCCGCTCTGCCTTCGTCTCAGGCTCCCCTGGGAGATCAGAGGAGAACCAAAGCTCTGCTGCTGTCTGTAGCTCTAACCGTGACCATACTCAGACCCCCACCCCCCCAAGCCCACCAGGGACAGCCAGCCATGCATCCTAACCCTGCCACCACGCCACCTGGGCCATGTTTCCAATTCTGCTGTCAGCCAGGGCCGGGGTCGGGGTCGGGGCCCACTGCTCCTCTCACCATCAGTGCTATTCCCCAACTAACCCTCCACTCACATTGTCCTTTAGATCTGAATGTATGCTGCACATTTACAGAAGCCTAATAATCTTATAAGCGGCAGGGTCTTAAAGCGCCACAGCTTCATTTCATTCATTATTCACGCTGACTGGAGGCGATACGGATTAGTGGAATCAAGAAAAAAAAGGATCGTCTTTCATCAGGAAAGACTAAACCACAAACTCCTGATCCTTGCAGATTTTAACCAGAAGCGTTAACTTCTGGTATTACTAAGTCACATAAAACCCAAATACCCTGGAGAAAGTTTGGTTAACTTTCTAGTGCAGCCACATAGCCGGCTATTTATTCTCAAACAGTCAAATAATTACAGCATGGCTGATTCAACTTTCCTCTGATTCTGCAATTCACTTTTTATTTGCGGCTCACTTAGCAGGAGAACATTTTGCACTGGATTTGAGAAAGCACTTCATTACACAGCATGTAGAGTGTGGAACAGTCTTCCTGTTAGTGTAGCGCAAGCTAAAACCCGGGGTTCCTTTAAATCAGAGCTGGATAAGATTGTAAGAACTCTGAGCTATTAGCTGAGTTCTCCCCAAATGAGCTTGATGGGCCAAAAGGCCTCATCTTGTTTGTACATTACTTATTGTATGTTCTTATATTCTAACAGAGGACTTCCTTTAAAAAATATAATAAAATGGGATGTTAAGTTCTATTTTTTATACTTTAATTCAATATACAACTTAATATTTATTTAAAAACTATGAACATAATGCATTTATTTATTTAATTATTAATTGCATTTCTTAAATAATATATTTGCAATGTCACAACCTGTCCAGTCCTTCCCCCAGTATGACCAGCAGGGGTCACTGCTGGCCCTTCTGGATTCTCCCTAGGTGTGCCTCTCTCGGATTCCCCAACCAATCTGTACTAGCCACCCTCACCTGCATCGTGCCAGTCCTTGGTTAGTCCTGCATATAAGTGCTTCCCAGTCCTGTGTTCCCTCGCCCTGTCATTCACCTCAGTCCTCCTGTTGCCTGTGTCCTTTACAGTACTAGTCTTCCCATTTTGATCCCAAGCGGTCCTGTTTATTTCCTTTGACCCTGTTTTTGACCCCAATAAAACCCTCATTGGTTTGCCTAATGTCTGCCTTTGAGTCCGTTTTATGTCATAACACGTCAACCAAAAGGATCGCGGAGATAATGGTGAACCAACAATGCAGAAAACAGAGTTACAATTTCCAAAAGAAACGTGAACAAAAGACTAAATAGGCAATAAATGCAAAGGCGAAATCAACAAAAGAGGGATTGTGGCTCACAAGCCCTCGGATGGCATTTGTCCTGAAAGGTCCTGAATAGACACAGAATACCTTAGTAACATCTGGTAATAAATTCCTTTCACCCTGATGGGGAGACATAATTTTGTATTTCAATCAACTGATTGTTCCCAGTGACAATAGGTAATTGAATCTGGAATTATGGACTTGCTGCCCCAGTCTTGAGTGCTTTCTGAGACACGGACGTAAATGGCACCTACAGACCACCAACACGTATGATGGCAACAGAGCTAGATGTAAGGAGAGAGGAGCCAGGAACCGGCGTTTGGGTTGTATTACTTTTTTTCTCTATATGCTACTTACAGCTGAGACCTAAATGACGTGAATATCCCAGTGTTCCCAGCACACTTTCATTAGTTATGACTCAGGATGTTCAATCGCACGGCCGTCGGTACAGAGGTGCTGGCTAGCCAGTGTAATGTAATTGTATTATATGCGTACACTCTAAGTTTGAAAATGTCCCTTTTCCTGAGAGATGTAAATTACAATGCATGTTCATTCAGTGGCAGCATTTTCAGTCTGGTGCTTTGCGAGAGCACAGCTGGTTCGGTGTCCTTAGTATTGAAGCTTCTCTGCTGGAAACCTCGGCCAGCCAGAGATGCAGTCGGGTTTGGGGACAGCATGGAAGATCAGGCCTTAAGCCTCAATGGCCATCCAAAGAAAAGAGACACACCGATCCACCCTCATCTTCTGATACTTATCCACCCATCAGCTCTGTTAAGGTGTCTCCTTAATGTGTGTCTGTCCCTTTAAAGTGTCACCAGCACTGTTTGGATGGCAGACTTACAGTCATAGCAAAATAAAAGCCCAGTAAAACACACAATGATGCTGAACAGCACCTCAGAAAAACACACAGAAACAGAATGCCCAGTGGTCTCTCTGCTAATATTGGCACTTGGCTCTAAAAGTCTTTCTTAATACAATTTGCTGTTCTTTGGTATTACGCAATTCAAGCATTTTATGCTCACAAAATACAATCCGTTGCATTAATATGTCTCAAATTCCTTGCGTATAGTGGGGGGTGAACGAAGAGACGGTGAAAAATAACCATTATTTAGGTAACGGTTCCCAGATACTGCTTGGCAAGCGTACTGTGGGAGCGCTGAAGATTACATATCAGATACATCATGTTTTTCCCCCAGAAATCAGAACCATGCATAGGCCTTCAGAGCAGCGAGCTCCACTGATCCACGAGGGCACTTGCTGACAGCTTTGAGGAAGATTTGGAAGAGGAAAGCGTCACGCACTGGCTGAGAGATTTCCTAAACCGCGCGTCACGTGACAGAAGAGTGCGTGTGCTTTTCCTAGATGTGTGTGTGGGGGGGGTGGGGGGGGTGATGAGCTTAGAGACACTTTGATTTTAATGGTCAATGTTATTTATCAGCAGTGCACACAGGGGGCCCTTCTTCTCAGCTCACAGAAGCATGATATCCATCACCAGGACAAAGCGGGAGATCAATGGTCTCTTAGTTCCACTCCTCAGGTCTTTGGTGTGAAATCATTCTTCTATCACTTGGTTTCATTTAGTCTTCCAGTTGAGTCCTAACTGATTCCCGGTTTCCCAGAGCTAAAGTGCAGTTCAGACACCCCCTGGGCATGGCTGGCACCCTACTTGCACCGATGGCACCGTACTGGCACGCCCGAATATAGCGCAGGGCAGCAACGTCGACTAATGTGGATTATCAAGATGACCAAAGATTTTCAGCCCATCTGTAGACTGTGGAATTAGAAGAGGGGGGGCCTCGGAAACATGGGATTTGCCTAATGAATGACACAATGGGGGCGTGTGACGGGTCTTATCTAGGTGCTACAGGCTACCTTAGCTGAGCCAATCATATGCCAGCTAGCCATGTGACCCCTGTGATGGGGCAGGAGGAAATGTGCAGTCTTTGGGCAGATTATGGCTTTTTGTCATAATTATGTATTAAACTGTCCCTGACAGCCTGGGGCGTGGGGGGGGTGGTGACCTAATTTTATCATGGTTCATGGTTAACTAAGACCCTGGTTCTTGGTGTATCCTGTCATGGGCACATAGGTAAGTCACACACACTGCCGCCCACTGCCGCCCACTGCCACACGACGATGGGCTGGGTTGGCTTCATGCCTGCCTTTCAGACAGATGAAGCCCTGACACAAATCAAAGAAATTTAGTTGAGCGTGCCCTCGGGGCAGGGGGTGAGACCAGCCCCCTGCTGGCAAGCAGATAACGTGACCTGGTTCCTGATGGTTAGAGGCATTGACTAAGTATGCATTGATTTTGGTAACTAAGTCTCACACCAAGTAATAATATCACACTGTTACACAGTCAATCATCTCACCCAACGCAAGCTTCTTTGCGATCATTAATAATTTCATGTTAATAAGAGGGAGCTGAAATTTACAGATGGGACGTTCTTATTCATAAGCTTTGGAGAGGTCTACCTAACATGGCTTCTCCTCATTACTCATCAGCAGTCTACTGAACTTGAACTGTATTTAAATTTTAAATTTCATTTTACCACAGGTGGTGCCGTGAAGATGAACAACCTTGCCATTAAAACTTCAGGTTATATTTACCTAAATGAGAAGCACAGTATTTCGGCATCATCAAGAATATTATCATCCCAGTCCTGCCACATGCAGATTTCATTTGAGTCGGTTGGATGGGGTTCTCATTATCTAGTGGCTAGACTGGACCTCAAGCTGACCGTGATCCAGTCTCCACCTACCCTTTGAGACTAAAGTCAGGCATTTCCAGGATATTGTCAGGTTATCAGCTGGTTTCACACACATGATGGTGGGATTGTGGACCTTTCCAGTGCCCTCAGTCAGATCCCACTCTACTGCCGCACGAAAACAGGACCCTCTTTCATCCTGTCTCCTACATGTCACCCTGCAGTCGTCTAATGCAGATAACTTTTCTCAGATATTCCTGCATGTAGATGTAAAGTAAATCAAACTTTTTCTCAAAGCTTTTGCTCATTTGCCAGTGAAAAATGTTGTATGACAAAGGAAACACAGCTGAAGACCTGAAGGAGGTTAGGTCCAGCTGCACATGACAAAGACAAAAAAGGGTAGACCAACTTAGTAAAAAAATGTAGACCTAATCCTGTGACTCTCCTGCCTAGTGGTCTACCCATTGTCTCTTATGCAGGAAGCTGGTGTTCACTTCAACACATTCATCACGTCACTTCAGAGCAGCTGGCAGAAGTCAGATGTGGCAGATGACAGTGGGCGGCAGCTATGTGGAATCTTTGTAAAACAATGGACCTTGGAAGATGACAGGCGGCCGGAATCTGGCTTGAATCAGTGCTCCTGTGTGCCGGCCGAGATGATCAGATTACTCGTGCGCCGTCAGTGTTTACGGTACGTCCCCCTGTGCAGAAGGATTTTGCTTAACAAAACAGAAACATTTCTGAGGCCCCAGGGTCGACAGGGAAATATTGAAGGCCTTCAAGATGGACTTTTTAAACAGCCCTTTCAAGAAAGTGGTGTGGTTTCAGTAAACTGACATGGCTGAGGGCTTTGATGCTACACACACAGTTTCACACACACACACACACACAGATACATACATACACACAGACACACACACACACACACGCATGCACACACACACACACTCACACAGATACATACAGACACACAGACACACAGACACACACAAATATATATTGGAAAACCAGATACAAAAGTTAAAGCCACAAGCCCAAATCTTCTCACCCTCCAAACAAAAAATACTAAGGAACATTTCAGATAATTGACTGTATTCTGATGCACTCACTAATTACATGCTGATCTGATCAATATATTGATGAGAAGCTAAATATTCTTTTGCAGATCAAATCATAAAATACATATAAAAAGGCAAAAATGTAAAGCAAAATCCATCCATCCATCCATGCATCTGGCAATTCTTCTTCACAAATCATGTCATGGTGAACCACAGTGGAGGGACATGCAGGACAGGGAGCCAGCCTACTCAGGGCAGACACTCACACAGGGACATGCAGGAACTGGGAGCCGGCCTGCTCAGGGTGGACACTTACACAGGGGGACATGCAGGACAGGGAGCCGGCCTACTGAGGGCAGAAACTCAGACAGAGGGACAAGCATGACAGGGAGCCGGCCTACTGAGGATGGGCACTCACAGAGGGGGACATGCAGGACAGGGAGCTAGCGTACTGAGGGCAGACATTCACACAGGGGGACATGCAGGACAGGGACTAGGCCTACTCAGGATGGACACTCACAATGGGGGACATGCAGGACAAGGAGCCGGCCTACTGAGGGCAGAAACTCAGACAGAGGGACATGCAGGACAGGGAGCCGGCCTGCTCAGGGTGGACGCTTACACATGGGGACATGCAGGACAGGGAGCCGGCCTACTGAGGGCAGACACTCACACAGAGGGACATGCATGACAAGGAGCCAGCCTACTGAGGGTGGACACTCACACAGGGGGAGATGCATACAGGGTGCCGGCCTACTAAGGGTGGACACTCACACAGGGGGACATGCAGGACAAAGAGCCGGTCTACTGAGGGTGGACACTCATACAGAGGGACATGCAGGAAAAGGAGCCGGCCGACTAAGGGTGGCCACTCATACAGAGGGACATGCAGGACAGGGAGTCAGCCTACTCAGGACAAATACATACTGGGGGACATGCAGGACAAGGAACCGGTCTACTGAGGGTAGACACTCACACTGGGGGACATGCAGGACAGGGAGCCGGCCTACTGAGGGTAGACACTCACACAGAGGGACATGCATGACAAGGAGCCAGCCTACTGAGGGTGGACACTCACAGAGGGGGAGATGCTGTACAGGGTGCCGGCCTACTAAGGGTGGACACTCACACAGGGGGACATGCAGGACAGGGAGCCGGCCGACTAAGGGTGGACACTCATACAGAGGGACATGCAGGACAGGGAGTCAGCCTACTCAGGACAGATACACACTGGGGGACATGCAGGACAAGGAGCCGGTCTACTGAGGGTGGACACTCACAGAGGGGGACATGCAGGACAGGGAGCCGGCCTACTGAGGGTGGACACTCACACACAATTGGCATTACGGCCAACTGAGAGACACTGAATCCCAAAACTACATGTCTTTGGACTGCGAGAGTGAACACAGTATAATTACAGGAAGCCCTGGTGACATGCATAGCCAGCCAATTAGATTGAGAGACGCAAAATGAAAGGACTATGTCGTTTTTTTTTAATCTATCACAGAAAAAACAGTAAGAACATTTTGAATTGTGCACATTCATGGACAGTTTCCCTGAATTCCCAACCACCATCATCCCAGTCTTTCAAGAAGATGGAGTGCAATAGGTCATCTTCACCCTGCCGGAAAAAAAAAAATCTTCATTTCTTATTGTGCCTTGGCAGGTATGTTACTGCCTTAGACCCATTACAGAACAGCAACCCCAGGGCTGAGAATGTGACAGAGACAGCGTGCATAGGAGAACATCTCACAGGCAACCATGCAAATAATGGAGGTCAGCTATGCATTAGGTGAGCGCAAGGTAATTTGGAATAAGACGTAATGAGATTCAACTCACTTTGTTTTATTTTCCCAAACACAGATTTAACCCCCGAACTGGTTGTTTATTTATTCATGTCATTAAAATGTCCCTGAAACACTTCAGGGCCACTGTGTTGGGAAGGGGGTTGTATTAAAAATAAATTATGATCTGCTTACCCTCATTCTGGATGGAGGCCTGGCCAGTAACCATGCTGGGAGGGCAGGTACCTTCAGCTTTGCTTACACTACACTGCCCAACAAGAGACAGCAAAGAATCAGTCAAATCCATTTACCCTTAATCCACTAATGGGGCAGCTTGGGGTCATGTGTCTCAGAAGGTTTGGATGCTGGGCCTGTGATTAGAATGTTGCTGGTTCAAATCCTGGGTCAGCAGAGTAATATCCTTCCTGTTTACTCAAGTAATTATACCTGCTGGAGGGTTTTGTGCTGAGCCATTGCCAGTTACAAGTCTTATTTAGACAGTAGTGAGCACTGCCCAATGTTCAGTCACTCTTAAGGGACAGAGCTCAGAGCCGGGTTTAAATCAGAGGCTCATTTATGGGGCTAGATTGTCTGATCCAGCTTTCCCATATGTATGTCACATTGGATAAAAGTGTCTTTTGAATAAATGAAACAAATAAAAAAGGACACACTCAGGTACACTATGGAGAGGATTACAAGGCTCATAGACACACACTCTACAAACCAGACCAGAGGGGGGACTCAACCTCCCAACCCTGGAGATTTGGTACAACACCACGCCATCCAAGAATCAAAGCATAAAATGAACAAATGACAAAAAAGCCACAGGAATAAAAGCTTAGTATCGTGACAATTAAATCTGAAAACCAGTCTAAAGTATAATCTCCCCGCTGCAGGTTTCAAACTCTCATGTCAAGTAGTCTCACCGATTTAATCTAAAGCCATTTAAGCTTTGAATCAGTCAGACAAATTAGCCCACTGCTCAAGTCTCTGACATGTGCTGGTGGCATTTAATTTAAAGTCAAAGTGGCAGTTGTTTCGGAGCTGCGGGGTTGTCTTGCCTGGCAACTCCGAGCAGTGCTCACTGCAGACCGTGCACCATACCCAACTCTCACTGTGGACCGTGCACCATACCCAGCACTCACTGCGGACCATGCACCATACCCAGCACTTACTGTGGACCATGCACCATACCCAGCACTTACTGCAGAACGTGCACCATACC
>JABFEA020000043.1:1942223-1956218 GCA_019775915.2 Cyphomyrus plagiostoma
TCCCTCCCAGGAGTGTCGCTGGGGTTGGACTCGCTCATCCTATATCAGACAGAATGGAGGAAATCATTAAAATGCCCGCCATAACCTATTCTGGTGAAATGTGACACTGCTGGGGTCCAGAGCAAACAACGGTCCAATTGATTAATGTCTACAGGGAAATTAAAGGAAATCAAGGGGTTTCTACTCAGCCTGCGGGCCTTATAAACAGTGACCTCCAGGTGATCTCGTGTAGTCTTAAAGTGCCCAACTCCAGAAGCTCAGACATGGTCCTACCAATAAATGGAGGCCTGTGATCTCATACGATGGTCTGCAGTAACGGTGAACTTAACCGAACAGATGGGGCCACATCCCGGGAAACATCACCGAAGCTTTTGTGAAGAAGCATGTCCGGCTATATACGTATGTTAAATTTATGCGACATCCGGTTCATCATTCCAAATATATCAGAGATGCTCTGAATATCCCATATTGTACGATGGTGTCTGTGTCCTGTGATACACGGTCCCCCCATCCAGGTGTCCAGGATATTCCCCTGCGCCTTGCCTCTCTCGCACAATATTGCACCGGAAAAGTGGTCGGAAGATAGATAGATGGAGAAATGGAAGAGCATTACCACACATGGAAGTCATCTGAGTACATTTGGTCCCACTCAACGTAAAACACAATGTGCTACGTTGTTTGCATTGTTTTTCAATGAATATTGTCATCTTTATGAATCAGGTCTTTCAATAATAGCAGAAGCATGGTTAATGCAGCATTCCTCCACCTCCCACTCAATTTCAGTTTCCTATTATGGCCTGCATTTGCCAAAAGCACAAAATTTGATGCTAGAGACATATGCCCCCTTGTGTTCATGATAGGTAACACACTTTACAAATAATGTAAAAATAAGTTACAAATATGCGCGAAACAAAATCCACTTAAAATTGATGTCTTTCATGTCTTTTACAGTGAAGTCCAAGAAAGAGAAGCATATACAATGATACCGTTCTGGATGGAGCAGAGGTAGCCGTGCTTCCACTAGATTGTCACACTTGATGCGTTTTTTCATATGCTTATTAAATTCTGACATGGGAGACGATGTCAGGGGTGCGGTTGGTGTGTGTCACACCAGATGGTATAAATCTGTGTGACATAGTCCATTTTGTCCCTTTGATTTGTCCCCTACACTATTGAATGTATACAGTATGCAGTCCTATTGGATCACTTATAGAATATCATTGCTAAAAACATTACATCTTGATATAAACAGAAGCATTATTACTATTATTAGAAGTAATATTATTGCTGTTGTCGTTCTTACAATGCAAATTCTATATTGTATGTTATTAGCCATTTTTATTTCATGTGACCTTGATGGTACCTAGCTGGTCTAGCCAGCGAATTATTGAAGACCACTTGGTTGTCTGTAAATGGGTTGTAATTTTAGCATTTCCTTTGGCCCCTTTGATCTACCCCTGGCACTGAAGAAACAAACCCAGATTGCACGGCCATCTTTACGGTGAGTGGCGACCATTTTGGTGCGGAGACACAGCGCAGCGAGAGAGCAGGAAAAGGCAGCCTATGCCACATGGATACGAAAGAAATTAATTGACTCAAGAATTAGAAACTGGTCATAAATCATATTCATATAGAGGTAATCCATTGCACAATCCGTGTTTCACATAATCAGATTTTACCATCACAGTCAATAGCTCAGCCTTGGTTGTTAAAAACTTGACATTTGCCTAGACGAGAACCTCACTTTCTGCTAGTACTCGTACATTGCTAATTTGACCTTTTCCTGCTAGTCCTTTTTGCAGAACATCTTAGAGATCATTACAGTCCTCAACTGTCACACCAAGTCCTGGTTCATTCTGTGCTAACCTCACAGCTGATGTACAAACCTACCCTGGCGGGGTTGTGATATATATCGTGACATTGCAAAGGGCACACATATACAATAGTCACGTTGTGAAAGGATGCAAGAGTTGAGATCTCATTAATTAAAATAAGACTCTCACTTTTTAGGGTGCAGCTTCAGAAGTGGGGGGGGGGGGTCTGTCAATATTGGGAAGAACCTGTCCTTCCACCCCTCAATTTCCAATGTCCCCAGTGGTGCAGCTTGGTCAGCATGAGGACGTCTGTCAGCCCTGCGTCTCTCCTGTCTTTGGTCTTGGACCATGCGGCTGTGAAACCCATTCCAGAGGTCAGTAAATAAGACAGATAAATCACAGCCTCCTCTTACACCCCCCCATGGGCATTTCTCTTCACTCCACCACCTAAACATAGGGGTTTCCTACTTGTACATGTAAAGCCAACATAACTTTACTGTCACATTTTACCTTGAGAGCTAGGAGTTCAGATTTCTGTGTGTGTAGAATTAGCATGTTCTCTACAGGTCATGTCGCTTTTTGCCAGGTATTCCCATCTTCTGAGGTGCAATGACACACAGTTATAGTCTAACCGATGTTCAGAGGTTTCTTCTTCAGAAACTAAAAATCCAGACCAAGATTTTGTCTTTCCACCTCTGCTGATGTGTCTGAATAGCCTATAATGTATGACTATGTGCCCTGTGATGGATGGGCGTCCTGTCCAGCACGGACTCCAACCTAGTATCCTGTCCATCATGGACCCCAACCTAGCATCCTGTCCATCATGGACCCCAACCTAGTATCCTGTCCATCATGGACCCCAACCTAGTATCCTGTCCATCAAGGACCCCAACCTAGCGTCCTGTCCATCATGGACCCCAACCTAGCGTCCTGTCCATCACGGACCCCAACCTAGCATCCTGTCCATCATGGACCCCAACCTAGTATCCTGTCCATCACGGACCCCAACCTAGTATCCTGTCCATCAAGGACCCCAACCTAGTATCCTGTCCATCACGGACCCCAACCTAGCGTCCTGTTCATCATGGACCCCAACCTAGTATCCTGTCCAGCACGGACCCCAACCTAGTATCCTGTCCAGCACAGACTCCAACCTAGTATCCTGTCCAGCACGGACCCCAACCTCAAATTTAAGCTAAAGCTGTGGATATTAAGGTTATTAATAGCCCTTCCCAAAAAAGGTTCACTACATCGCTTTTTGAGTTATTTGATAATGTATTTTAGGGTCACCTGTAATGTAATTACAACTCTAGCTACATGCACTGGCCTGTAAATCACAGCTGCCAGTTAAATATGTGCAATGGTCTGTACACATTAATTTACGGCTGCTATAAAACACACCAGGCTGAGGTTCATGCAACTTGACCCAATGGTGAAACGTGAAGAATTTCTGATATGGCCAGGGCCATATTCCCTTTGTGGTCACCCCGCTACACGTGGTGGCAGGGAGTACAGACCCCAGGCACAGAGCACAGGCATTTCCCAGCAATAATGTCTGGAGGGCCTCAAATGTCTCAAGTGTCAGCCCTGAGAGATGACTATAAACGACTTTTGTTTATGATTCTAGCCGAAAATTCAACACCTGGAACGAAGATTATTATACTTGAACGTGCTACAGAATTGTGAACAGTAACCTAGTGATGTTTCTGCTGTCCTGTTCCTGTTTCCCTTGGTTTTAGTTTCCAGGGGATGTGTGAGGAAGGCGATGCTTCAGTACAGATATTCCGCCATGGTTCCATGTCTGTCTCCAGTAAGACATTTATAAGGATTCAGGATGAATGTGTATAAATGTCAGCACCAGCCCAGCTCAGAAAACAGGGCAACTAGGAGCACTTTACACGTCCCGCACACTTAGGAGCACTTTACACATCCCGCACACAGCCGCCGTCTCTCTGTCGCCCAGCTGCTATGTGGAGCAGAAGCCAGAGAGAATGCATGAGTTTATAACCCAAATGAGTAATGGTGCAGACCGTTTCACATGGGAGTCAGCATAACTGCCTCTCAGTTTTGAATTATGACTTTCTAATGGTTATGCGACCAAGAATTGCATCTAAACTGTTCAATTAAAGGCAACTGCTGCCCCCAGCGCTTTCGAGGAGATGTTAGGGACACGAAAAACACAGTCTCCCACATCACGGAGTGACACTTTCTTTCGTCAGCGTGCAGCGTGATTGATGGCAGCCATTTCCTGGTTGGCGTATGAGATCACCATTACTTCAGCATCACATTTTTTAAAATTACTCTGCCGCTCACAGAGTATCCTCAGGAGTGCAACGCTGTCGACTGAGACGGGGAGACTGAGGTCAAGGCTTGCGAGAACGTGCCGGCTTGGTAAGGCTGGCGACGGCAGAGTGTGATTCTTTTTGGCAGCTAAGTGAGTAAACATGGCATAAGCGTTCTAGAAAGTTCTCTCCCGGGCTACAGGACAGGGCAAACCTCTAGAAGGCATGAACTTCCCCGCTGGACCCTTAGTGGAGCTCCTTACATAACTGTCCCAAAATAAAACAAAAATCCTCACATGCTTTATTCATCGAGCCGATAGCCCACAATGTGATATGTGGCTCCTGGACTTTGGAAATAACTCACTTTTTACTCTCTTTTCTCCCAAGAAAATATCTCTACTGGCAAGGTGGGTGTCACAGCGGAGTTATCAGTTGTTGCATAGGGAGGGGGACACGTAATCAATGTGCCTGGGACACCTGCTAATCATATCAATTAACTAAAGGGTCCCTGCTAATTACATCAATTAACTAAGGGGCTCCTGCTAATTAATTCATTTAATTAAAGGGCCCCTGTAATTATGTCAATTAAAATTGAACCCCACCTATGAATGTCAATTAAACAACAACAAAAACCACAATTAAAAAAAAAAGCTACTTGTATCATCAGGGACTTTAACCAAGGCAGTTCTAGAGAGTCTTGGTGCATGATATAGGTGACAGAAGTCTGAAACTGACAAGATGCAAAAAGTTTAAAGAGCCAAGATGATGCTTTTCGTTAAACATAGAAAAAGACGGACTTTCACTACCCATGCAGTGGCATACTGAAGAACAATGGAGGCTGAAAGGGCTCCCAATCATCGGCTACCATGCAGCAAGCCTGAGCCATCAGTCCTCACATGGGCATTCCTGAGGTATCATCATGGATTTTGGCACTGGTACATCGTGGACCAGAGGCTATAGGAACATTCTGCCAAAGAAAGAAAAAAAACCCCACACTGTAAACGGGATAAATTTTGCTTAAAGATAAATATTTTTTTAAAAAAGAAACGACAGTATATTATTTAAATATAGTATTTCAGATAATGAACAGCCATAATCTTATGTGTCATACCAACAAAAATAGAACATTTCAGTGTTTAGTAATGGTCAGGGTTTACTTTGTATTTAATTACAAAGCAGAAATTATAGGTTGGTTTGGCAAGTGATGCACACATTAAGGACACACTGGCTCCCTTCATACATCTGTAACAGTGGATTCTGACAGGCATGAAAGAATCTCCCAAGCAGTCATCCTTTATGTGACGCCCCCTACCAGCCCAAGTAGATGTTCATGCATTCATCCTAGAATATTACACTCTTCTCCGCAAAAGAAGGTGGGACCGGCCTATCTGACTGAGTACACTACCACAATGTTTATAGGATGCATATAGTCAATGATTAATACAAATGAAATACCAGCATAGGGGCTTTGGGTCATCACCACAAGCCACCAGAAGAGCTTCAAAAGGTATTGGCTTAGAGTCTACCAGGCATATGACGCCATTCTTCCATGAGAAATTCCATCTTTTGGTGTTTCTGCAATGATGCAGGAAAACACTCCAGAATCTCCAGTAAGTGTTTGATTCAGTCACTTCTCATCCCATGTGAATGGGCGCATTGTGTCTGCGGGCGATTCCACTGACCTCAGCATAAGAAGCCCACAGATGGAAGCATGTCTTCACTCAGGATTTCCGCTTATTAATGTTTACCTACTCCTCTGTAGTGCAGACCAGCACGCAAATGACGCCGTGCACCATAGTAGGTTAGCTTCGCTATGTGCTTATTCCCAGTATGGTGAACATGACTCGCTGGACCGTGTAACTTATTTAAGGGCTCAGTAAGCCACTATCTGTCTTCCGTTTAATTTGCCAAAGAGCATTTTTGGTGCAATAAGGAACTAATATGGAGAAAGCTAATCAAAATATCCCCCCTACATGAAAATTAATGGGTTGTATTTGATAAAATTGATTGCTCAACTTTATACTGCCGTGTGGACCTCAGGTTTGCAAAGGGTTCCGCCTCAAGCAGGTTAACCTGCTCTCTCCCTCAGAGTGACTTGCCATCTTCTTGAAAAGCTTTCCTTGTAACTACTCAGCAAAGTACACACTCCCACAGAATCACAGATATCTTTCCCATGCTATCGCAAATAACCAAGTCAGCTTTTGATGACCATATATCCCTTTTCAATCTATTTCATGTTTATTTTGTAAAACTACTTATATGACGTTCCATGCATTTACTTCAACTGTATAGATGTTAAAAAGGGTCAGAAGCAGGGCCTAGCCTTATTCATACCAAAAACTCTTTGTCAGTCTCTTTCCAGTCATCTTGCTGTTAAAAACAAGACACCAGTGTCTGTCAGTGTTTTCAGACCAGTTTTCAGATCATATTATGGGAAGTGCCATTTAATGGAACAAGCACAGTAGGCAAGACACCATCGATTGCCACTGTGGGCAGACAGCTGCACCACTGCATCACACCCATTCAGAGAGTTTTTGTCGGGCCCTAACCAGGACACAAACAGAAAAGAGGAACACAGGGAGCCTGATCTTTCATTTTGAAGTATAAATCTGTTAGATTATGGGCATAATGTTTCATTTCCTGAAGGCTAAATTACTTCTTTTTTTTTATGATAGTGGAGACAAATTTCTGCTCCCACCGTTCCAATTTTCAGTCGTTGCTAAGAGAGAGAGAGACAATCATGGAGTTTGTTTTCCTGGATCAGCGAGCATCAGGATCAAAATCCAGGGAGGAGTAGAGCTACCGTTCTAAAGAGTGCCTTGCCAACGTTCCTCTCTGCATACACAACACGTCATCTTTAAATGGGACTGAAGACCTATCAACTAAGACCACTAAGAACACTTAAGACAGTGACATTTTATGGCTCAAAATGACTGGCAAATTTAGGCCAAATCACGCACACCAAAGAGTCCCAGAAACTGTAGGGGAAGTTTATGTGACTTTTATGTGACTTTTATGTGACTGTCCGCCCAGCACTGTCATGAGAATCCAGCCGTCCATCCAGTTTGCTTTGAGCTTCCCTCACCTCAGATCAGCTGCTCTCCTTTTAGGTTACACACTCAAGGAAAGCACAGCATGAATCTGAGGGCAGGAAGCAGCACAGAATACTACTGCATCATTAATGAGGAGAACATGCTGTCCATGACAGTCAAGCCAACACTATTAGGACCTTCCTTGAGTTTTGGGCAGTTCTGTGGGATCAATTAGATGCTGCGTTCCTGTAAAATCCAAGAGATTCCTGATGTTCATCAATGAAGCTCTAGCAGGTCTCAGTGCTCAGCAGCTGTCTAATGTAATATTAGCGAATTTAAAATTGTCTCAGGCTCTACCTACTGGGAAAACTGAAGAGCAGAAGGAAATGACTTAAGCGGAAGCCATCTTGGATGCCTTGATGGCGCAGAAGGCGGCATTACTGCTTCATACCGGTGGTGGAAGGCTTCGGTCTAACCTATGATCTGGGCAGACATCTTGCTTCCTTTCCGACAGCTGAGGGTTGTAAAGTCTTTGTATTGTGAATGTGATCAACTGGCATCCCATCCAAGGTGCACTCTCACCTGTTTGCCTGTGTTGCCTAGGGTAGGTTCCAGGTCCTGTATAGCAGGGGTTTCCAACCTCTAGTGGACCATGGGGCAGTATACAGTGTGCAAAAATGTCACGGAGGTGGGGGGAGGGCGTTGGCAATTCTTTAGCTCTTTACCTTTTTTTTAGCCTTTTATATTTTTCCAGGGACCATCAGAATGTGCAAACATTTTGTACAGTTGTACAGAAAGGTGCAGCTTGAAAATAGTTTATTGTCGGAAATTAACCAAACCCTCCCCCAAAGGCCCAGCATTCCATGCTGTGGGGGCTGGAAAGTGCTGCTGTACAGAATGATCAGATGGAAATATTAGAAGAGCCATTTATCATTTATCGTATTGTAAGGCCGGAGGCCTTGCGGGCCCCATTGGTCTGAGCTCTGACAAGCCTGTGATGCTCCACCCAGTGTCCTGAAGCAAAGGTCCACTGGCTCCGAAAAGACTGGGCCCAAATCACATCATCACCACATCAAAAGGGACACCTCACCCCACTGGGCAGCCAGAACCCTCCAGCTAAAGTCCAGCGAAAAAGCCTGGCTGCGTCAAGACACAGATGCATCCTACACTAACTCACACTAACACAGGAGGTATTACCTCAGACTAACATCAGGGACACATACACCCATGTTTGGTCTCATTTGAATGGTCACAGTACGACGGGCACAATACTCTCAACCTTAAAGCGGTATGTTTTCACATAAGAGAAATATACAATGTAAGAATAAACCCACCAAAGTGGAGGATCTTATCACCTGGTAGAACAAAGGAATTGTCACATTCCTCCTACAGCAATTTGATTGGCTGAGAGTCTGAGAATTGATAAGATCAACAGATCTCCGGGACACACACAAGATCAAAGCAGGCCCCAAAATAATCAATCACAACCTTTGGTACAGTCTGTCACTTGGTTTGGAATACTTAAGGAAGAACTCCAGAGTAGCAAAGGGAGACACCCTGTAATCAGAGCTCCCACACAGTGCTGCATGAATCTACATCTGTAATCAGGTATTTTCTGCAATTACTATGTGTCCACTCAGCTGAGGTATGGAAGTGTTGTATACTTTTGATTGAATTACATAGTTTAGGACTGTTAAAATTACCTTAATGTTATATTTAGTTACATTGATGTGTTATATATTAAACGTGAATAAACTGTGTTTTGATTACTTCTTAGCTGTCTTTATTATCATCTGCATGCCTCTCAGTCACTGGGGTTATTCTAACTAACACTTTCTTGCTGCCTCTGACTCAACCCCGTTTATCCGAGACCTGATGCAACTGCCCAAGTTGAGTTACGGGGAATACCGGCTCAGCCTCTGAGGCACGCATGCGCGGAGTTACGGCAAACACCGGTATAACCTCTGTGGCCCTCACTAGCTCAGATTCGGTAAGTGTAAGCCTTTGAGGCGGCACTGTATTACATTGTAGCGATTTTCCCAAATTCTAAACCTACATAGCAGATTCACGGGTCGCCCTATCGGCCGAGGCGAATCCGGTGTGCCCCACTGTCCGGGATCAGTGGGAGTTCAGCAATAGAAGGCACAGCCCAGGAGTAATCTAAATAACAGAAATGTCATGACTAAAATTGCCATAAAGATCTTTAATAAAATTGGAGTTAGATAAAATTCGGTCTTTACCTAAAACAGGTAAGTAACTTTACAGGAGCGCTCGGAAGGACCCACACGCATTCCAAGCCTTTGGCTGTCCAGTTGGATTCCACCACTGGGCCAGTGGCCGGTTCCCCTACAGTATTGATGAAGCTCTGTGTGCACGTCCAGAAAAGTCTTTTAACATTATATTCACTACATAATAAACCTATCTAGATCGTTGTTTTGTTGGACTGTAAAATTCCGTGGGAAAGAAACTTAAAACCACAAAAGCAAGTCGTACTATCAGGTTAAACTCAGAGAGAAGTACCTGCGTTCTTCGCTTTGTGATCACTCTGATATTCTATCTACATCCAGTGTTCCACCTCTGCTCCATCCACCTGTCACAACAAGCTAAAATGGCATACAGATATTTTGCCAGCGCAAAACCAGAATTTCACCCTGAAGAAGAGGCTCACTGGCTTTCTGAAAGCTGCCAACTCAAGCCTCACCACCAACAATACTCTCTACTTAATGCATCATTAGTAGGCAAATGACATTACACCAGAAAGCAACCTGTAAGTGTCTGCTGAATGCAGACCTAGGTGGTTATCACACTCAAACTGCTCACAGAGATAAAGCAGTCAAAACGCTTACATCAACAATAAAATGATGCAATTTTCCAGATGGTTGTTGTCTGGCAGATAAGCACTTGCTTTCTGTTAGCAATTTGAGACAATGATTAATTAGCACTTTCACCAATCACATACAGCACTTATGAATGTAGGACTGTCATCGTGCTGAGGTTGAGGGTTCTTCCAAATCCATAGTATGGTGCGTCTCTGCAAGTTCACAGTGGGAACAGGCGCTGTGGTCGTTCATTGTGAGGGTGATGTCAGAACAGAGGTGAAGGAGTTAAAAGGGTCTGGGAGTTGGCCAGAGGCTGCTGAACGGGGGCCTCGATCTCCCACTGCACTGGGATTAGGTTAAATCTCACATCCATCTCCAAGCCCCGCTGACGCTTCTCCGGAGGATTCTCCAGACCCACTGCCCCCACATCCCTTTCCTCTGTATTTAAGCTGGTTGACAAACACTGGCATCTCAGGTCCAGGGAATGAAGACCCAGAACCACATCCATCTCATTTGGAAACCATCATATATGACCCTGATGACATCAGCCCCACTTCCTGAACAAAAGGTCCTCTTGATGCTGCTCCCACAGCTGAAAGTCTGCCTCTATAAATACGCTTATTTATAGCATATAAACACGTATGCTTAGACACGGCCCAATTGTTTCTGGATGACTTTCTTTAGGTGTGGTTTGGACCAGCATCCTTGAGTGGCCTTCGGTAAAACGTGTCATCAGATCTTTTCCGGTATTCCTTGCTCAGATACTTCTCAAAAAAAAAAAAGAAGAAGCAGACCTTTGTTTGAAGTTCCGCTAAGTTTTGTGTGTCACACCACAAGAGCCCAAAGCAGGATAACCCAAAGTGAAATTAAGAAGCTCACTGTGTTCATCTCCTGCATTATGCAAACTAGAAGACAGTGCTGCTGTGTTATGGCGAATTCACTTATAAAGAAACTAGATCCTTAACAGATGTAGCTGTGTACCTCCAGACGTCAAATGGATCTCCTGCTGTGCTGCCCTTCATACGGCTAGCGGATACCTACAAGTCACAGTGCTGGAAGACGCGCCGAAAACCCAAGGTGGCCAGCAGGGGGGGACAATGCTCATTTGTGCACAAGTTAAGAGGATCTAAGCAATCCCCCCCAAATTAGATGAGAAAAACATCCCCCTGCTGATCGACACCCCCCTGCTTCAGTGAGGTCTGCAAAAGACATTAGCACAGAGGAAGCATCCTTATGCACAGAAGCCCAACATATCTTTCATCTCTGCTGGGAAAGGGAGGACAGAGCATGGGGATTGAGGGAAGGGCGGGAGTAGATGATTACTGCAGGTCAGCAATTGCAAAACACTACAAAATATCCTAGGAGACAAATATAAGCAAAGCAGAAGGGCATATCTGTATTGTGGCTGGTCTGTCAGCCGATGGCATTAATGTGTGTGCCTGGTAACGTGCGATGGGGGCACAGCGCTCTGCCATGTGATGGATTAACTGTGCCATGCTGACACTGTGATGAACCGCATCTGAAAGCCAGTGGGCAAAATCCTGATTTCGGATCAGCAGAAAAATTGCAGCGTACTGGACGGCTTCCATTTCTGAGCTGGACAGTAACTATGATAGTGCTGCCAGATCAACACATTCACATCATCATTCTCCCAATCAATGGCTAACTACAGGAGAATAAAGGGTTCTTCTGTATTTTATCCCAGAAATTTCAGTCTGTATACTAAGGAGAACCATTCATGGGGCACTTAGGTAATATTAAAGACACTTTCACTTAATAAACTTACTTCATCTTTACAAGTAACTGGTCTCTTCATATTTAAAAACATTCACACAACCGATTGAGCTGAAATTGCGTGCTTTTGAGTACTACAAAGGACAGCAAAACTGACCTTTGTAGGTCTTATACAAGTGAAGTAGCAAGAAAAACGTATGGGTGACATTACAGGCTCATACTGCATGGGTGAATAACACCCATGGTGAAAGCAAAGAGCTGCTTTGAATTAACTGTATTATACACCAAGGTAAGAACACATCCCCCCACTCCTCAGTGCTTCAAACAGCTGGAAAAACAGATACCGATTGTGTCCTGATTGACATGAAGTTGCAATTTTCCTGCAAACCTGGAAAAATGCCCATAGAATGAAAACATAAAGCAGTGACCTCTACACTGAAAGAAAGTTTGCTTTACAAGCCTGGCATGAGGGAATAAGAGGCCATCTCCATGGAAACGGCGAGGAAGAATTTACAGGTAGAGTAACGTGCTGCGCCGAAACCCTCAGCACGATGACGAAAGCAGGCAAACAGGACAGACATCGCTATAAAGGAGCAGCTTCAGGAAAAGCCTCTGAAATACAAAAGAGACGCGGTAACCAATGCGAGGACAAACGCCTGTCAGGATACAGAATACACAAAAATGCCATATCACAGGGTCTGCAAGCAATGTGCTCAACTATGAAGTGCCAAAATTATATGTTCATTATTTCTCCGTTGCTCAGAGTATCACATGACAGACTCTATATTGTGAATCGTTCGCCAAACATTATACGCGTACAAAATAACTAAGTAAAGCAAAGCTAATTATAAATAATACAACTACATACACAACTGACAATTAAGACGTTCTGCAGTTCTGATCGAGAAAAGGAGTATCTTTTGAACTGACGGGCATGTTGGTGCACATCCAATAACCTAAAAATTACCATCACAAACAAAATCCAGAATTCGCTTTGCATACAAAAATAATAGAGACCTTAAACCCACAAGTTGAAATGAATCGTCGTGAAAAGAAACAGTGAAGTTCAACTGAAGGGCAGGTTGAGTTTAATGGCTCCACGGCCAGGGTTCCTTTTGCAGAGGATGGACTCGATTTAGGAATTTTACCCCCAAAACATGCAAGGCAGTGTGGTGGCGACACCTAGCGGGGAAAGCGTTTGTTTACATTAAAACATCACAAGTGGAACGCGTGAAAAAGTAATTGTGTATTTCCCCCCCGGCTGGACTGCAGTTAAAAAGCGGCCATGGACTTTTTCCCATAAAGACCCACCACACATACATACCTATGGTAAATTTCGCCTAGCCGGCCGGGGAGGGGGGGATGGGGGTGGGTATGATGACTTTTGCCTGGTGTCAGACGGTTTCATTCTGAGAAAATTCGCAGGGGGAAAATCGGACCTAGATACCTGGTAGATACCTCCAGGGAAACGTACCAAGCGATGGTTTATACAATAAGAACTTTACACAAAGAGAATAGTCGCGACGTCACGCATCTGTAGCATACAATGATACATACATATCATATCATAAACCAAAAATGCAGAATTTTAGTTTAAGCTCAGGTATAAAATAAAAAAGTTAAATGGATATAATGAACATAAGTAAATCGACTAGTTAGTCGTCCTTTGACAAAGGGCAAATTGTAATGGTGAATTTAAATTGAGAGATCGGTGAAGCGATGTGTAAAGTGCAAATAGCTTGTACTCTACGGGGACTGGTGGTGTTCATGTCTGCATGACCGAAGAAACAGCACTGAAGGGAAAGTGATTTTAGCTGTAATAAAGCATCGCAGATGCATGACGACACCGGCTGAAACTGGGACGCTGTGTGCGCGCAGAGCCATGATGAAATCGGCAGGACATCACGCCGTCTGCTGCCGTCTCACACGTCGCTTTGTTCTCATTCAGGAATGATCTTTAAATTGAATACACGGCACACTAAAATTTCTCATTATACTAATCGCTAATTTAGAAAATAACCAAATATCACGTATTTGTACAGAACTATAATAAAAAAATATCACCTGGGGTTCATGTCCTCCCGTTACGTTATGTGCAAACGCTGATCTTGCGTTCACAATAACGCGGCCGATCAGTTTTACCCCGTAACTTACATCACCGAAATGAGGATTACTTAGTGTGGTTCACATGGTTACGTGGATCATTTAATTTCCATCCATCCATTTTCCAAACCGCATATCCTACTGGGTCGCGGGGGTCCGGAGCCTATCCCGGAAGCAACGGGCACGAGGCAGGGAACAACCCTGGATAGGG
>JABFEA020000043.1:1961999-1972232 GCA_019775915.2 Cyphomyrus plagiostoma
CCCCCGCCCCCCCCCCCCCCCCCCGGCCGGCCCCCCCCCCCCCCCCCCCCCCCCCCCCCCCCCCCGCCCCCCCCGCGCCGGCCCCCCCCCGCGGGCGGCCGCCCCCCCCCCGGCCTGGCGCTACACTGACAAGACGGTGTGTTCAGGAACAGTGACAGGAAGCCTACTTACCGACATATCGCATCCGACGACATGAAATCGGCAAGGCGCTCTAAATTTACTACAGAACTTAATATGGTCCACATACTGCAAAGAGAGAGAGAGACAAGCTCCAGTGCTAAGAGTCCTTCATAGAGACGCGAGGCTTTCGTATGCTTATCCGCATCCTCCGTCCTCTGTCATGCCGCCAGGTCTTACGGATTGCAGAAATTCATTGTCAAAAACCTCACCTTCTCTCTCGGGATCTTTTTCTTGGCACAACCTTCACAGATCATGGGGTACTTGGGGCAGATCTCATCATGAGCCTGACAAATAAAAAAAAAAAAATACAGCAATATTCTCACATTTTAAGAAATGTCATCTGATCCAAATCTGCATTACATTCAACACATAACACATAAACACAGTGGCTACTTTGACTGTAAAAGCAAACCCAGCCCCCTACACGCCCAAAAGGTTCCATTACATGCCATCTTAAAACAAACATTGCGCAAACAAATGTTTGTCTGTAATATTCATTTACTTTCTAGTTCCTAGTACTTTGTCACTCCTATCACTCAAGTGTCAAGTGATGTGACACAGTGACTGGACTTGAATTAGTTATTTTGTGCATGGATGCATACAGTCAGTCTGTGAAGGTTGTGACACACAGGCACAAAACAAGCAGTGACCTCTCCCCCTCCCCCCGGCCGCTCACCCTTACCTTAATGTTTTTAAACTGAAACAGTTCCTTACAGTACTTGCAGTTCAGAGTTCGTTCGGGGCATTCTCTTTCGTTATGGCGCTCTTGTTCACTAAGTCTCAACAGCTCCTTGCATGACGGACATGTAATAATCATGAAGTCACATTTGCCTTCATGGTTTAGCTGCAGGGACACATGGTGACGTTAAGAGTCACTCGGAGGACCACTTATGTTAACAGTTTACTCACTGTAGCTGTTGCAGCCAGATGTGCCTGGTATTCATGGGCTGACAAAAGCCACCTAACACTTCACTAGTTTTATTTCATGGGCAGGCATATATGAGTAACAAACCAAACCGTATATGGGATATAGATGGTTATCAGTAATTAGTTTTTTTTTTATAGTAAAATTAAAATTAATTAATTGAAAATACACTTTCCAACTCAAAGGACCGCAGTGAAAGCAGAGATCAGAAATCAGCTAGGATAGTTTTCTGGATAAAGTCAGAGAATATAATATAAAACATGGATAATTTATACAAGAAAGTATGATGCACAATTACAATGCAGTAGAGATTGAGAATTTATATTGGCAGAAATACAGTATATTACTGGTGACCACATTTAAAAAGAGACAGACAGTCAGAGACAGACAGACCAGGCTCATCTCACTGGAAGGCCTGAGCAGGCCCACACCTCGTATTCTTTAATGCTGCCTTTCCAGCTGCATCCTTCGTTAGGGCACACTACTTGCAGTGCTTCCACCTCCCTCCTCGCGGCGTTGTCAGGGAAAGCCTGTGTCACACAGGGCAACACAGCCGACAGCCACTATCAGCATCTGCACTCATTTCTGTGGCTTCTGGTTAAATTCTACGAAATCGTTGATTCGATATCATTTCACAGCTGGTGTGAAACATCTTTATTTAATAACATTTTGTGGCCCGTGTTCAAAGTACTAAAACAACGGTGCGGGCTGAAATTTCTACTCTACCGAGAAAAAGTGGCGAATAATAAGAACGTGGCAATATTTTTAATTTATTTGCAAGCAAACTGGGCAGCTGTACCGATTTTTTAAAGAAAAGCATCAAAATATTGCCGTGGGCGTGTCCCCATTAATACAAGCCTCGAGACGACAGTAGTCATAGTCGGACAGACCACGTGACCCAAGCGGAGCCAAACAGACGATGGTATGCACTGCGCATGTGCGAGCCTGGTCAGCCGCGCCCGCCGGGACGGAGGTGCGAAATACAGAACAAGACAAAAGGAAAAAGGGGAAAAGCGATTGTCCAGAAAGAAACGTAAACGTCATACTGTCGCAGATTAATGTTGCAAGACAGTTTAGTCTCGTTATACAAACCGGTTGTGAACATTCCAATACGTTTCCTTTATACGAATAAATATTTTTACTAACACTTCTGGACCGTTTATTTCTCAAACATTTTATGCATGTTACATTTAGAAGCCAAAAGAGCAATAAAGCCAACGGCTTTCCCCGCCTTGGCAAAACGGCAGTATGAGGACTATGTGGACGTAGGCCTATTGCTTACTACATCGAGATCCAATGCAAGATCTCCAGCGCATACTTTTCATTCCTACGCAAGCCGTGCAACATGACCCTTTGTTATACAAAACAAAGTGATTAAAATACATTTCATTAGACATGTGCATTCTGGATACATTACGTAATTCTACATTTTAACGCATATTTGATTATTTTCAGAAAAAAAACGTCCATATATGCAGACAACTTACACAGCCTTGCTTCAGAATGGATGTTGGCTCTTCAAATATGTCTTCCTTAATACAAGCGCCGCATTTTTGCGGTCCTGAGCTGTAAGGAAAAACAAGTATTCTTTGCATGACTTGGCGTGCAAAATTGTATCTTTATTTTTCAAATTTCAGTCGTTACGAGGAAAGTCAATTTATTCCATCCACAGCGTATCCATCACGTTTGCATCAACAAGCTCTTATTTTTGTATTATGTTTGTACGAGGAAGACCTCATGTTTTCAGTTTTGCGCGCAAAACCAAATGTAACTTGTAATTCCTATTGTTTAACTTCACTTACTCGGTGTTTTTCTACCACATAGTGATATATAATACCTAATTAGGCTACAATATATCTATGAATAATGCTTTAACTCGCCCTTCGGGTTTTATCATTAGATTTTTCAGAGCTAGCTTAATGTATCGTTCACAGTTCCGTTTCCAAACACTAGTCTATTCCGAATAATGTTCACCATTAACAAGGATGTGTCGCTTATTGACTTGAGTTTTCTGAGTACATCAAATGATTCCGGGTGCAGACACATTGCCATTTATATTGAACGTGTAAAACCCACGAAATACCTTGTGTAGGCTATGTGGAGTAGGCCCACCCCATAGCCAAATCTTAACAAAGGAAGTAGATGCTGTGAGGTCGTATTGCTTTCGACAGGCTTCACATAAAATGTAAAGTGCAAAAGGAATTATTTCTGTAGCATACTGAAAATACATTCATTCCACAAAACCGTATCACGTAGACATGTAGCTGGCGCTTGATTTGGCACAGGTTGGTTTTGTTTGATTGTCATATGATGAGGTAAATATTTTAGTCAGCACTGCAGCTAGCTCGTTCAAAATGAGTTGTCATAAGGTGGGAATTTCGCCAATGGTTTAGGGGGACGTCTGCTTGTCTCAACGGCTTACCTGACGGTCCGATTAAAGCAATATGAACAAAAACGATGACCGCACTGGGCCTGGAAGGGCCTCCTCAAAATTTTCTGACAGCAAGCGCACAAGTGCTTGTCCTCATGTTTGTTGACCAAAATTGTGGTGGGGAATCCAGGTCTGTTGCCTTCCAGTGACGATGGTGGCGATGGATCCTGCTCAGCCATTATTCCCTGAACACATACACACACGTGACCTGGGGGGAAAATTTAAAAGTATTTTTCTTTATTAACTATACATGTGCACAAAAAGACGCTCACGTCGTCACACATAAATGCACGCATACATAAATAAGCAAACAAACCCACGATATGCATGCTGACGTTTTGGTTATCCCACGTACGCAACTTCAGCAATAAGGAGCGCAGATTCCGTAATTAGACACCAGCAAGATGCTTAATACACAAAGGGGCGTAGCCTCTACTGAAGCGTGTGCCTCTGATAGATTGAAGACGACTAAGTTGTACTTATTTGCCAGACTGCACTGAGAGGATAAAGATAGCCTGACAAACTCGCAATGAAATGGGTTTTCCCCGTTTCCCCCCTCCTGGGTGCTATATTGTCGCGCTGCTTGACAGCTTTGCCAGCCAGTTATGTGTTTTTGCCAGCCATCTTGCTTTCATTTTCTTCCCTTTTCCCTTCCTTTCGGTGTAGCTTTTGCGCGTACACTTCCCCTTTGTGTGATTTTACACTCTGCCTTAGCAAGCGTCTTAATGGGCGTCGATTCTACAATAACGTGTGATTTACCCCATATCTGTCCCTTACCAGCCCTTTGATCAGATCGCGTTTGAAAGGAGAACAAAATGCAACATGACAACATGTTTGCGAATGACTTACCAGTATTGGAGCGGCGTCATCGGTGCGGGGAGAAATCCAGGCGAACCCTCGCTTTGTTCAACTACAGTTTCCTTTCATATTCCCGTAATACGCGCTGTGCTTTCGGCTGAACAATGGACTCCGGTGCCAAAGTAACCACCGCGATCCGTCCGATTTCAGTTACTATTATTATTTGTTTACACGGAAACACGCACCGACAAAAGGTGCCTGCAGTCTTATTGTCTTCCCAGGGCCACAAGTTGTGTTGTTGAAATGTCTTTCGGCAGCTCCGAGGCGCCCCGCTCCAAGCGCTCCATTTTCAGCCGTCGAATGACGTTATCTACTTTCTTTTTTTAAAAAAAAGGAAAAAACGCAGTCGGTCGCCTTTCAAACCCCCGACTGAGACTTCGTTCACTTCATTAACGTCTGCCAAAAAAAAGTGTTTCTGAGGGTATTTGTAACATTGTTGTATATTATTTGAATATTTCAGAATGCTGTTAGGGGGGTATTATTTTAAAAGAGCTGTGTAATTTTTAAACAAATACACATTTCACTGAGTAGAATATAAAACTATGTAATAACTCATCGTTTAGTGTTCATACTTCACTATATTCTACACTATCCGTGTTTTTAGGTCAACTATAACCGTTTACAGAATAATATAACATGAGTATTATATTTTATCTATTAACATTAGACCTAAATAATTATATTTTGTTAACGTCTGTGATGTCTTAACCTTTCCTTTTTATTTCATTTTATTAAAGTTCAGCTCATTTTTATCCATAAGAAACTGAATCAATTTTACTCATACGGCAGTAGTTCAGTTCCGCCAAACAATAAAGAACGAAGCGCGTTTAAGACCTATAACCCATGCGTATCCCAGGTTATACTGCTTAAACACGTTTACACGACAAAACATACTTAAATTGATCAGTCACTAATTTATACTAAAATAAAATTCCGTTTCGTTATAAACCAGTAAAGGGTGAAATTTACTCATTCTGCTTCGGTCTGACGGAGACAGCAGGTGATCTAATGGGTTACCGGTTAAGAAGCGCCTTGGCGAATGCCGGCGATGCGGCTCCCAGCCGCTGGTGGCGCTATTGGATCAGAACGGCCTTTCTGCGCCTCTCCTTCGGCCCTCAAACGGTGTACTGAGCCCGCGGTAGGAGGAGGCAGGACAAATGGCCGTCGCAAAAAGACAGCAGTACCTCAATTGACGGGTAACGACGAGCGGAATAAATGGCTGATAACGTTAACAATAATGCTCATAATAAAACATATCGCGAACATATTGGTGGACAGCTGCTATTAAACCACGTTACTATGGTATGGACATCTTTGTCTAGGTTAGTACTGTGTTGCTTAGTGGGACAAGAGAAGCTGCCAGATACCTGTACTCGCACTCGGATGTTGTTTTGTGTTATTATTATCATTTTACGGTAGCCTGATGCGTCCCTACGGTCCTTTGAATTCAAGCTTAGAAGAAGCTACGATTTACCTTGGTGGTCCGGAAAAATCCCGATGGTTTCGTGTTAAACGACTAACTTCTGAATACGCATGTAGAGGAATGTCCTGTAATGTGGAAAGTGGAATTTTGTTTTTGTGCTTTTCGGTTTCCGTATGTTGCATTGATTTGGTCCATGTGAGATTTAACGTGAGCTTCTCCTGTTCGAACACAATTTCTTGTCATATTAAGATATCACGAATTAGTCTGATGCTAAATGATGTTAGGGGTGTTTGGCACGTAAAACACCGCGATATCATATTTAAACTGAGTTATAATAAATATATCTACATTTCAGCCTCACCTGTTGGTTGTCTAGTTATCAGGTGGATGTTTTTGCGGGAGACAGTTCCGATGTCTCATTAAGTGCTCGTATTGAAATGATGGTCAGACTCCCCCTCGAAACATAAAAATGTTTTGTTTACTGATGACCAATCTAAGACAGTCAGGGGGTTCAGAATGACATTCCTGGTTTTAATAGACTATTCTTCTGTCTTGTAGGTGATGCTTATTGGATGACTGTCCCTTTGCTGACACTGCCTTTACATTCCGGACTGAGGATTAAGGAATTTCCTTGAAGTTCCATATAACTGATAGTGACAATGTGCCTTGATTGTACTTAATTAATTGCGCCAGATTGACTATGAATACCACCAAACACAAGGGTTGAATGCCCTGATGAACAGCCTTTTAGAAATTAATGTCCCTGTAACCTTGCAAGTTCAGACTGTATCATGTAATAACTGTACCACTGCTGATTCAAGACATCTTTTTTCATGCCTATGGACAACTTAAAGTTTGGCTTTAAAACTTGTTAGTTATTGTGGTGTTATATATTTCTTTTAACGGACGGAGCCTCTTAAGGATTTATCAAGATGCTTTCAGCTCTGAAGAAGCTAGTTGGCTCCGAGCCAGGACAGCTGAAGGAGAAGACCATTCCAGCAGGCCTGCAGTCCATGAACCAGAGTTTGCAGAGGAGGTTTGCCAAGGGCGTTCAGTACAACAGTAAGTGCTGGCGTCTTAGGCGTTTCGCCACATACGTGCCGTGACATGTATGCCGATATTAGGGTGGGGTCCGGCTGTCCTCCACGCTGCTGGCTGCCATCCAGCTAGTGTGTGTGTCGCTTCAGGGTTTGTGCAGCAAGGTGGGATCAGCATTTGGCTTCTCATTGGGTTAATTTTTGCAAATATCCAAAACGTGTGTTTCCAACATTTAGCCAGAGTCTAACCCTGAACTGAGGCATGTGTGTCCTTGTACAAGGTGGACTTGATAAGTTTTTGTTGAGCCTTTTGTATGGCATGTTATTTTGCTCAGGGTGATACGGATATTTTGAAAAACTTGATAGGTACAGGATGAGTGAGAGGCTTTTATTAAGGTGAGTAGGATATGCAGCATGGGCCCTCAGAGAGCTACAGAAACTCGTTCGGATGGCTGCTAAAAGCCTGTCCCCACCCACCCAGGGATCACACAGAGGATTATCCAGTTGGTGGGAGTACAAGTACATCATCTGATGGCAGGTTGCTGAGGCCTTGTGTGAAATGTGACCGTAGGGTGTGAACTTTAAAGAAGGTTGACCAGAATGGCCCTGTGTCTCCCTGCACTGACAAAGCCAGGGTTGTTTTAAAAGCTGCCCTGAAGGTAAATCTTGTGACACTACAAATTATGTAGTATAGCTGTGTTTGTGTTTTCCTTGTGATATAGAAACAAGTCTTTCATTTTGTAGGTTCAAGAGATATAGCCTTTGTTTCAGCTATTCTTTTGGACTCCTTTGATGTGTGTGTGTGTGTGTGTGAGAGAGAGACAGGGGGAGAGTCTGTGGGTGTCCATGTGTATGTTATGTCGCTTATCATGATGTGTGATTCCAAGGTGGATGGAAACTGAACAGACATACTGGATGGCTGGGGTAGAGGGAAAGAGGCACTGAGCTAAAGATGAAAATTGAATGTTATAGCTGTGAAATTCAGAAGTACAGCAGGCACACTTCTCTGGGCTTTTGAACCAACACACCATCTGCACACCTCCCCAGTAACGGGTCTGCGTGATGAGCCACTGATTTCTCCGTGTGCCCCCACCCACAGTGAAGATCGTCATCCGTGGGGACAGGAACACGGGCAAGAGCGCACTGTGGCAGCGGCTGCAGGGGAGGAAGTTCCTGGAGGAGTACATCCCCACACAGGAGATCCAAGTCACCAGCATCCACTGGAACTACAAGAGTATGGCCTTCCGTCCATCGGCAAATTAAATGCACGGGAGGTGCTGTAGAGGAGCATGCCTGTTTGGTATAGCAGCATACGGCGAATGTTGAGCCTCCTGCACCTCCCCTTGACTCCTTTTTCCCCAGTTGCTCTTTTTTGCGGTGCTCAGCCATAAACTGCTCTTGCGTGAACCCCCCCCCCATGGCTGCCCAGTCAGGCTTCAGCCTGCTTTGAGGTCACTCGAATCCCCCCCTTGTGTCAGTGAGGGCCCTCCTTTTCCTATAATATACACCGTCCCTCAGCAGGGGTGCCTCTGTCCTTCATGCTGACTCCTGCTGCATCACTGAGTCGGCCGTCTTCCAGCAGCACTTGGCTGCATGCTGCTTTTCTGTTTGATTCCAGCCTTAAACAAGCAGCAGCAGTGTCACTTTTAATGCTAACGAAGGCTTTTCCATTGCCTGAAGAGTTTGATATAAGGCACCATTGGCCAGTCCCCACCCTTGGGCCATTTTGGGAGACAGAACCAAGGTCACTTCCTCTGAAGGCAAACATGTCCAAGAGTCTGTGAGACGGCCTGCTCTCCTGGCCACTGCCTTGATTAATGTGCCTGGATGTGGTTTGTTAGTGTGTGCGGCCCTTGAACTCCTGGTCAATGCTCACCCCTCTGCCTTTGTTGCCTTGCAAGGCAATTCTGTGTCACGTGCGGCTTGAGCACGCAACAGGGTAAATGTTTTTTCTTTCACAAAAATCATAGTGCTTAGATTAGATAGCCAGACTAGACACTGCTACATTCTACTATCTGTGCATCAGTGAGAATTGCTGCTGCTTGTGGGGTTAGAGACCATCCTGTCTGACATGATTTTCCAGTGACCAGAAAAATGGTGCCACAATTGGCTCACGCTTGGCAGGATGAGTGGTTTTTAGCTATTTCAACTGGATGGAAAAAGCTATTTCATGACAACATGACATTGATCATATACTGCGTACTGTTTATGAGGGGTGGAGGTCCCATTGCCTTTAAAGATGATCTATAAAGAATATTGCACTCTTTTCTGGCTTTGTGGAGTGCATTTGCATTATTATAGTGTCTCAAAGTGAACTCCATCCATTAATGAAACATTAAAAAATGCCAGTAATGATAGATGGTGGGACCAATTTTGTGTATGGCATGGTTTTGACGGTATATTTCAATTATTAAAATTTCCTGTTGTGATTTCCACTGTATAATTTGTAAATACTGCTGAATAAGCTAATGATACTGTATCAGGCGTGGGTTGTGAAAAAGATCAAGCTGCTGACACTGACCGTGTCCGTCTGCAGTATAGCTGTGTGTCTGCAGTCTGGGCCTGCATGCTCGCCCAAGCCGCTGGTGCTGATCGTGTCTGTTTCTTTCCTCCTCTTCCCCCAGCCACTGATGATGTGGTGAAGGTGGAGGTCTGGGACGTGGTGGATAAAGGTGAGAAGCGGGTAGGGCTGACCTTCCTAATCTCCTAGTGGGTGTGTGCTGATCTGTGATATCGCCAATGAACCTCTCAAGCTCTGGCACTTCACTGCAATACCCGATATTCCTCTAAAATGTACCCTGTGATTATAATTGGTACTTTATTGATCCCCGTGGGGAAATTGTCTTTACGCCTCCCTCAACTTGCTGTTTGTGGAGTAAGTTGTCCGTGAAGGGCAGCCACCTGTAGCGGCACCCAGGGAGCTGGGGGTTAAGGGCCTTGCTCAAGGACCCACAGACGTGCTGGGTTTAAATCTGATACCTCATGATTACAGGCACACAGGCTTAGCCCACTGAGCCACACGCTGCCCCCCATTGTGATTAAGAACCACAGTGGTGATTCTGTTTAAAACATAAAAATAGCAGAGAGGGTAAAACTTGTTTTTATCTTCTGTTTGTTTTTTTTTTCCTCATTTTTGAGTTAATCTGCTTGTTTTTCCCTTTGCCCCCAACCCACCATTGTTAAATAATTTTGTTTTAATAATATCCCCCCTTCCGAATTGCTTCAGGCCAAAAATTCCCTGTTCCTGAACTACTGGGTGAGTGTCACTCTGGTGTGTCGAGGTTGAACTGTGATATTTTTGCATTTTCTGGTTCTGCCTGTGCTGCTTTGCTTTCAGTGGTGGTGTGGGGGGGGGGGGGGGGCGGGGGGGGGCGGGGGG
>JABFEA020000043.1:2019443-2042779 GCA_019775915.2 Cyphomyrus plagiostoma
GCACTGCTTATACAGATCACCATATTAAACGCCAGTCCAATTGATGCTTCCGGTTATTAGCACAGTACACAGAGAGCACTGTTGACATGCAGCAGACCAGAAGCATATCACCTCAAACCCGCGTTATAACTTTACATTTAGATCGATATAGGGTAAGTGTCTCGATGCACTCGTGTTGTATTTTTTTCTTCCCCGCCAATCAGTAATCAGGAGCCGCTTGTGTGGATCTTCAGATTCAGCCTTTATTGAAACAGTGAGGTTACAGCCAAGGAGTAGACCCCCCCCCCTCCCCGCGCCTTTAAAATCTCAGGTGTATGAGGTATTCTTGTTTTCTACAACTTGCTGTACTAACCATGTCTCTTACCAAGTCCTGACCCATCCTGCCTGCTTGCTTCTGATCCTGGCCCAATCCCATTCCCTCTAGACATCCCCCCTGGGCCTGCCCCTCCTTGTCTCGAGCTCTCCATGTTGGACTGACCAACCCGCTTCTGAACATCCTGCTCTGTGACCCCAACCGAGATCCTGCTTGCCGAGTCTATTTATGTCTGCCTGGTCCCCAATAAACTCCCTATGTTCCACACTTGGGTCTCTGAGCTTTCTGTTCGTAACACGCGGTACTGTTACAGCCCCTCTTTGCATTGAGCTGGTCTGTGTCCTGCGCTGATGCAGGCTTCCCAAGAGCTTTAAGGCTCCATTGTTCTTTGTTTTGCCTAATTGCAACATTTTGCCTGTCTGCTGCATCAGTCGATCAGGGGGATGTTTTATTCTGAGCAGGTTTGTTTCATTTTGTTCATCCTCCCCCCACCCCCAAGTAAACCATAGCTCTCTGCTGTTTTCAGTGGTATTTCCTTAAGCACACTGCTCTTAAATACACCTCTTCATGTCCTATTACCCGTGTGATATCATCTCAGGGATTTTTGGCATGGTTTGAACTGATTCCAGTGTCATGGTGCTGATGCCCTCGCTATGGGGAGGGGAGGGGGGGTCTCATAGTGCCAATTCCTCTGCATTCCATCAGCAGTTGCACTTGATGGCTACTGTGCTGAATTGCAGGCGATCTCACTAGACCCCATAGTGTTACGTTCAGCTTGCACAGTGCGGGGGGGCAAGCCGGGAAGCAGGCAAGCAGAGCCGTAATCGAAGACAAATGAGGTTTATTTGGAGCGAGACAGGGTAGACAGCGACTAACACTGGGAACATCAATGCAGGATCTGGGGAAGACTGACTCACACAAGGACTAAATACACAGGACTAGCAGGCACTAACGAGGAACAGGTGAGAACAATCAGGTAAAAACACGGGGTAATGAGGTGGGCGTGGCCCACACGAGGATCATTCGGAGCGGGACGTGACGCATAGTGTTTGTAAAGAATTCATGTTAAGATAAATGTTCAAGGCAGAACTCAAACTGCAGCCTTTATTTTTCTCCTCAAGCCATATCAAACTATATCTTAACTTTCCTCAGCCTTGTTTACTTTCCATCAAGCACCTGACAGTGTTGTTTTTGCGGCGATTTACTGTCTCTCTCCTGCAGAGTCTACTCTCTCTTTCCTGCAGAGGAATCTTTCCGCTGCGTGTTGTTAACCTTATGCAGGTATGATTGGCAAATGGGAAAGAGAAGTTTATCTATTTTGCCATTATGCCAGCGTTAATGAGAGCCAGCCGTTAGCATGTGAAGCTTGTAGACAACAGCAGCGGTTTTTAAAACATAGCATGTTGTAAACACATCTCCCCTAGGGATTTGCCTTCTGGGCTGTATTTATAAACTTTAACTTCATATGGTAATAATCAGTTGAATGAGATGCGTATTTTACAACTTGATTGCCATGTTTGAACTCCCTTGTTTTTTGCAGGTGACCTCGACTTTGAATCATCCTGAAGGGTAAAATTCACGGTGTCCCTTTAAGATGACACGCACAGAACCTCCTGACATACTAGCATCGACAGTGTATCGAGACATAAAAGTGAAGTCTACTTCCACGCACTTGGAGTCTGTCTGTTTTTCCAAACAATGTGATGCCCAGATGACGACCACGCTGGAGGACAAGCAGGAGAAGATCCACAAGAGGCACTGCCGGAGCTTTGACTTCATAGAGTCGCTGGATGACCCCAAGCCCTGCGAGCCGCAGGGGATGGAGCACCACCATAGGAGGCCGGAGAGACAGTCCGAGGCCCAAGGAGAGGTGTCCTGGAATGCTTTGGGGCAGCAGGGTCACCTTCGCTTCTCCTCCCCAGACCTGTTCAACACCAGATTACCCCCTCAACACTCCAACTCAGACACCACCAGCAAGGCAACCAGGCCAGAGCCCAAGCAGAGGTCTCGGTCTAAAAGTGCCCCCCGGGCCAAAACCACCTTCACGCCGGTGCCCATTGAGATGTCTCCACCTGTGGTCAGGAGGGGCAGGGAGGTCCAGCGAGCCCGCCGGGACCCACCAAGGAGGCCTGAGGGATCCCCCCGTAGGGAGGCATCCTATGCCACAAGCCGTGTCCTGACACAGGAGGTGCATCCCATCAAGCTCCAACCTCAGCGAGGGGATTCCAGCCGATTCTCGCCATTAAATGCCAATGATCGCTTTGAGGGGGGCCGGCCAAGCAAGCCGGCCACAAGTCCCCACGTCAAATGCCGTGTGGACATCAAGCCGGATGAGGGAGGCTTGCAGCAGGCGGTGAGGCATCCCCCTGCACCCCGCACTGAGATCCCCTGGCAGCGCTACTCCAGCTCGGGGAGCAGGGGCCTGGCTGTTCCACGCCAAGTTTCCACGTCCAGGACACCAACTCCTAGCGAATGCTACAGTGCGGACTACAGGCATCCTTACCCTTATTCCTATGGCATGCCAATGAATTATGTTCAGCCCGTTGACATTCCTCATAGAATGCCTTCCCCCAGAGACCAGAGGGAGTACCTTGGGAGAGAACGGAGGGCTTTCTCTAGCCCTGGTGTGCCAACTAAATTATTCTACACCGAGCCCGGGAGGTACTCGATTTCAGCCCCTCCTACTAGGAATTACTACCAGAATGATCGCTACAGCATGTCCAGCCAAGGACACTCACCTAAAATGCAATATATGCATGATCCAAGGTCCCATATCATTCACACTATGCCCATTACCATCCGGCCCTATTACACAGAGATAGAGCCTCGGCCATACCCGGGCGAGCCTGTGTATCCCAGGCCGTATTCCACAAGCGAACCAAGGCCATACATCATTCAAACACCGCCGACAAGATCGTATTATGGCGAGAACCCTACAGTCTACCCCATTCAGACTGTCCCATCAAATATTTTCTACACAAATGAAGCATTCAGCCACCTTCCGGAGCATCATGTGCCACTGAGACCATATCACACCGAGGGCCGCCATCGGCCCCGGATGTCGCAACCTCATGGTGACGACTGGTACGCGTCCAGTTTCTCGGGATATGCTGCCCACCACAATCAGTTCACCCCGCCAAGAGCCAGACCAGAACTGACTCCCTGGTATGCCAACCCCTGCATGGAGCCACCCAGGCTTGGAGCAGAGGCCAAACCTTACTCAAAGTCCTGGGACAACATCCTCAACTCGCATGTTGAGAGGGAGCAGCCAGTTCACCGTGGGAGAAGCTACGAGAACCTCCTTTACCAGGGCAAGCGCGCAGCGTCCCCAGATGACAGGCGGCAGCCTGTGGTGGTGAACCTCTCCAGTTCACCCAGGCGCTATGCTGCCCTGTCATTGTCTGAAAACTCTTTGGAAAAGGGTCCCGTTGATGGAGCCAGGAGCATGACAGGACGACTCTGGTATGTGACCCCTGAGATTACCATTACGGACAACGACATCCGCCCGGGCAAAATTAAAAGAAGCCAGTCACGCTCTGCCAGTTGGGACATGTTGGATTCTGATAAAGCAAAGCCCCGGACTGTTTCATACCAGGATCCACCCTCCTACTCAGCAGACACGACCAAAGAGAAGAGCCACAACAGCTACTCATTACAGCAAAGCCTCGAACAGCTTGATGAGCTGTTAGCCGACCTTGTCATTGACTACAAGCCCCCAGCTAGCCGGAGACCCAGTGAAGATCTGTTGGACCAACTAAAGAAGCTTATTAATGAGGATGATTCCGACTCTGCTAAGAAAGGCTTCAAGGAAGACCCTGGTCCTCTTAATAAACAGCCTATGTCCACCAAAATCATCCCTGATGCTCTGAAAAACCTGGACAGCAGCTGTGATGGAGTCCAGAGGAGTACAGAGGAGTGTTCCCCTGAGCAGAGCACAGATGAGGATGATACTATGATGTGCTCCAACAGAAAGTGCCAGCGGACTGAGACCCTGTTCAATGCCTGCCTCTACTTTAAATCGTGCCATAGCTGCTACACCTACTACTGCTCTCGCAACTGCCGTAGGGAGGACTGGGATGTCCACAAGGTAAACTGCCTTTATGGACGCATTGGAAGTATTTGCAGGCATATCCTGAAGTTCTGCCGGGAGAATTCTGAGATCCACAAAGCCTTCTCCCGCATTGCCAAAGTAGGCTATCTCTCCCGCGGAAGGGGAGTGCTTTTTCTAGGTTTCCCCAGCCCAGGGTCATCCAACAACTTTCTGCAGTATGGACTAGAGAGCCTCCTCATGACTCCAACTTATCTGTCCCTCAGAGAGCTGGAGACTTTCAAGGACAATCTAGGGGAGTATTATAAGGAGCTGCAGGATGCCGGAAATGAGTACGACCCCAGTGAATGTTTCCTTCTGAATGTATCCATCGCTGTTGGTGACCAAGTGCCTGACAGACCCTCACCTAGAGTACGAGCGCCGACTGTCAGGAAGTATGCCAAAGTGTCCCTGGCCTCTTGCAGCCCCGAGAAGAGGCCCTTCAAGAGAGAGAGTGACATGGAAACTCTGATCCTCACCCCACCCCCAGGAACCTCTGACATTGATAAGGAAGGCGAGGAAGGCAGGAAGGCCAGGGAGATATGCTTCATTAACATCCAGCGTGAACTCAGGGCCAGGGGGGTCTTCCTGCGTCACGAGTATCCGAAGATCTACCAGCAGCTCTGTGAGTTTGTGGAGAGCAACAAGAGGTTCACACCTACGACCATTTACCCAATAGACAAGAGAACTGGAAGACAGTTCATGTGCATCATCATGGCAGCTTCTGAGCCAAGAACACTAGACTGGGTCGGAACCCCAAACCTCCTAGATGATATCATTTAACCATGTGCACCTTTAACGCCATATAAATAATGTCACACGTGTATATACACATACATGTATATTATTACACAGAGAAGCTGGCATAAATGTTTGTAGATATGTATTTTACTACAGAAGAGGTTTATTAATGTTTCCCTACAATCACCGTAAAAGTCACAGCATCACACTGACCAGAAGAGGAACTGCGAGTTTTCTGTTGGGTATTTCACCAAGTTGAACTGGTACTGCTAGACTTTGATGCTCATTATTTTTCACTTTCTTCTTAGAATTTGCAAGCCACATTATGTGACTTTCTACTTTAATTTTTTTTTTTTAAAACTTGACTGACCATAAGAGCTGTTTGAATAATGAATTAATTTGAAAATATGTAATGACAAATAGCAGAAGGAATATATTTTCTACATTTCTAACATACAATAATATCTATTAAATTATAAAAATATTTTCTTTAATCAGTTTTTACTTTGATGGATAGAGTAAATAAGCTATATACTTAGATGCAGCAGGGGATGCACAAAAACTATATGTGAGTAATTTAATGAGAAATCATTAATGCTTGACATTAGTGGTCAAAGACACTAATGGAATTCAAAATTTCAATCTGATACACTGTCAATAAAAACTGTTAATTATTTCAACTGAAATACATCTCATTAGATCAGGGAGAGACCAAGACTACGATGATAACACCCAGTCACAAGAGCAGTGTGTGGGAAGCAATCTGACAGTTAAATGGATGGTCAAACAAATAATGTACAATGACATTATCACAAAGAAAACTGATAATATGCAAAGCTTTCTGTGTTCATATCACATGTGGTAGGAAGCTCTTGTATAAATAGAAATTTAATGTACAATTTAATGTGAAACTAAATAAATGCTAAAGATTACAGAGTAAAAAAAGTTAAAAGAAAAAATATACATATGTAACATGCAATCTTATAAATGTGAAAAATATGAATTATATACATTTTTTTTTATCCTAAAGAATATAGTGGTTCTTGAACTACAGTAGATGTGGTATAAAGACTAAACTAGTTCTCTCTAGTACCTGTGCTGTGTCAGACTTTAGGCCTCTGGTTCTTAAATATACATACAACCAATCAGACATACTAAAATAGCAATGGAAAAAGAATTATACACTCAACAATTTGCAAATTATTAGTAGTTACAGACCTACAGCATTATCAATTTCCTAAAACACAAAATAATATACATTTAAGATACTTATTTGTGCCTTAATTCAGTTCAGTTGTTTTCTTGGATGTCATACCCTTCTGAATATGGTTATCAAGATGGTCAGCATAGACTAAAGGAAATGAACAATCACAGACTGACTTAGAGATGTAACAGAGGATAAACTTATGCAGCCTTAAATGGCTAGCGTCTCCCGCCCCTAAAAAAAAATAATCTATTCTCAGCATTTTCTTAATTAGCGATTGAGATACATAGTTTCTTGTTTACAAGTGTTCCACACACTATATTATATATAGTTTAGTCCCAGATATTTTGCACTGATAATCAGCATTGCCTGATTCATCACCTAATGGTGCCCAAACCAGTCTCTCGTGTTTGACGTTTTAAGCTCACAAATTACGGTTCATATATATATGTACCTTTTTACCTCTCATCTGTCAGACTGGAGCAAACTGGGACTGAAGATGACACTTAAATGAGATTTAAATCAGTGCATGCGCTTATATTTTGGCAGTCAATGGCAACAAGTACACTATAAATTAACATGCCTGATAATTTCATATTTTTTTTAAAAAGAAAAAGTAATATTTTGTTTGAGAAGATAAATAATTTTATTTCACTAATGCATGTAATTACCATGCATAATTATAGCAATGAATGATGTTTTTCAGATTCATATCCAGTTCAAATAATAACAATTAAAAAACGTAAAAGAAAGAAAATAATTACTGGAAGACACCGTTCACTATACTGTGTCATTAGCCTGTCATATGTTGTTTTTCTGTGCTATTTATAAAGTGTATTTAATAAATGGAACGGAGATAACTCGGTGAAGTTGAAAAAAATAACTCTGTATTGTTTCTTGTTTCGTACCTTACACCGTAAAGCTGCAAATGACTTGTGACTCATTGAAAGAGGCAGACTGGAGACGGTACGGTGGGAAGGACATGTACGGACTGGCCCGCTGGGACACCGCGCCGCAGAGCTCTGTCTGAAATATCACCGCTGTTACGGCCATTTGTACGGTCAACCCGCATCTGACGGCTTTTGATAGTGCGGTGTTCTGTGATCTCGGTTCTAAAATATATTAAAACAGTGCTTTAATTAGACCTGTGTATTATGTGTTTACATTGTTAAAGGATTCAGTAGGGGTTGAAGGAAAAAAATGCAAAAGTTTAATAAGTTTATATTGTATTGTTTAGAGAAAAAAAATATAGTACAATACATATACTATGTTTCTGTAATATTTCCCTAAACAATACATTATAAGAAATATACTGTTTTTACATACAATTTACATTGTATAGGTACAGTTCTGTAATCTAAGCATGATTTAAAGTAGGCCTATATAAAGGATGGGAATAGCTGCATCTGCATAAAAGTAAGTAGTCACTTATATAAGATTCTTGAACGTTGGGAGTATCGCGGTGCGTCGTGGAACCATAAGACGATATTCGTGATACTGACTATATTCATGGACCACAGGAGGCATCAGAAGGCAGGGTGGAGGAATGGGAAGCCGTGTGTGGAGGGAATTCATGAAGTTCAAGTTTTTTGTTTTCAAAACACGAATATAATTCCGAATTTTACTGATAACACTTGATGGGTTTGCATTACATTATTTGCAGATAATTTTTCGTATTTCACTGCATTCTTAATGATGTTCCGAAGGTTACCCGGGCACGAGTCCCTTCCCGCCCCCTTTCTACGTCTATGTATATATCCACGAACATGCATACAATTTTGGTAAAAAAGGAATTTATCTCAGCATAAAAACACGGGTCCAGCTGGACTATGTCGTCAGTTCACCAGCACCGTGCTCATTCAGGGCTGCAGTAACCTGCCCGCCGAAGTGCAGCAGACCCGTAAGCGATTACTGACCGTCACCCTGGTGATGCTTATGGGCTTCGAAGACCTACCGCCGAAATAAGCCAACACTCATCGACTGTCAAAAGCCACTTACACACTCGTCACGGGAGGAACCATCCCTGAGTGTCTCCGGCTCCCATGACCTGTGCGTGACTGCAGGAGCATGCTCATAGCAACGGGGGGCGGAGAGGCGCGCCTCCTACACGCAGTCAGGCCTGCATCTGCAGCCACAGCGCGGGAGGTACTGGACAACAGCGCCACCTGCTGGACCAAACAGATTTATTAAGGATGTCGTCTATACGTATTTTCTTGCATTTACATTTTAAGGCGAAGATAGACCAGTTCCTATCACTCCAATAAAATATGAATTAATATTGTTGGGCTTATTTATGTGTTAAGAGTGTGTTATCAGCCTGCTGTGGAAGTGCTACTCAATTCTGTCATGCTGAAAACAGCAACCTTTTGGAATTTTGGAATCTATTTTAATACCCGCGTTTCTCTGAAATACAAAATTTGATATTCAGATCTAGGGGGTGTCAAAGGGGCATGGATATCCTGGCAGAATCAGGGGGCCCAGTTTTTGTTAAACAGTCCCTGTTTAACAAAATCTACCAAAGAGGAACTCCCACCCTCCACTCAGCAAAATTTACCAATGAGACTCAAGGTAATGTTTTGTCAGAGGGTCCCTATTCAGAACTAACACTTACTGGTAAAAGGTGACCATATCCTTCTTCTCCTCTATCTCTGCCTGCTCCTTCCACATACTGTACCTCCATCTTCTCCTTTCACACACCCCTACTTCTCCTCCTCCAAATTCTTCCACTCACCTCCCTCCTCATTTCACATACCCCCTTTTCGGTGCTTATTCCTTCATAACACTCATCACTCTTTTGGACACCCAGCCAGCAGTAGGGGATTTTGCAGAGAGAGTGAAGATGGAAAATGAAGCAACCAGTTTGACCACCCAACAGAAAACAAACCACGTGGTGCTCTTTGAACCTTTTCCTATTGATGTGTAATCCAACAACACCGGTATAGAACTTGGATTCCAGTTCCAGGACATATTTTACTGTGGTTTCACTGGAGGGTCACTCGGGAAGCCCACAAAATACACCAATATTCAGGAATTAACGAGAAGTCACAGACTAATATTAATCAATCATTCAATATGTTTGCCTGTGTGTCAATTTGTTAGTTTATCAAATAAAAACAAAAACAGACTAATAACATGTATTTCAGAAAAATGCAGTGTGAACTAAGTATATTTAGGACCAGACATGGGACGAAAAGTTCTTGAAGTCCTTGAATAAAACACCAGGTGTTTTATTGTACTTGACATCCCATGCATTATGTGAGCATGAGCTTCAAACTTTCACGAAATGACAAGATATTAAAAAGGGTCTGCCAGTAAAAGAAAGAAAGAAAGAAAGAAAGAAAGAAAGAAAGAAAGAAGTGTAGCCTTGACGCCATCTGGTGGTAACACTATAAAGTATATTTCGGAGTACGAATTGTAAGGATCGTGCCTTTAGTGTTGGATGAATGAAGAGAACGACACTGTTGAGAATATTTCTACAGCAATCAGTAAATGGATAGAATTATATCACAGAATCAGAAGGGCCATGTTTCTGGATTAGAATAGACCAGATGATGCTTTTCCTAGACAACCTCTGCTGCAACAGAGCTTCGGAAAATTGAACAAAGATGCATTATATTTTGACAAAAATACAAAAAATAGCACAAGACTTTAATACATAGCACTTGTATGAAATAAAAGTGACTCCAATTCCCAGGCTTAGAATATACAATTGGTTATAACATTAACCAGAATATCTCATCTAATAAACAAGTTATTCCAAAAGCTTTAACTTAGAGCTTTAACTTAAAACCAGACAATTAAAGTCAAGGAACAACTTAAGTTAGAATATGTTTCTTGGATATGATAAATTCCAATACTTCCACAATAAACCGCTGTACAAATAGTAATTCATGAAACATGCTATATACAACAGTATGAGACTTGAAAACAGGTTAGAGACGATCTTGAACATCTAAATACTCATAACATTTTTATTTGTTTCATTACATACAATCGTATCTGTGCCCTTTATGCACCTCGCTGCTGTAGGCCTATGCAAATTTACCCGTGACCAACGAAGTATATCTTATCTTATTGTTATATTTACTTTTATTGCATTGTGGTTCAATTTTAAGTGATGTTCATTTAAAGTGTGTAATTAAACTAGATCTATTAAAGTTTTTTTTAATGTGGGGATGACTGAAATATGATTAAGTTTTATAAATATGGTATTGAGGCATGATGCTTCCAATCTTTATATATACGCAACCACATGCACGATTGACGATGTCTTTCTCATCAAGTTAATTATTTCGGATAACTGTGGCGTTAGTCGAGGCCGACCGAAAAACTACAATTTCCAGGTATAATAGCTCCCGGTCTGGCCTTGTGCGCATGCGTGCAGCGCATGCCAGTTGGCCGCGACCGCCAGTGCCGTGGAACTGGGTAATTTCGTTCGAGGGAGGGTTATCCAGCTATCAAGTTAGCGGCGGCGAGCGTCGACGAAATACGCCCGCCGCGTAAAGCGCCGGTCAAGGGAACGACCAGGCGGACGGACTATCGGGAAACTAGTGCATAAAGGTGCTCGGTAAGCGACTGGTATCCTCTGCGGCGTCAGGAAAGCTAACGGTAGGTGTGTGGGGCTAACGCTAGGCAGCCGGTTCTCGCGTTGGGGTCGCTCGAGCTGCTAGGCCTTCGGTTTTATCGTTAATGTCCGTTACCGCACAATCTGCTTTATCACGCCTTTGCCCCTGAACCTTCGGTGGGGTGCGCCGTCGGTTTTCGTTACTCCGCTTTTAGTTTAACGTCATCAAGGCACGTTGTCCTCCTCTTCCAAGTGCCCCACAGCGCTACCCCATATTTCTGTCCGGTCGGAGCACCTTCGCTGGCGCTCTAATTGCGGCGTATGCGGCGGTTCAGTTTTCACAGCCTTAAAGTCGCACTGTTATCTGACGTTTAATTTTAATATAACGCGACCACTTCAGAATCGGTATCTTCGCATTGGCAGGTGCTGTTTACCCGGCCGTGCTGCTGTATACTCTTTTAACTACTTGGCCTCTGCGGTCTGTCAGACCAATAGTTGGTATTTGAGATGTGTTAGAATGTCTGATGGTGTTGTGTTGCATCCATTTCGAGTGATTTTCATTATGTGATCGGAGTTGAATACTTTGTAAACGTTCATTTACTTGTGTTTAAATGTACATAATTGTATGTGCCCTTGTCAGTGACTTAATTTTTTTTTTACCGTGTTGGCAAAAGCCGTGCAAATTGACCACACACCTTTGAAATTTGAAAATACTTAAAGTGCTGCCTTTACCTTAGAGGGGCTGGTGAACAGAAAGCTCATAGCAGCTTCTGGGGAATGAGGTTTTCTCGGTGTTTACCACTGCCGGGGTGGGAGGGGTCTCTCGGTAAAGGGCAGTTGGAGCCCGGATTGTCACGTACCGCGGCCGGCACCCGTGCAAGCTTTGCCAAATCCGGCCACTCCTCTCTGTATTCTCTGCCGGCAGCTGCACGGGCCTGGCACGGGCAGGGCTTTCAAGCGCCTGCATGCCCACCTGCTCTCCCCTTGCGCCGCCCTGGTGATTCCTCCCCTCCCCCTGCCGCACCCCGCTGATATTCGTCCGTTCCCCAACACGTGGCCTCGTTGTGATTTACAGGTGGCGGGTGTGCCGGCCATGATACGCGTGTGGCCACGTCCCTGGACGCTCGTGATTATGTAGCATGCAATGAATCGGGTCACGTGACGCGGTTGGATCTTACATTCATCTTTGATTGATCCTGATTTGTGGTATGCTGCCTTTAGTGCACAGACGTTGTCGGTACTGACATGCTCTCCTCTATATTATGGTTTGAGAGCATAATCGAAAGGCATGATGATAGTTAAAAAATGAGCAGGATACGACGTGTTATAATGTTTTCACATTGCGGTGGGTGGGGGGGGCGGTGAGTTGGCTGCACTGGAGCGAGGAGGAGCTGGTGCAGCGGATGTGTTGCTATGCTGTCTCATGGCCAGGCTGTGGGGGAAAGCGAGGGCACAGGACAGATGAGCATTGTGCTGGCGGTCGCACACTGTTGCCCCTCGGCCCATCCTACGTGGGTGCCGGTCGTGTTCCTCATCATCCCAATGCCCTGCTCCTGCATTTATCAGTTTGGAGATGGAGAGGTGGGTGGGGCCAAGGGGAATAGGTGAAGGGGTCCTTGTTCTGTGGAGCAGGAGCATTGAACGTCAGTCTGTACTCCTGAATGCACCCTGATTGCACCAACTCTTTTTCCTGTGTTTTGCAACCTGTGTGTGTGTGTGTACATTTTTTGTCTTCAGTGCTATGATGTCATATGAAAAAATATGTATCTAGTTGTACTACTGAGCTGGCATCATATTCCATTTGCCCCCCAGCGTGATGCCATGCATTTCCATTTTATCGAGTAATATTTTGGTATCTTTCCCAAGTGGCAGTGCTGCGCTTACGATTTATGTACTTCTGTTGACGTTCTTTGTCCCTTGTAATGCGCTGACCAGTTAGTCTATTTAGGGGAAAAAGTCCCAAATAAGGCAGAATGTTGGGATGTAAGGTCCAAGATGCTCTAAATACTTATTTAGGTTGTTTTCTTTTTAATGTAGATTTTTGTAGTTTTAACTGCGTGTTTTTGATTTTAAAGCTTGCTTTTTTAAAGTCAACTTTTATCCTGGAAATAGAGGACATTCAAAAACCTTATAATGGGCTTACTTGGTTAGCTGATCTCAGATTAAACAACTGTGCTTCACAGTATGATTTGGCCAGAGTTTGTTATTCTGAACAGCACAACTATTCTCACATTTGAGAAAAGCCTTTCTGCCCCCCACCAAGGCAATAAACTCTTGGTGCTGTGACTGCGTTGACAGTGTGGATTGCTGTTTCATACTACAGGAAGGAAGTGGAGGAGGAGAGGAGAAGGGAGCTATTTTTCTCTCCAGGACATGTATGGGGTGGGGCTGCTATCACTGCAAAAATGTGTCCCTGGCATCATTTCTTGACTGTTTGGCTTCTGTTGGGGCTTATTGATAATTTGCTGTTATGTGATATTTAAACTTGAGCAAAAGAAGATTTATTTATCTTTTGCTTGCAGTTGTGATTGTCTCTTGGGATTATGAAATTTGAGGTGTGGAGAGATCAGTCTTGTGAAAGTCTTATTTTCCTAATTAATGTACGGCTCATTTATCTGTAGCATACTTTAGTCTGGTAGTAAGTTTGTGTCAGCTATTTCAGGGTTTGTGATGAATTATTTTATATATAACTGAATTTAATATAAATTGATATTAAGCTATTGGGTAGATAGCCATATGTTGTCTACACAGACATTAAAGATGGCCCATAAAAACAGCCTGTGGATCGGTTTAAGAAACACTAAATTGTTACATCTCAGTAGGGCTGGGAAATGTTTTGAGTAATGGTTTGTGCTGGCAAATGTCGGCCTTGAGACTTCTGAAAACTACCTGAGAAGATCTTAAGTCCTGGTGTGAGTGTTCTGCTAACAATCTGAAGGGAGCAGTACATTCTGCAGAGAAAATCTGCGTTTGGTGATCAGTGGCACACTTGCATACATACCCATCAGAATTATGGCCAGAGAATATTAAACAGCATATAAGGAAATGTTCAGTAAGTCATCCTTCATATGAAAATGAGCTTTTTACCTTTGTAATCTCTTCTTCACAATACTGAATAGTCCTGGAAAAAAAGAGTTCTCCTTAATCTGGTCAGTGAACAGATGCTAGTTATTAGGACATAGTTAAATAAACCGCTATATTTTTCTTCTCAAGAAATCTGACACTTATGTTTAGATTCCAGTATTTCCCATTATGTTTGACTGTTTTTGAAATTTCTTGAGTAATATTTTGTTTGGGTTTGTGTGTGTGCCTTTTCTCATGGCATTTTTTATTCACATGAGAATTTTTATTCACAGACTGCAAAGTCGTCGCTCTGTAGTTTCGGATTTGAATGCAGCCTGGGAAGCTTTCTTCTTTAGCAGATTTGTTAGGTCAATGTCATTCTGCTTACAATTTTTAGACAGACACTACTGCTTCACAGACTTGATAAGTTTAAATTGTTCAGGATTTGCAGGATCATTGAGTGAGAAGTAAATATAGGCACGGTGCAAGTAAATCTTTAACAGCAGATTGGTGGTTGTGGGAGGTGTGGAACAGTAAATATGGTTCATGCTCCAGCATTTATTTCAGGGAACATGCCAGTTAAAACTAGTGATGCACTGATGTGGACATTTTGACAGATATGATAACCGTTACATTCTTATCTAATATTACCAGTATCGGTAACCGTCTAATCTCTGATCCATTTGAGCTGGCAGTGAAACTTGCAGACTAGGGGGAGGGGGTGCCTGCAGAATTTAGTAAAATGATATTACATTGTCTTTTATCCTTTGTCGAAAACAAAAGATCCATCTGCGGGTCAGATATAATAATGGATGAAAAACACGTCGCAGACTGACACTTTGAGACCGCTAAGTGGTGAAAGTGTTGGCAAAATCCCTGATTCTCCACTACAGAAAATGGCTGGTTACAGTTCAGGCATCACTGTTATTTTAGTAGTTATGTCTTTAGCTCTGGTGCAAACTTTCAATATCGACTACAATTGAAATATCAGTTCTGATGCTAATGTCTTAATTTTTAACAAATACTGCATCTCTAGCTGTCCATCTACTGACGGCATGTGGCCCCATGTTAAAAATGTTAGTCACTGCTGCTGGCCCTAATTGGGTGGGTGGGTTCAGGGTCTTTATTGCTGGGATGAGTAACCCCAAAAACTACAGAGATGGTGAGAAGGTTCTGGGCCCCCTGGTTATGCGTAATGCCATAGTGGCCTGGGGAGGGAGTAGACATGTTGCTTGATACCTTCCTAAAAGAGTCTGAGGGATTTTTAAAATGCTCCTTTTTTCATCAAGACAGAAGCAAGTCCAACCTTTGTTCCAATGTGTAGGCCAAGTGCGCATGGTTGGGGTTTTTCTGCCAGACGAAACCTATTAATAAATAAACTTCATAATGTGTAATTCTCCCAGGATGTCTTTAGTAACACCCTGGCTGTTAATGACATAATCCTGAGAAGTGCATAATTTTGCATGTATGTCAGGCTGAATTTCTAGCTTCCAGTTTTGACTGTACTTTTTGTATCCCAGCAACCCACTCTTTCTCCCAGAAGAAAATGGCACATAACATGAGTGAAGCCCAAAAAAAATTGGAAGTAGCGTTGTAATTATTTAGTTTCTAGCTCATTATTACCCAAACACCATTACACTTTCAAATGCATTGCCGGCTATAAATCTTGTGGCGCTGTTTTTTTTTTTCTTTTCCTCTGATGTCAAAAAGATTCTCTTTTAATCCGATTTTCGGTAGTGCTTCCCAGAGCTCACTGCGTTTCTTGCCTGCAGTTCCTTGGAGCATATGGCTGGGAGGTGTGTTAGAATATCTTTAGATCCTCTTTGGCATCTGTAAACTTTTCCAAATGATCTGTTGATTTATATGTTGTTTTGGACCTTGTTTATATCATATATCCAATGTATTTTTGAAATTACCTATTTATCTGCTGGTTATTGCTTGGTTGTTTGCATTTTTGGTTTTTTGAGCATGACGTTCCTGGAACAAAAATGACAGCATAGTTGCATGTGGAGCAGGTCCAGTTTGTTGAACAGGGCAAGTCTGTGAAAGTCCCGTTTGTGTAACGGGGATGACTTTCTTTGACATCACTGTCTCAGTCATTTTTTGTCACTATGTACTTGAGACTGTCAACTGCACTCTTGGCAGTGTGCAAAGGCCTAAAAATAAGAACAAACTTCCTGCCGATTAGTTATGGTGTCCTGCCACATTCCCAGTCCTTCCTAGCATAGGCTTCAGGCCACAATAACCCAGTCTAAAAAAAAACAGTTATAGGGGAGGGGTTGTTGTAAGGATGGAGTAAGTGACACAGATTTTGGTTAATTTTTCTTGTTTTACATTCCCTGTGTCCTATAGTGGACATCTTTGTCAGCAGGTGAGTGTCTGTTAAACTGTAGACTGTCTGTTCTGCTTTTATGATTTCGATCCATCTGCTAGTATACATTTTTACTAAATACAGTACATGCAAAGGTTTAACAATAGAACCCATTCTGGCTTTCCCATTTGTTGGCTGGTGGCCCAGTGTCACACAGGCACCGCAGACATGCAATTGTTATTGGTCCCCACCGCCCTACCTGCCTCGTCACTGTTTCTCTTCTGCATAAGGGTTTCGCTTCACCCAGTCGTCAAGAGCATGGCACGCCCAACTTCTCCCTTTTCCGGAGACAAAGCCAGGCTTGGAAGCCTATGGGGAGTGGAGTGATGGCTTATGCAAGGTTTCAGTGTCTGAACATAAGTCTGCTTGCTGTTGACAGTTGTTCTGCAGTTTGGCACCAACAAAATAATGGGAGATGTTTTTCACTTTAATTATTCAGTTGAGATGTTCCTGGTGTAGATTACATGCAGTTCTTCAGGTGAGAGACAGGTGGCGGGCCTATCCTCCCAGGACATAGTCACATTACGAGCTCATTTATTGGGCTGCATTCTGTGTTTTTCGGTACATTTCTCTACCAAATTTCCTGACATTGTTGTGAGCAGCTCCATCAGCTCATTTTTCTGCTTACTCTACTCGAACATGATGACCACAGGAATCTCCCCGCCTTCATCTTCATCATCTGGGAGATAGCGGCAGCTAACAAAAAAAACAAACCTGCCAGTGCCTGGCACTGGAACTCTGGGCATCTTGTTCTCTTGTTTTGTCAGGTTTGTGTTTGAACGCTTTTTATACAATGATATTACACTGAATAAAAAGGCATCTAACCTTGTGTGACAAGTCCTGGTGGTAGAAAATAGCAGTGGGGGTATTATTCGTGGGTAGTGTGTGGCTCAATGCCTGTAATCATGAGGTCGCTGGTTCAAACCCCGCCTCAGTGCATCTGTGGCTCCTTGAGCAAGACCCTTAACCCCCAGCTCCCTGGGTGCCGCTACAGGTGACTGCGCTTCACGGACAACTTACTCCACAAAGAGCAAGTTGAGGGAGGTGTAAAGACAATTTCCTCATGGGGATCATAAAGTACCTATTATTATTATTATTATTATTATTATTATTATTATTATTATTTTTGTGTGTGTTGAATTTATTACCTAGTTTAACATGATTTGAAATTGTTGTCATTGGTAGTTAAGTACTAATTAAATTCTAATTAATCTGAAGATCTCTTGTGTAAGGTAATATTTATGAAGCTGTTTCCACCTGAAGTCACCATCGCATCGAGATGGCTGTTCTATGGCTTGTCTGCTTTTCATGACCATAAGAAAGCTGAAAGCTCTGTGCTGGCCTACAAGCCTGCCTGTTTTTCTGGTACAAAGGGTTCATTGTGTCAAGGAATGCTTCAGGAAATCATTCAGATTTTATGCATTCCCTTCGCTTTCTGTGTCTGCGAGAAGGGCTAATGCGATTTGCATCTCTCTCACATGCCTCATGATAATGACAGGCACTCCCAGACATGTTTGTGATGCAGGACATTTTCGGGTGGGTGCAGTGTGGGTTCAGCTGCCGTTGACCGGGGCTTGTTCTGCCCTTTTCTGCACTGAGAGGCGTACCTCATTGAGGACCCACTCTGCCCCCCCATCCACCCGACCATCTCTGAGCCGGCTGCTTGAGAGGACCTTCCATCCCCTCAGAACACCGGCCCTCCTTCCTGTTTGCCTCTTTGTGTGTCTCTCATATATGTGCTTTCACCGCCTTTGTATGCCGACATTTACCCCGTCACCATGATTCTCTTTGGCAATCGGGACAGCACTACGTGGTCACAGCACCGGCAGCTCGTCCAAAACATTCGCTGTGAAGAGAGAGTTCTCTCCTTTTGAGATATTTTTGTTTTAAAATTGATTAGATTTGCTTACTGAGCTGCGGAAGCATTTATGTCAGTGTGGCAGTCTGTTGTAGGCAGGCTGCTGTGCAGCAAGTTTTTACTGGAGTTTTTTGTTGTGTGTTAATCTTTAATGTATATTTGTTGGGTTTAAAACTTCTAGAACATTCTGTATTTGACTTGTTCCATTTGATATTTTTGTTGTTTTACTGGTTCTTCAGCTCCCAAAATGCAGTCCTCAAGTCGGTCTGTTTGGTTTTCTTTAGCAGTCCTTGTCTTCTGTGGTTCATTCGGTGAAGATGGTGAAGCCAGACATCCAGACTCTGGCCCACCACCTGAAGCAGGAGCGGCTGTACGTGGCCTCTGAGAAGCAGCTGATCCAGCGGCTCAATGCTGAGGTGCTGAAGACCGCCGAGAAGTTGTATCGTGCGGCCTGGATCGCCAAACAGCAGCGCATCAACCTCGATCGGCTCATCCTCACCAGGTGACTGATGGCCCTGGGCCTCTTCAGCTGAATTCAAGGCTCCGCTGGGTCTGTTTTAGTATTGGGCACTCTGACTATTGTCCATAACACCATAGACAAATTTCAGTAATAAAACACAGAATAAATAGCATCAGCAGACATAACCAAGTCTTTGTGCATCAGCTGGAGAACCTTAGTAGTTCTTCTGTGTGCTTCTTTTAACCCTTGGTTATTTTATCCCTCTGGGGTCGACAGCATCATCGGCTATGCCGTGTATCTTTCTTGTGCATTTTAGTTCATAACTCACTGAAATCTTATTGTAGAGACATGAAAAAACGCTGACTAAATCCATAATCTGTCTGTTAAACTTCCATTGTCTGAAGTATTATTTATGTAAGTTTTTAAAATTAGGTTAAATAGGCAAAAAAAGTTAGCCATGTCACCTTTCTTTGTTTTACCTGCATCGGGGGTGAGTAGTACCGCTGTCACCCGAAGATCGCTATTCACATTCAAAATGGCCACATTACTGTGTATTCAAATCGCATTCGCATGGTAATTTGATGAACAACGCAATGGTGAAATGTGATCCAGATACATCCCCATCAGTGCCATAAAGGGGGGGGTGTGGTCAGGTGTGAATGGCTCATGCATACACATGAAAGCTCTTACATATTCATTGCAAGGAGACCAGAAATGATGACGTGAGGTAGCGTTTTCTTATTTATTTATCCAACTGAATGTTGCAACTACACCATTTAGTCGTCTTCATGTAGAATTTGGTGATCAGATATCTGGGATCAAAAAAAACTTCCACCAATGTTTCTGCAAGTGTTCCAAACTGCATTTTGCAATGTCTATACTTTGATGTCAAATTAGAAACTTCACATAAATCTGACATATTTATAAAGTACACTAAGATTAAGACGAGTTTAATGGCAAAATATATAATATATAAGAAATAGATTATTTGCCATGAATTATGTTTATGATATTGAATGAAACGTGTGACCATGCCCCAGTCAGGGAAAGTGTGTTCCCTACCCCTAGTCCCCAGAGAGTTAAGTCCCTGGCAGCAGGGTTTCTTGGCCAGTCCTCAAACACAGGTCGATGAGTGACTTATCTACTTACTTCATCCTGTAAATAGTGTGCTGCTTTTATTTTTTATTTTATGTGTCTCTTCTCCTGCCTCTCTATTTTATAAAAATGACTCTGGGAGATACACACAAGAATTTCAATGTACTTGTACTGAAATTTAACTGTGCAAGTGGCAATATCCATCCATCCATCCATCCAATAATACATACACACATACCAGGAAACTTGTGTATAAACGTTGTCGAGATGTTAGCCCAACGAATCAGCCGCCACCTCCCTGGGGTCGTCACGGCGCTGGACCCCTGTTAGCCGATAATAAGATTGTCTTAGTTGCTTAGGGAAGGGGGTGGGAGTTCTGTCAGTGCAATGGTTATGGGGTCTGCGGGTGGGGGTTACTCTGCCACAGTGATTTCACACATCGCTGCCAGTGATTCAGATTGCTGTTACAGTGGTTTGGGTTTTTGCATGTTCTGCCTGGGGGTGGTGTCATCGTGTCGTCTCCTATATGGCTACTAGCTTCTTCCTTGTGTAATGCTAATACTCCCCCCCCCCCCAGTGTGTAGCTCTTAGAAGCCCCCTAATGACCCTGGTAATGCTTTGCTTGAATAGCTAATGCAGAGCACCTCCCTGTAGCTAGTGATGGCTTGCCGGGGATTTCGGTGTTGAGTACATTACCAGGTGCTAGAGGTGGCTGATTGCTGGCTCTCAGACTTCGTAGCCATTCCCAACAGAGGTGTGACTTTTGCCAAGCTTCTCTAAGCAAATTCAAGAAGTTGAGGTTGTGGAGTGGACCTACTCGTACCCACTGTAGATAAGTGTAAAGCTGGGAGTTGCTGCGATGATCACTGGTGATCAGCAGTGATTAGTGGTGAAGCAGCAAGCAGGGCCCAGGTAGTGTGACTGGGGCCAAAGCACGGAGGCTTTGAGGGTGGGCAGACGTCAGCACATGTGTTAGTGTGTGTCTGTGTTTATATCTCCATGTCTGTCTCTGCATGCATCTATATAAGCTGTGATTTAGGGCCTTGCTCAAGAGCCCAACAGTGACAACTGTACCAGCTACGGGATTCGAACCAACAACCTTCTGATCACAGAGTTGTAATCTGCAGAACCACATACTACCACTCTGTCAAGTGTTTTCCTGAGAATCATTGGAGCCAAGTGCTAGACTGCTCCTAGAAAATGTGCTACAAAGCCTAGATAAGATTAAAACAAAATAAATTATAGGGCCGTGATGGTATCTTACCTATGATTTTAAAAGAGATGAGGAATACTATTTGCCGAACTTATACTTTACTATTTCAGAAATCCTTATCTGCTGGTGTGATACCTTTTGATCGGAAGCATGCTAATATAACGCCCATATTCAAAAAAGTGGATAGAAGTGATCCAGCAACTATAGGCCAATTAGTTTAATTCGCATAACTGGAAAAGTAATGGAAGATTACCTCAATTCAAATAACATTCTGAGGGTTAGCCAACATGGATTTAGGAGAGGTAGATCCTGTTTAACTAATCTGCTTGAGTTCTTTGAGGAAGCTACAAGACAGATTGATCACAAAAGGGCCTACGTTGTGATCTATTTAGATTTCCAGAAGGCCTTTGATGTCCCCCATAAATGGCTCCTGCTTAAGCTCAAAGCAGGAGGGATTTTAGAAACTGTAGCAGCTTGGAATTAAAACTGGTTAAAAGACTGTAAGCAGTGGGTATTTATTAGAGGCACAATGTCAAAGTGGGCCTGCCATCATAGTGGGATACTGCTGTGTTTGATTTTAGGACCACTGTTACTCATACTGGGGTGATGTGGTCGCGCAGTAGTTAGAGCTGTTGCCTCACAGCAAGGAGGTCCTGGGTTTGATCCCGGGTCCTTTCTGTGTGGAGTTTGCATGCACTCCCTGTGGTGGTTTTTGGTCCGGTTTCCTCCCATGGTCTGAAAGCGTGCAGGATGGGATGATTGGTGAGTCTAAATTGGCCCTATACTTCTGTGAGTCTGTGTGCCCTGCGATGTGTTGGTGACTGCCCAGGGTTTGTTTCTGTCTGCGCCTATTGCCCCCGTGGATAGGCTCCCGTCCCGCTACCCCGGTTGGGATTCAGCAGTTTCTGAATATGGATGGATGTTATTTCTAATTTTTCATCAGCAACATTGAAACCAATATATACAGTGAACTAGTTAAATTTGCAGACGATGCCAAGGTGGGTGATGTGACAGATACTGAACTAGTGGCACAAAGGATACAGTGGGATCTTGATTTAATTAGCGACTGGGCTGATACCTGGCAGATGAAATTTAATATAGAAAAATGTAAGGTAATCCACGCAGGAAGCAGAAATATAAAGTACACAGTATATTTTATGGGTTTCACTGAAATAAAGGTAGCTGATTATGAGAGAGAATTCTGTGTGTATGTGGATGCTTCCATGTTCCACTCTTGCCAGTGTGGGGGAGCAATTAAAAAGGCAAATAGAATGCTGGGTTACATCTCTGTCTGTGGAGTTTTTGTCAAGGAATTATACAATTCTTTATAAGTCCCCACCTAGAATATTGTGTGCAGGTCTGGTCACCATACCTTAAAAAGGACATTGCTGCTTCGGAAAGGGTGCAACGTAGGGAAACAAGAATGATTCCGGGTCTTAGAGTAATGTCTTATGAGGACATGTTCCAGGTATATTTATTTTCTAACTGGATGCTAACCAAATAGTTACTTCAGTATTAGTTCAAATACAAGATCTTGTGGCCATAGGAGAACATTTTCCACTGGATTTGAGGAAGCACTTTACACAAGGTGTAGTTAAGACTATGGAGTAGTCTTCCTGTTAGTGTAGTGCAAGCTACAACCTTGGGTTCCCTTAAAATAGAGCTAGATAAGATTGTAAGAACTCTGAGTTATTAGCAGAGTTCTCCCCAAGCGAGCTTGATGCCGTGAATGGCCGCCACTCATTTGTAAATTTCTTACGTTCTTATGCTAATGTGCCGTATAGCTTCAGGGGAAAGCTAAGCGCAAGGTGCAGGGGGCAGGACGGGTCCTGCGGGAGGCTGCTGCTGCCTTGAGGAAGGCAGGTGGTCTTCTGAGATGTTTTAAGTGGCTAAATGAAATGGCTGCGAAGTGCTACTAAATCAGCATGTAGATGAGCCTGGCTGGAATACAAGCTATATATGTGAAGGATTTGCAAGCTGTCTGATAGAACTATACTTAAATTTACAGGCACAAAACAAAGGCCTAGAGACTAAAACATATATTGGGCTGTTTTGCAGCACTGAGAGACGTCATGAAAACTATGGGTTGCTGTGGTCCTGGTCAATCAATGCAGAGAGCATTGTGTAAATCGATTAAACAAAAACCCTTGGACAGCTGTCATCCTGATTTCCTCTTCTCGGGTGGTACTGTCCAGAAAGTGATGTGCAAACATCTCTGTGAAACCCCAGGGGTATCCGGACTGGTATCCGCTGAGGGGGGGGGGGGGGGGAAAACAGGGGGGGGTTTAAGAAAACCGGGGTTTTGTTGTGGGGGGGTTTTGGAGCCCATATTCCGTGCATTTAGGCAAAGAATTTAATGAATTACCC
>JABFEA020000043.1:2067784-2084696 GCA_019775915.2 Cyphomyrus plagiostoma
CCCCCCCCCCCCCCCCCCCCCCCCCCCCCCCCCCCCCCCCCCCCCCCCCCCCCCCCCCCCCGCCCCCGCCCCCCCGCCCCCCCCCCCCCCCCCCCCCCTGCCCGTCTCTCGTTACGGAGTCGATTATTTGCGGCCAGATTAGCCGGTGCTAGAGGGCCATGTCCGCAGAGGTCGTATCGACCTGCCGGTTAAAGGACGTATTGAGCCCGCTTCCCCCCTCGCCACAGCACTTCAGCTATAAATCAGTAATGCTAAGGCGAAGCACGTGACTGATGCATGCAGGCTGATGCTGACAACGCTTCTCTTTCAGGCTCTTGCAGGAACACATCCAGAGGCTGTCCAAAGTCGTGACAGCCAATCACAAAGCTCTGCAGATACCAGAGGTAACACTCCCATCTCTCTGTTCGCCCACTTCCTGCTTTAAGGGTCTGCCTGTCTTTGAGTTCTATGTCTGTTTGCTTGGTCCATAGTAGAAGGAATTTTGCTTGTAGTTTTCTCTGACACTGCAGAGTGTCTGTGTCTACAGTCAAAATAGCATTGAAACCTCAAGGATATAGTTAAAGCTTTTGTTTTTTCTCCCTTGAAAATTTGTGACAGTTGTCCAGTGCCTCTCTGTCTCTGGGTGGCTCTCCATAATGACCATTACAAATCACAGACCATTACCGGCAGTAACAAATGCTCAACTGGGACATGAAAAATACACACGCCTTGTATTTGGAGATTTATGGCAGGCGCTAGCTAAGTGTGCTGGGTCAGAGGGCGGGTCCCAATAATTGCATGCTCTCGTTGCCCATTGGTAGCGGGGGATGGCCTTGAAGTGCTCTGACCCACTGCCGTGGAAAGAGAACCTCTGTTCTCAGGCACGTTTGGATCTGACAGTTTTTAATTCTCTATCGGATCTGTGAAGCAGTCTGAGAGCTTGTGTACAAGTGGATGACTCTGATTTATCATAGCTGCTGAAGGTTTTCTTTTTTTCTACTTATGTGCACAAGTTCATTAAATGTGACTCTGATTAATAGCAGGGCACATCACTGGTAATTAATAAACAAGCCAGAAGTCAGGGAACCTCCCAGGCACCATTTTTGTGGTGGTTTCGGGTTCACCCCAGCAAAGGGATGCTGAGGTACATCAGAGTAGTTAGGGGCTTCTAGCCAGGGTTGTGGGTCACCTGGGAATGGCACGCTTTTTCCTAAGCAAATGGGGTTGACAGCCTCGCCTGCCAGTAGGTTGGGAGTAGGTACTGTATTGCCACCTTCTCCATTTTATTTCATTCTGTGCAGGAGAGGTAGAGTTGGTTTGGATCAGGGGTGTCAAACTGCAGTCCTGGAGGGCCGCAGCCCTGTGTAGCTTAGTTCTTTCCCTGTTCCCCCACAAATGATTCAGCTCAAGAGCTGTATGGTAATTAGCACAAGGAGTTGAATTGGGTGTGTTAAATGAGGGGAAACCCAAAAATGTGTAGGGCTCCGGCCCCCCAGGACTGGAGTTTGACACCCGTTGGTTAGAGAGTTGTGAGTTTTCCTTTGTTGCTTTGTTGAAATCCACATTCAAGGCTAGTTGTCTACATCAGAAGAAACTGCATTTGGCAAATGTACCTGCGCACCATCCATGAAGGCACACCATCTGCCCTCTGCCCCCTACCACAGGTGTACCTGAAGGAGGCGCCGTGGCCCTCGGCACAGGCCGAGATCCGCACTATCAGTGCCTACAAGACGCCACGGGACAAGGTGCAGTGCATCCTACGCATGTGCTCCACCATCATGAACCTACTGAGCCTGGCCAACGAAGATGCCGTGCCCGGCGCCGACGACTTTGTCCCCGTGCTCGTCTTTGTCCTGATCAAGGTGGGGACACCTCCCTCCCCAGATGGGACTTGCGCATACAGATAAGCTGAGTGTGTCTGACGTACGTGGAGCTTTAGGCTTCCAGCCCATAATAGGCATCAGCATGACATCTACCACAGATAATAAAATGTGTGTTTGCGTTTCCTTGGCTAATACTGGCTCCCTAATGGTGTTGATCTGGCAGTATAGCAGTGTGATTGAGAGTTCCTGCATCCACAAGCTGAGCTCACTGCCATTAGAGGCAGAATGACTTCTAAGCGTTTGGGTTCCTGCTCACACCATCGGAACGGAATGGGACGGAGATTAGCGAACGCCTTGGCGTATACCAGCGGGGGGGGCGGGGGCTGACTTTCCATAGATATTTACATAATGGCCTCATTAAGGCCCCTAATAAGAACACTAATGTCAGGCTAATGTGTTGGTAAACATGGTCTGAGTGAGCCGGGAGGCGGGGCATACATGAGTGTGCTCAGGAAACGGAGCCACCCTCTGCCAGCCAGATCCGGATTCCCTCCCGCCTCCAGTCACCAGGAAAGCTCATCAAAGGCACAGGCAGAACGGTGTCCAGCAGAGCGGCGCCCTCCTCACGGACCCCTGCGGCTCATGACCGACACTGGCTCCTCCTGCCTGCTGCACCCTGTTTCTACCTGGGAGTAGATTAGCAAGGGTAGCGGGGTAGCAAAGCGGGGAGCCACACAGAAGGTTGCTGGTTCAGTTCCTAGCTGCATCCAACTGTTGTACCTTTAAACAAGTCACCCAGCCTGTTGTTGTGCATGCAGCATTACTTAGTCATGTTTTATTCTTTGAGATGAATCTGAGTGCAGTTTTATGAATGATAACTGATGATTAGCGTCTCTGCACCTTGTATCCTGAGAGTGACAGTGTCCCCCTCCCCGTCCCCCCCAGGCCAACCCACCCTGCCTGCTCTCCACCATCCAGTACATCAGTAACTTCTACGCCAGCCGGCTCGGTGGGGAGGAGAGCTACTGGTGGATGCAGTTCACAGCCGCTGTGGAGTTCATCAAGACCATCGATGACCGCAAGTGAGGTGGGGTGGCTGGTCACGGGGGGGGAGCTCTGTGACTGTCCCCCTGCCTGCCCCCTCCATCTGTATAGCTGTACATAGAGCATAGAGGACAGCAGACCTGACCTGCCCCGACCCAACCGAGGCTTGGGTCACCAGGAAACACCAAAACAGCTTTTCAACCAGAAACTCAAATTCTTTTTTTTTTAATTGCCCATCCTCTGTTTCTCTGACACTGACCAGCGGGTCTCTGCTTTTCAGAATTTTATATCTATTTAAACACTTAGAAATAATGATACCGATCAGACATGTGGAAAAGGGACCACAGTGACATTGTGCTCTTGGGCGTGTGCTGGCATGGGGGCGTACCTGCAGTGGGGGATGCTGCTTCAGCCCATCAAAGACCTACCAGACCGAGCAGGTAGATTCCTTGTGTTCCCAGCTTTTACCTGAAAGGGTTTATTTCAGCATTCCTGGACAGTTTCCTGTGAGTCGCGTCTTAGGTATACACAAATCGGTTAAGCTGACTCCACTGCGGCTTTTAAGCACGGGACATGAGAACAGACGTGTTTGTATTCCTGCCTTACAGCTGGCTTCCTGGGTGGCTCTCCGCTTGACGCTTTGGTCTTGAGATCGATGGCGGGAGGGAGAGGACAAGGGATGGCTTGCCGTGGTTTAGGATGAGACCAGATCCTGTGAATTATGGGGGACAATCACATCTCGCAGGTTCCAGATTTTCCAAAGCTCCCTGATTGGTCAGGTGTCATGACCCTTCCCCACCCCTCCCTTCACACCACACCCTAGAAGCAGTGCCTTGGGATGCGTGTGCCAGTTATAGGGCATAGAGCAGCTCACTGCCCCACCAAGCAGGAGGGGGTTTACCAACTGGATTGAAGGACCTTGGTCAACAACTCCCCCGACCCCACGCTTCTGTTCCCCTTGCCACCAAAGACACCCCTCCCACTTTGAATTCCCCTCGGTCATTGAAGCCTCCCAGCCCCCCACCATTTTGGACAAACTAGCCGCCATTTTTTTTTTTTGTAACAAACACTCTGTCTTTCAGTGTTAAAACTCCGGTTTTAAGTGTGCAGCTAGATGGTGGAATTCTTTTGGGAAAAAATGAGGATGATCATTTTAATACACGTAAGAAGAATTCACTTTAAGGTCAGCTGAAGTCCGACTGCCTGGTTTGTTCCTCTCATTGCGGTCGGGCCTCGTCTCGAACAAATGGGTCAATGCGTGTCGTGTGAGGCTGTCTCTCTATCTGTCTCTGTCTCTCCAACTTTCTCTCTGTCTCTCTCTGTCTGGCTAATGCGGAGAGCCCCCATAACAGCATGCGCTGACACAGGATGTAAATATCTAGGCATGCAGACACTGATCTGATTAAAGCTCTACCTCCTCGCAGGTTTCAGAAAGGGACTGTTAACTTTCATGTATGTTGTTGGGGTTTTTTGGGGAAGCGACTTTCCTAAAAACGTTCCCATCTTCCCTGCAGTCAAAGGAAAGTGCTTGATGATGGGAGGCATCACAGGGTCCCCGGCCCAGTGATGGGTTCTGGCTGCAGATTGAGGAATGTTCTGTTTATGTGCACTTTTGGTAATGGCTAAGTATTGTATGTCCCTGACTGTGTTCTATAAATGCTTTTCTCCATTGTATTAAAATATAACAAAAACTCTAATATCCACTGACTTTTGACTTAAGTGGTGACTTCAGCCCTCCACTGATTATTTAAAGGAGTTCTATCATTGTTTTTTTTCTTTGGTTTTTTATAAAAGCCAGATGGAGCAAAACTTTCTACCCAACTGCTAGTTGTTCCTTTAAGAAAATAGCTGTCTTTCTCTCTGATCTGCGTGTGTGTGTGCAGGAGAAGCTTGGGTTACCCTGCCGCTTTCATATGCTCGGGTTTACACTTGCACACCTTTCTCAGTCCCCTCAGTTGTGGCTAGCAGAGCCTCCACTTCCAAAATTTTTACTGTGAAGACGTGGGATTATTTTGCTGCTTTCCGGAGACTGCAGAGCTGAGATTTTGGGACGTGCGAGGTGACGTGTGGAGTCCGTGGTGTGGAAGACATGGAAGATCCAGAGCAGTTCTCAGGTCTGTATTCCTCTCAGGTGCATCTCCTTGAGTCTGTCTACACAAATTCCAGCTGCATTTCTAGTGTTACTTTTAATAGGTGCTTAGATATAGGAATAAACATACTTTAAAATGTAGCTACATCAATAGTAATATTGTAATTTAGGTATCAGGAGGATGTCATCACACAGGCCACCATGTGAACTGCAAAGGTCTGTGTTTCTGGGTTTGACTGAACAGCAGGTCCACTGCACTCTGGATTTAGCTTGGCCTGGTTTCATTTCCTAAGAAAGGACTGGTGTGACCTGGCCTGTTTGTATATATACTGGATGTATAATAAAACGCTAACCATTTATACATTCAAATACATCCTGAGTATAATTTGAGAAATGCTGTTTAGTGTAAAGTGATCTTGGGTTTGTAAAAGGCACTATATGAATGTAACCTATTGATATTAGTAACCATCAAGCTTTTGAACCCTTCAACATTTCTGTTTTAACTGCTTTGCTGAAGGGGGGCCTGTTTTCAAATGGGTCCAGCAGAACCACAAAGTGAGGCAAAACACCTGCTCCAGTACGGCTTGTCCAGGATGACGAATGTTTGGGTGCTCATGACCATAGGCTGTCACATTCCCACGAGCTGGAGGAGTTGTACTAAAACATTTTGAAATGGACCAAGCTCTGTTTGGCACACAAAGGGGAAATGCATCCTGTCCAGACTGATTACTGCATTATATAAAATTTAAAAGATTCAAAAGAATCTGCTGCATTTCCATTTTCTGACACTTGTGATTCATCGCATTTTATTTTGGTGAATTTGTTTTTGACCCCCCCCCCTCCTTCTAATGACCTGACACACATGTGGTGTTTATAAGTCACCCATTAATAATTCACTAACTGCGTTACCGTGGGAAATGGGCAGAAAATAAAAATGCAGTTTGTGAACAGAACTCCTGCTTCTCATTAAGAGATGGGGGAAGAAATGCAGAGGAGGTGGCCAGAGTTCCTCTGTGTCATCAGCAAGTATCTGTTTAGACCTGAGGTGACACCTGATTGGACTGCTGCATACCACCTGTGACAGGCACAGGCCACATCCAATAGGCTATTGCCTCTCAGGTGGGGGTCGGGGAGAAGAAAGGCACTTGTCCATTGTAAATCAGGGTTTATGCTCTAGAGTCTAGACAGATGAAGCACGACAAGGCCTTCCTGCGTCCTGCAGGAAGGTCAAATGGACCCCAGTCATGAAAAGTATGGGGGTGGGACTGTATACAAATATAAGTGTGATATTGTTTTTATGCTGTGAAGAGAAAAAGTGACAAATTAGACAATTCAACTTTGTTTGAACCAAACATGATTTTACATGGATACCAATCATTAATCCCACCAGGAAGCTGCAGCACAGAACCTATAATGCAGGGATGGGCAATATTATCTGCTAAGGGCCAGTGTATATGCAGGTTTTCGCTGCAACTCCCTAATTACGTCACTAATTGGAGGACTGACTGGCACCTCACACCTGGGTTTCAACAGCTGACCTAAAGATTATCCCAAAAACCCGCATACACACTGGCCCTTTGTTGATAAGATTGTCCACCCTTGCTATAATGAATACAAACTGCTGGGTGAGCTGCCCTCTCTTAGGTCGATACTTACGACACGCAAGAATTTTTAAACCCGATCTGCCGGCCATGGTGCACCTCTGCAGTGAGCTCCGCATTCTAGCAGGGGAGAAGGTGGGGAACAGCGGGGTAGGAGCACCTCAGCCAGACGAGAAGTCAGTGAAGTGTACGTCACCCAGCAGGAGGTTCCGGCCGCCATGTCACGCTTGCGCATGCGCGCAGGTTGTGTGCGCGCTCGGTCTGTCCCTTAGACAGATGGCCCACACGCGATGTTTAATTACTGCAGGAAACGGGTGCAAACAGCTGATTTGTAATCCGAGTTATTTCCCGTCTAATATCAGGCCGCACCTCCATCCTTTAGTTGTGAGCTCCCGTCTAAATACACGCGCGGTGGGGTACCGGTTTTGCGTGGGAATAGTTACCGTGGCTTAATTTGCATTTAGACTTGTTCCAGCAACGTGCGCTTGTGTTAGCACTCCCTGTGAGTACCATCTTAGAAAGAGACCGCTGAAAGAAGTTCTTATTTTATTGTAAATTTCATTCTTTTATACAAACTAGCGAATTTACCAGGGGCTACTGAGGGCAAGTATCGTACTCACCGGCACTACATCAGAAGCCCTCACGGGAGTTAAACTGACAAACACCGTGTTATATGTTCATGTCCTGACCACCATGCTCCCCGCTGCGCTACATGACGTGTTCCTGCGTCTGGACTCCAAGCCCCCTTCCTTTCCGCGGTGCTACTCCCGATCCGGCTGCAGGAACCGTCAGGATGCTCGATGAACTCTTTACGCTTCACTTAGCAGCCCGTCAGCAGACGTTAGCCGGGGTTTTCGTACTTAGCAATAACTAAGAAGCCCGTTCCATGTGTAAATACCGTCTTCCTGGACGTGCTGCGCGGAGGGTCAGGCGCGGGAGCTGCCAGGGCCTGACGGGGGGGCGACTGGCTTCCACATTGATGTCAGATTGTTGAATGAGGATATAAACAGCCTGGGGGGCTGGCCCAGATGGCGCTGAAATCACAGATAATAAGTCCAGCACACCGCTCACATGACTTCACACACTGGTGTGCGCCGCACGCCCGCTGTCTCTAGGGGGAGGCTGTTGAGTGCCAACTCCCCTCTAACCCCCCCGCCCCCAAATCACTTATATTTTTCTCCTCTCCCTTACGTCGTTATTGCCACATCAAACCCGGCTTAAGAAATTCACGCTTACCACAAACAAAGGCGGTGCGGTTTAACTTATAATTCACGTTCTAAATTAAGTTAAATAAATAAATTTAACATATGAATTAATGTGGCGTGTCAATCACACCGATGCTGCGGTCCAGAAGCAGGATGCGTCGATCAGTAACGAGCATGCAATGTAAATGACGTGCAATACGTGTATTTCATCTTAGTTTACTGCTTGTCAAAACTGTGACAAATTGCAGCATGCAGACCTGTTTTGATTAATACAAGGACGCGACTTCTAAACAGGGACCCAGAACATTTACTGTTGTAAAACCTTAAAACCAAAAAGAAGGAAACGACGAGCAGTAAAAACTGATAAGACTCCAGTGTAGCCTTCACGCGCTCGGTTCCCCTTTGAGTTGAGACTTCATGCATGATATGGACAGAGGGATTTTATTCGCATGATGTTCTGTTTCGTATGGTAAGCAACCCCGCATTCCCCATTTGTATAAAATATTAAAACATTTAACAAGTATTTCATGTTTTGCATGGACAGCGCAAATGTAGTGTTAAATATACATTTAACATAATTTATAATACACACAACATGTAAAACCCCACCATAATGAGCATGTCTTACAAAGCTATACCGTTTATTCAGAACGGATCCCGTTAACGATAATAATTTGCTTATCGCTATCATGTGACAGCGCACTAATTGTGAAAGCGGGCTTTTCATTGGCTCACCTCGTTGAATCTCTGCTTTGGTAGGATAATTGCATCATTTACCATAGACTGCTGTTTGTGAACGTTGCTAAAATTTGTTACAATAGCTCACGTTAACTGATTAATCGATTTTCCTCGGTAAAGACGCTAGAAAGGAACCCAAATAAGTATGCAGAAATAGATTTGATAACGAATATTGTGTGTGTGTGTCCAGCGATTATTGTATTGTTTTACCTCTCTCGATTCTTAAATAACTGCAAGGTTTTTCCTTTATGAATTCCAAAAGGGGGGGATGGCAGAAAAAATGTCTATTGTTGCTAATCGATAGTAATAATATAATCTTGAAGTATATGTTGACAGAATGGATGTTTGAAAGGGTTTTGTTTGTCTTTATAAAGCATGAAATAACGAAGATGTTAGGCAAAAGTTGGTATCATTTTAAAAATGGTATTAATTTGACTAAGTTAGGTTAAGTTGAATTCTAAAAATGAGACCTCAAGGAACATTGTTACAAGAATGAACCACTGAATCCCTAAATCAACGGTGAACAATCTTACCCAGAAACAGCCATCCGTGTATGCAGGTTTTCGCTGCAACTCCCTAATTAGATTACTAATTAGAGGACTGATTGGCTGAGGAATACTCACACCTGGATTTAAACAGCTGACCTAAAGGTTATCCAAAAAAATCTGCATCCACATTGGCCCCTAACCACCCCTGCCCTAAATCTTTGAGTCAAACTACTTAAAATGTGGAGGCAATCAGTGTGAAATTAACTACTGGACTTATGCTCTGCTCATATGTAACACTACAGTGTGTAAATGAAGTACAAGGCAGTCATCAACTAGCATGTTTCTAATTTATAGGAGTTTAGGAGAGATTGTCTTGGAACATTTAAACATTTTGTTAGTCCATTTTGCATCACTCCCAAAAATAAATAAAAGTTTCTTATTTAATTATTATTATTATTATTTTTTTAAAAGCAACCCGAGGACTGAAACTTCGACATCTCCTGATTTTCCACACTCTTCTCTGGAAAACCGTTTCTTTCCCAGATCTTGTGCCGATAGCAGTGGATCCAGCGTGGTGACACATTTCTTCTAATGAGGCATCTACGCTATGGTCTTGTGTGCAAAATGACAAGTAATTCAAGCTGGAAACGGGGGCTTTTTTGCATGCAGGGGGGGGGGAGCTTCCATTTTGAGGAAAGGGAAAAACGACTCAAGCTATTTAGGGGCCATGAGGCTTAAACGTGTGAATGTGAATCACATGAGTGTTTCATTGCCGGTTTGTCAAACCAAAAAACCATATTCGGCTAAATTCTCTTACCAAAGCTAAACCGGCCATGATGTAGATTCCTGTATGACGCTCTTATCTGGCCAACAAATGAGTGTTTACTTCACACATTTTCTCTGCCCAAGGTGTTTTAATTTTTTTTTATATGTAGTCATTCGCGTGTGATCCTAGACCCTTACGTATCTCTAACCCTCTGACCTTCAGTAACTCTGTCCTTACCCTGTGATCCATCTACCCTTAAACACTGCTTACAGTAACTTGTCCTCATCACCATGGAGTTTGTGTAGCTCCAAATATGATCAGGGATGCCGATAAGGGATTCTTGGGCTTAGAAGGGACTGCATTTAGTTTAACACACTTCAGATCGAGTTGAACCATAGCAGTCTTCAGCCAACATGGGGATAGCTCCCAGAAGGCCCTAGGTTGATTGCTTTCTAGCATCATTACACAGTTCTATTCTCCCAGAGGGCTTAAGAGCTTCAGTGACCTTGGGTTTGGTTCTGGGGTGACACAAGTACCACCCAGCCAGACTTCAAACCGCATATCCATAGCGACAGACTGATGTCTTTTCACTAGGCCATACATACCAGTGTTTGGCTTGGAAAGTCAAAGTTTTGGTTTCCATCACGTAAAATGTGTCCAGATCCCCGAAGCTCCAGTACAACATGGCTCAGTTCTTTATCTGGACCGTGTGCAGAGCAGTGAAGCCTTCATTGTTAGATATGGACAGCAGGAGGCAATGCGGCTGTAGTACTAACCTTTCTGAACTTTGGGTACAAGAGAAGGTCTTTTTATGAATGAAGCATTTGTACCCAATACACACATACAGCTCATTAGAATGTCACCAGGCTGTGACTATTTTACATGTAGGCTTCGGACTTTGATTATTCAGTTGCTGGGATGTTTATATAAACTTAAATCAACGATTGGCATCACCCACGAGCTTGGGGTGCACACGGAGGCACGTCTTAGGGCAGCTGTGGAAAAGCGGCCTAATTACACATACGGCAGAAGTTCTGCCAATGGCGTCCGATGCAAGAATAGATCCCGTCGGTGTCCTGCAGGTGGCAATCGCAGCATTCACGAGGAATATTCCCCGCTGTCTCCATCGAGACAAAGAGCACCTAGACACACAGCGCGGTGAAACCAAATCAACATTTAAAATGAGACATCTCGGCGTAATTATGATACGAAGGAACTTTGACTTTATACTGAAAAATAATAATTATAACGTAAAATTAGCAGTGAACCCTCACTCTAGTCAAATCTACACGGTTGCAGAATAATTGCATGTTATGGTTTCAACCAAAAGAACATATAAATATATGAGGAATAAAATAAGTGACACGCCTTTAATGTGTTCCCCCCCCCCTTTTTTTTTTTTTACAAATTGTTAGTCACCTCAAAAATGAAAACGAATAAGTTTTTGTGCTTTGAAAGAACAGAATGCAGTTAAATAAACTTTAGGGCGGTGCATATAAGGACGCCTTTTTAACGACAATTTTACGTATTTATTACGGTACAACAAAACCTCGATAACTGCACTTCATCCATCACTACCTGTTTAAACTACTCCAGTGCCCGTTTCATTGGCATGTGTGACTTCTCTGAAATGTCAGCTTTATTGTAATACGCCTTCTGTCAACATCCTGGGAGCGGCGTTTTTAAAAGCTTAAAGTTTACCGGTATTGTCATAAAACGTTTCTTGTCGTATAATTTCACCGTCCTCTTATTCCGCTTTTAGGACCAAAAATGTGCTGATTGCCGGTATAAGTGCAATGTTAAGCAGTACAAGTAAGTCGGATAATGTATAGACTGTAATCCAAATATATAGCTAAATGTGGTTTCTCGTATTCACAGTCATTTATTTAACAGACGAATGGCTATTGTCTTTTTATTACGTGTGTTTCGTGTTTATTTTCATTCCGTTTTATAACCTACCAGGTCTTTGAATAAGGTTATACTACATTAAATCTTTGTAAAATGTCCCCTTAAGTTTACATTAAACAGCTCTTAGTCATAAGAAATTACAACTTACATGAAATGTATAAAGTTAAACAGAGAGAGCATGTATAAAGTAAAATATTTTATTTTTACGGAGTCTCAATGACACTAACAGGGTTTTACAGCTTGCTGTATAACGCAACATAACGGTAACTTTTTTAACTCTGTCCGGTTTGGCTAATTATTTGAGATTGTTATGGTAAAAATGCCAGAGAGATGTTTGCGTGCACTTAAGGCCCACGATAATACAGGAGTGCGAGAGTAACAGCGTGAAACAGCAGGCCTTCTGAGTCCCCCAGTCTTTTAGATCAGCATTATGTAGGCTTGAAAACTATGCTTATTTATCCTTTATATTTGTACTTCACTGACTTCTCGCAACATTTGTACTTTTATGAAAGGGGAAGAAATAAAATATTTTTGATTATCAGTTAATTATCGGCTGGCAAAGACAAAGAACGACTCAGCAGGCAAGGTCCATGACATCAGATCTCGAATCTGCTCCAGAGCCAGATTGACACGAAGAGCATCTTAATGCTTTTAGGTCGGCAACAAGTGAATCCATCAATCTGCACCGCGTAATCCAACGGCAGTAATGAAAGGTGCACGCCGCCGCGCCGTTAACTGATGCGCCTCTCAGTCGGAGTCGCGCACCGTCCCAGAGATTCGCGTTCACGGGGAAAAATACCCTCGTAACACCTTTGGAATCTGACGCAGTCTCTTGTAAGTCTTATAACGTGAGTTGATTCAGCCGCCGGATCGATCCCAACCATAAAACAAGACTGCTGAGCAAGCGCCGGTAAATTATACAAAATATGCTTCAGCATAGTACTCGAACGACTTAAACACCAGCCCTCTCCCCGTAAAACAGAAGCACATTTAAACTATTTCCCAGCGCCGACTAGAACAAATCGTGCCTTTATAATTACTGTTGTTTCGCAATATTGCGGGCTGCGGAATCCTCCAGGAGCGACGGAGCTGTAAAACGTCTCAGGAGTGTGATTTTGAGGAAGTGGATGGGTCGTGATTGGCAGCTGACTGGTGGGGAGGGAGCAGTTCAGTACTGTGGAGAAGATGATTCGCATTTACTTGATGTGATACAGACATTCCTCCCCCTCCCCTTTTGTCCCCGGCAGGACGGCTGTTACTGGTCCATTCCTGCTTGTGCTAGGCAGCCCTGGACTCAGACGATCTTTAATGACAGGAGAAACAACTGGAAAAGCTGCTTCCCTGGCGTCTATAAAATCAAACAAAAGCAATTAAAGAGCAAGGGAAATGAAGAAACGTCAAAGACACGTATTACAATCAAAATAAAAATGCCCAGAGTCTGGGAGAGATGAGCGAATTAGGACAGAGAGGTGTGAAGAGTTTTTTTTATTATTTTGCCAGAGGTGATAAGACACGTTTAATAATGAAACACAGCTCCCCTGTGACACTGTTTCTGTGGTGATGTCGTTACGGGAAAGCCTCAGCATCAACAAAAAAGGAGTACACAGGAATATGGGGGGAGGGAAGCATCACAGGAGAGTGCGGTGGTGTGGGGTTCATCGCAAGAGAGCCCGGTGGTGTGGGGTTCATCGCAGGAGAGCGTGGTGGTGTGGGGTTCATTGCAGGAGAGCGCGGTGGTGTGGGGTTCATCGCAGGAGAGCGTGGTGGTGTGGGGTTCATCGCAGGAGAGCGCGGTGGTGTGGGGTTCATCGCAGGAGAGCGCGGTGGTGTGGGGTTCATCGCAGGAGAGCGCGGTGGTGTGGGGATCATCACAGGAAATCAGTGTTATCTGATCCTTGGATGCTGGTAATAACTAACAAGGCTTGTTCAGACCGGTAAGGCCGGGAAGTGTAGTTCATGCCATGGCCCACAGAGTTGGCCCAGGGTTGTTACACCTGATCAAACCAGTTCCATGGTTAAATGGCCAGAAGATTCAAACCAAAGGAGATAATGGCTATGTCATCTGCGGTATGATCGATCCTACAGTATGTGCCGTTTCACTCTTAAAGGAGAGACATAAAAAGTAAAATAAAGTGTTCCTCTAATGGGATCATGTCACCAGAATACTAGTCTGCATAGACCAATTTTTAGCTGATGCTTTTATCAAGAGGCAATTTTTAACGACTTATCTCGCCAAAATTAATTTCAGATGAAGGGCTGTTTTCAAGGGTGTTACAGCAACACTCTTTCTGAGGCTTGAACCAACAACCTTCCCATTACCAGCTGTTCATAGGTTCTGGTGCTGCAGCATCTAGCTACATTCATATGTAGTTCAGTAGTGTGCTATTTGCCTCACTTGTACATCACTTTGCTTTTGCTTAAAGCGTTTGTTTAATACAATCAATGCGACCTTGTGGTGCAATGGTAGTGTGTTTGATTCCAGATAAAAAGGTTGTATTTTTGAATCACACTGGGGTCAAGAGGGTTATTTCTGTCTAAGTCCACAGGGAGGTACACAAGCCTTTCATTTTACTTGTACAAATGACAATAAAGCTTTTGAACCCTTGTGTGTAAATGTACTCCACAGTGCACGGGGGAGTTTCCACCCCATCTCCATTTGGGTCTGTGATTTAGCCAGGCAGAAGAGAGCTTCAGCAAAATGTACCTTTGTAATCTGATGGCTCCACCCTCGTGCTGAGCGACAGTTGGCTGATTAGCAGTATGTATTGCTGGGGGTTTGCTCTTCCATTGGCTGCTCTGACATGCATGCTTTACATATCAACCATGTGGTTGCTAACAATTTTAGATTTTTGTTTTTTTCTGGATTTTCTTTTTTGTAATGCTACCTTCCGATCCCACTGGCAGACCAGGACAAAATTCTTGTTTTCACACAGCAAAACGTAGGACAGCTCAAAATAATGACAGTTAAAAATGTAATATTTTATTGAACATATATGCCAGATGACAAAATGTGTGAAGCCCACACTGAGTATAGATTACTGTTCTTCTGGATCGCTTGTTTTTTTTTTTTTTTTCTCGATTATGATTCTGAAGGCTGCCCATAGTGTCGGATCTATCCGGCTTCTTGGCCAACATGGCAAGGCACTGCATGGCGGGAGGAGCGTCAAGCTGCAGTTGCTGCAGCCTCTGATTGATGCAGCCAGTCAGCTTTATATTTACCGTGTTCTTAATTATTGCCATCATGCTACATCTGAGGCAGCTTATGAGTAACGGGCGCTGGAGATGCGTGATCGACACGTGCTGGCCGCATGCTTACATGAAAGTTATGCACTCCATCTCTTCCCTGGTGCTATGGCGATGTGGTCCATGCTTCGTTTCCCACCTGGCCGTGCCAAAGTGGTCAAGACGCTATTTCCCACATGGCGCCATGGCCCACATTTCATTCCCACTTGGCTGTGGCGACGTGAACCTAAACTCCATTTCTCACATGGCGCCATGGTGATGTGACCCACAGTCCCTCCTGCAGACGATGCCATTGCAATGTGGCCTGTGCTCTGTTTTGTGTCTGTGGCTTGAGCCCCCACCTGCAATGGGAAGGAGACCCAAGGCTCAATCTCGGCTCCTTCCAGAGGCTAACCGGCATAAAGCCGCAGTCATGGAGCCTGATCCTGGTCAGGTGTGTGAAGAGCTGGCCGTACAGGGGAAGGGGATGCTTACTCAGGGGAGGGTAAGAGCCCCCCCATATACCATAGTAACTGTGACAGCAAAACAGTGTCACAATACCCCCAACAGGCCTAATAGTCTGTTCGGTCCTCTTATTTTTTTAAGTTATCAGCACCAGTACTTGGTGTAAAAGGTCCGGCCAGCGGGTGGCGCAGTGGTTAATGTTCTCATTATAATGAATCCTGAAATTCTCCTTACTGCAGATCTTGGCGTGACTTAAGATATTTGCTTCAAAACAACATTTTTTGAGTGTATGGAGCATTGAATTATTAAATTTTCTTTTGTACACAACTATGGCCATTTGGTAAAGAATCTTTCCAAGACTTACAAAACACCATAAAAATATGTTTACTTAAAACCTCAAATATTTTTCTGCATGGATATACTGAGAGGAATTATGGGTGTTTTGCTCAGTGATAGCTTATTCTCCCGCCTCCCTCATTCGCATCAATACTAAACAATACAGGTGTCAATTACCTTTGCTCATCTGTGGCCCGCTTTGTTAATTTAGGCTTATTCCGTTAGAGGAAGGCGGCGGCGCCATAATCGGGTCTAATCACCCCCGTGCGGAGGTGTGGGCTGCAACACCAAATTATGGCACGGAAGTGGAAAGCGTAACAAGAACGGAAAGTACTTCGCCGTCAGACGTTAATGGCGACAATCAGCCGGCAATTACCCCGTCCATTTTGGCGGCCTGACAAGCGCAGGTGCGATCCCCAAACCCCCACTCACCCCGACCCACGTGCCATTTCTCTGCATGTTAGAGGTTTAGCGAGCTCCCTTACACTCAAGTAGCAGGTGACTCTTCCATTCACACTGTCGTAGCTGGTTACCATTGTTATGATCGCTTCAATGCTGTACTTTGCAGTTGATGGATACAACAGCAGGTTTTCTCCTCAAATTGTAGGTTCAGGGCCCCTCCCCAGCTGGTCATCTGTGATGCCCTACTTGTCTGATAATGTTAAATGAATCAGTTCTGGGTGTGAGTTAGATTGGAAGTCTTCAGGCAGGCAGCAAAATGTTGCGCAATCTACAAATGAACAAGTGAAGCACATAAGTGAAGCCGACTGACATTAGATGGAGCTTAACATGGCCTGGGTGTCAGATTGGGCCCTGTTGGTGTCCCACCCCACAGTGGATGAGAGTTACCCCAGAAGACCATACCGCCGGCTCACCTCATGTAAGAATGTGGTGTCCTGTTTGCTAGCGATGTCACATCAGGTCATTATCTCAGGAATTCTGGATATCCTGAAGATCTGCATGGCATTCGATTTGCGTCCCCTCTGGAAATCACTGGGAATGCTCTGGTGACCCTAGTTTAGTCCAGGAGCAGAGACATCATGTAGAGGTCAAATTGCTGCCCCTGTGTCTGGGCTCAAACCCATTGGGTGCCTTGATCCCACGTGCAGCTCAGAAGACGCACCACAAACACAAAAAGACACAACATCAAAATCAAAGCGGGACACCCCAGGGTTCTGGGAGACCTTGCTGTCTGAGAAATGTGCACCTGATGATGTGTCTCCACAAGGGGGCAGAAGCTGCTTATGT
>JABFEA020000043.1:2132521-2144645 GCA_019775915.2 Cyphomyrus plagiostoma
CCCCCCCCCCCCCCCCCCCCCCCCCCCCCCCCCCCCCCCCCCCCCCCCCCCCCCCCCCCCCCCCCCCCCCGGGGCCGATACTGACACCACTGGGATTTGAACCCACAACCGTCTGATCAAAGGTGAGGCATCCAAACCCGCACAGTCACACACCACACCCAATGCAATAACAGAAAAAAACAACAGGAGTAGGAGGAGAAATGTTTCCCTGGTGAGGCTCCCCCCACCTCGGCACCACCTAGTGCTGAACCCTTGAGGTCACACTGCCACACTCACTCACACTCAAAAGTAGTATTGCCATTTTTTTCCCCATAAATAGAGCCATGCTGCTTCACCAGATCTGGACCTAAACTGCGGTTTGAATACATTAAGCAGGCCTTCATAATCCAAGGGAATGTGCATCAATAAAACACAATGGCAAATTTATGACGTGTTCCACCAATTCTCGTCTTTTCATAGTAATCAGGGTCACATGCTATTAACTCAAAAACGCTGAATTAATTTAAATTAAGCCCACAAATGCAGCCTTGCGGCGCATTAAGTGACACGTTTGCGACAAAGCTTTACCTTGGAGGTTTGTTGACACAGCTCTGCTCATTACACACTTGGGGGATGTGGAGGCATTCCTTTCTTTAAATGATAGAAACAGACCATTTCCAATACAATTTAGCCAAGGTGGACCCTGGCACCCCCCTCGTTGCTAGCGGCTTGACCATTCCCAGACACTCAATTTGGTGTGTTACGGCGGTAAATTGAGAGCCCTTCCCCTGGCCCCCTCGACACGGAAGCCATCGGTTTTAATTTTCCAAACTTTCTCCTTCTGTCAAAAGCAGAGGAGAGGAGAACAGAGCAGGGAAAACAACAGCATTCGAAGTTTTATCTGTTCTACAAAATGCTGTTATCTTAGAGCAGTGTCAAGAACTCTATCTCTCCCTCCCTCTCTCTCTCCTTCTCTCTTTTCCAGGTGTCAAGCACAGACGAGAGAGATAAGATTGGAAAGGAATCCCACTTCGCCAAGTAAATAAATAATCAATACTCATCTAAATGTAAATGAGGATTCAGCCCCCTTTGATAGTGGGGTTTTTATCAATGACCCAATTTTCTACAGACAGAGTCAGAGGGACTCAACCAAATCACCATCAGTCAGCTGCAGTGTAATGGATAAAAAAAAAAAAACCAACAAACTGCAGGTTTACACATCTGGGAAGGTCCTCGGGGTTTGCAGGTGTGCGCCATCAAGAAGGTACTCAGAGTTTGCAGGTCTGCACATTTGGGAAGGTCCTCAGGGTTTGTGGGTTAACACATTTTGGAAGGTCCTCAAGGTTTGCAGGTCTGCACCTTTCGGGTGGTTGTTGGAGTATGTGGGTATGCACCTTTCAGAAGTTTATCAGGGTTTGCAGGTCTGCACATTCAGAAAAGTCCTCGTGGTTTGTAGACCGGCACCTTCGGGAAGGTCCTTGGGGTTTCTGAGTCTGCACCTTCAGGAAGGTCCTCAGGGCTTGCAGGTCTGCACCATTGGGGAGGTCATTGGGGTTTGTGGGTCTGCACCTTTCAGAAGATCCTCTGGATTTGTAGTTCTGCATATATATGAAGGCCCTCTGGGTTTGTGGGTCAGCACATTTGGAAAGGTCCTTGAGGTTTGTGGAACTGCACCTTTGGGAAGGTCTTCAGGGTTTGCAGGTCTGCACCTTTGGGATGGTTGTTGGAGCTTGTGGGTCTGCACCTTTAGGTTGGTCCTTGGAGTCTACACCTTCCAGAAGGTTGTTGGGGTTTGTGGGTATGCACCTTTGAGAAGTTTGTCAGGGTTTGCAGGTTAGCACATTCAGAAAAATCCTCATGGTTTGTAGACTGGCACCTTCCTGAAGTTCCTTGGGGTTTGTGAGCCTGCACCTTCAGGAAGGTCCTCAGAGCTTGCAGTTCTACACTTTTTAGAAGGTCCTCGGGGTTTTCGGGTCAGCATCTTCAGGAAGGTCCTCAAGGTTTCTGGGTCTGCATCTTTGGGAAGGTACTTGGGGTTTGCAGGTCTGCGCCTTCAGGAAGGTCCTCAGGGTTTGTGAGTCTGCACCTTCCAGAAGGTCCTTGGGGTTTGTGAGTCTGCACCTTTGGGAAGTTCATTAGGGTTTGCTGGTCTGCATATGCAGGAAGGTCCTCAGGGATTTTAGGTCTACACCTTCAGGAAGGTTCTCAGGGTGTGCAGGTCTGCATATTCAGGAAAGTCCTCAAGATCTGTACGTCTGCACCTTTGGGAAGGTCCTCTGGGTTTGTGGGTCTACACCTTCGGGAAGGTCCTCAGGGTTTGCAAGTCTGCACCTTGCAAGGTTCTGAGCGTTTGCAGGTCTGCATGTTCAGGAATCATCCTCAAGGTGTGTGGGTCTGCACCTTCGGGAACATCCTTGGAGTTTGTGGGTCCCCGCCATCGGAAAGATACCTAGGTTTTGTGGGTCTGCACCTTCAAGAAGGTCCTTAGGGTTTCTGAGTCGGCACCTTCCGGAAGGTCCTTGGTCGTGCTTTGCTGCTTCATATCTTAATGTTTTATTGAAGGGTGTCAATAATATAATATGTCTTATCGCAGAAGCCAATCAGTCAAATCAGAAAAAAACAAATTCCTGGTTCGTATCATTTGGTGCCATTACCATTCAATGACATAATCTCATACCATATTTATATGTATTTTTAATGTTGGGACTGGAAGTATTAGTATAATTACAATCAGAATAATTAACAAAATTTTATATTTTTACATTTTCAAAGTCGCTTTCATTCATGTGGTACACCTCACACAAGAAATAGATTAAAAACAATGCATTCTGTCACACAGGAATCCAATTAAGTTGAATATAAACAGCATTTTCCACAGAATTAAAAAGCATTAATAGCTTGCATTGAATTCTTGAAAGAAAAGGAAGGCAGCAAGCAGATTAAAATGAACAGCTTTGTGGCAAGACGATGGTCATGGGCCATGGAAGAGCTGGTTGGGAAATGGGGCTGCCGGCTGCAGAAGGCAGAGTGTGAAGGCGCAGAGAGCCACGCTGCCCCCACTGTTCGGAGCCAGGAAGCTAACAGATGGAGACTCTGTGTCTCCCAGGCCTCAATTATACAGACACAGGCAAATTAATAAATAAATAATATTAACAAAACACAACAAGTAAATATTTTGACAGCGGAGGAGGGAGGAAAAAAACGACGCTGAGTTTCTTGTTTAGACATCTGGTATCATTTTAATTTTCAATCGAGGGGAATGGAACAGACAGGACGGCGGTATTTAGCTACAGATTTAGCGCCACTGTGAAGAGCCACACCACCAGGCCAGACTGCAAGGAGATTCTCCTTTTGATACGACGACTCGCGCAGGTCTGCAGAATGTCCTCTCCTTCTCTGATATAGCACATGAAAGTTCCAATCCAGTCACACACCGGCACTTTCGCTTTCATTAAAAACTTGCTTATATGGATTAAACAAAAATTACCAAATTTTCAGGGGAATGAGACACCAAAGCCCGGCTCACCAGCGTCCACTCTCCTGGGCTCCAGGCCACTGTTGAGGTTCCTGCTCCTTCTCTGGGTTCAGGTCTTGCCGCCAGGATGATCTGAAGGCCTCATTGTCTTTCTGACATTCAGTCATGCCCGTTTGGAGTTTCACAGCAGCCCAGACAAGTTGAGGAGATGTGGGACATCCTTGTGCTAAGGAGGATCATAGGTAGACAGAGGATCATGGGTAGAGCCACCCCTCTGAATTGATATAACCTAGTGGCCTCACAATGCATTGCAGAGTGCAAGTCTCCCTAAACAAAAGCATAACGCTTGGGAATTTAGCTAATTTCAAATATACACATTGTCGGACTTCCACCCCGCACTGCGCATTTCTCCATATCTTCCGGAGAAATAAAATAATGAAGAGAAAACAAAGGTTGTCAGTTGTCCGCCTGTAAGAGCGGGAAGGTGCCGGAAAACCGGAGGCACAGCGCCGCTATCCAGGTGTGCGAGGTGCCGCTATGCAAATGTGGCGGGAAGAAGGGGAGTTTGTCGAGCCTGGATTCCTGTCAACAACCGGAACCATCTGCTGGGGACTTGTCAGCTCTGTCACGTGTCCTCAGCGCCTCGACATAGACACTCGGAGGAGGAGGTTTCAGGGTACCAAATTAGAATCCCATCGGAACGGTAACGGACGCTTTAAAAAAAAAAATAAATAGGGTCAAAAAAAATCAAATCCGCAACAACATCTGCCAGACTTTATATAGCAGATAAAGCCTGGGTGGGCCCCCCCCCCCCCCAACCCCGACTCACTATTAAACAGTGAGGAAGCGGAGAGGCATACAGCAGGATTAGGCAGACACCTGTTATTCCAGACAAAGCTGTCAAACATGCAGAAATGCATAGGGGGGCTTCGCTGGCGAGTCCCCGCTGAAACACGCACACGTACATCATGCGTGACTGCTGATGAGCGGAAAGAAGCTTCTCAGAACTGCGCAGGAATCAGCAAATGCGGCCAGAGGCCACGGCTAGAAGTTTGAGTGCTTGTCGAATGGGTGATCTCGCCGCTTGGCACCGTCTCAGATACGGCGGCGCAGACGCACTGAATTTGCCGGTAATTTGCAGACGACGTGGTTGTTGTGACCATAAATACTGCCACTGAATATCTGACCACGTGTGATTTCAAGATACTTTTAAGATGATCCACCTTTAACAGGAACCTCTTTTCTATTCACGGGTATTGTGAATGCTTTAAATTTACGGCTGCGTATATATATGACCGCTGCGTATTAGCCGCCGATGGTGTAGATGATGAAACAATTAGCCCATCAAATGCCGGTCCCGTTTGGCCGAGGACTTCAGTCAAATCCCAACCCATTGTTTTCCCAAGAATTATCCTCCATTATAATTAATTGCTCTCTTTATAAAGTCAGTCTAGCATTACAAAGTCTCTTTTTTCTACCCGTAAAAAGCATGAAATTCCTCTGTTAACTCTGTGACATTTTGAAACCACTGGCCATTGGTGCTTTGGGGTGGAGTGACCCCAGAGATATAGAGGAAGAGGGGTAGAGGTAGCGTATCACCATCAGCGCCCCCTACTGGAGTGAGTGGCTCTGCGGCCTCCGCTGGCACGGCACCTGTCTTTAAGCACATTTACTTTCAAGTGTCTGTCCATCTCGCACCAGCAAAGGGGAGCTCATTGACAAGCCCAGCCGCTCACTTATTTTCTTTCGCATTAAACGGGTAATTATGGATATTATCCTGAATTGGGTAATTTCAAACACTTGTGGCAAAGGCATAAAAGAAACAGACCAGGACGAGTGAAAGAAACTTAGATGAGGGGGAAAAGTCTTTAAAATAATATTTACGTCTTTGATGCTGTCATATCTAAGCTATTTGGTTCGCAGGGGAAATGGCTTCAGTGAGTCTGCTTTCTCCTGCCGGCCTTTAATCCGCTCAAGAAGATTTGCAGATGATTTTGGGGAACCGCTTTTAAAACTTCGACTTCACGCAGAAGCGGGATAAATAAATAGAGGAAACCTGAAATCTTGACAGTGTGACAGCGACCTGGCGTAGCGGTGTACAGCTGGCTTCGTTTAAATCCTGTGTTATTAATCGCTCTGCCTTTTGTAGAAAATGAATAATAAATTTAAAGAAAGAAAACCAACAGTGAAAAAGCAACACATCACGCTTCTGAATTTCCATACAGTATTTCCCAGAGTGCAATTCTTTAGCAAAAACCTATCCAAAATAATGATCACATGGCTTTTATGCCTGTTTACACATATGACACAAATAGATCCTGTGAATCCTGCTCAGAATCTGGTCCTTCCTTAATTGTGTGTAATAAATGAGGCTGAAATTTAAAATCCCAAACTCTTAATCACAGCAATGCCATTTTTTTCTGAGTTCCCCACTGAAGCTCTCCATAACACTCCTCCCCACCCATGTAGAAGCAGTAAAATGATGTTATCTCTCCTCGTGTGTAAGGCAGGAGCCAGTATTGATTTGATCTCTACCTGCTTCGAGGACAACAAGAAAAAAATAGATGAATGAAAATGCACTTGTGGTATGTGTCCAGTTCACCCGCCTGCATCATGGCAGGGGACTCGCTGATGGCCAGGCCACACGCCATCCAAAACATCAATTTCGGCAAGCCATGGATGCCCGTTACTGGCATTGTCAACTCAATTTTCGAGTCCTGTCTGCACTCTGCGGATCCTCGATCGAGGAGGCATCTGATAGACAGAGCCGCTGACAGCAGCACAGATCCTTCCAGAAGCTTCTCTTGGTAATGACTTTCATCAGTGCTTGTAACGGTCCCACTTACAGGCAGCTCTGCGATGGAGAGATCCCTGATGCCTCCTCAGGCACATGGCGTCCTTCTGTGCCCTGGGTTCATAATTCTCCTGGCAAACTCCCGCAAAGGTCAGAACGGCTACCGTGGAATATACTGGAGAGAATATGATCCATTTGTGATCATTAATCACATCACTCGAACAGGGAAAAGACAAGTACAAACTGCAGGTTTAATTTCCAAAAATGTGTGTGTGCGTGCATGTGTCAATATGTGTGTGAGCATGTGTGTTTAATCTGTTTACAGAGGACTGACTGATCCCATGGCTCTCAAGCTGTTTTTACAGAACAATTGATTCTAAGTTCTTCCTCTGGGTGATTTTGCTAATTTCCTTCATGCAGAGACATACACCATTCCCAGTAAAAGCACAGTGTGCTGTATGCAGCAATTACACACACACACACACACACACACACACACACACAGACACACACGTCTAGGGTTGCTCTTAAAGGATTTGTCTAAATGAGATTTTGATCACATGGTGTGCTGCCTGATACAGGCAGAGCCACAGTGACAGGCGTGAGGGAAGTGGTCCAAGGGGGCTTTTAAACGCTTTCACTGCGGTTCGGGGCCAAGCGCGCAGTGAAGAGCGTGGAGCTATGCTCATTTTTAGGGCCATGAACTCGGGGAAGCGGTTCGGCAAGCAGTTTGGGGCACAGTTTGAAGCACGGTGTGAAATTGCTCACACAGTGCCCTCAGACTGAGCACATGGCTTTGGAGGAAAAGGCATCCATGTCTCATGAATCAACAGAAGAGAGCAATAAAAATGAATGCTTGGACCCCGAATAATTGTGAGACAAAAATGTTTTGGTCACGGGAAGTTAAGAGAACTCCTCCTACAATTAAAAGAGTAAACAGTAACTTTCAAGTACAAAAGTCTACATTTCCTTCCCTCTGATGTTTAGCGCTTCACCAGTGGCGCTGAGTGATGAGAAGCAGAAAAGTTCTTTTTATTTATTAATTTTACTTTTTAATCCTGAAACTGCCCCCGCTCAAAGAAGGTGACCTGGTCATTGAGGGCCCCACCTGCAGGTGCTCCCAGACACAGCGGAAATTCCCTGAAGACAAATTTAAAATCCACCCACACAAACAGAGCCCTGAAGGACACTGGCTCTGTGAAGGTTGCCAGCGATGGGAAAAATAATAATAAAAAAAAAACAAAACCGGGAACCACATCGTGTACACTGCACTTCATTTTCTCTTTTATATGCTTTGCGTGCTTTTGAAGGACCTTTGAAAGACCTTCCTGAGACCTGTGCCACACGACAGCAAGCGCCACGAAGAGTCACTCGCAGGAGACTGTTAAGTAGTGCACAGCGGAGCCTGAGATCGTTTATCTGCTTTGCATCTCAACCTTTTTGCAAGCTTGCTTTATGTCACATTTTCCTGCAGTGCAGGGACCACGCCAACGACCACCAACCATCCAGGTGGACTTTTGCATGATTTTACACGTTAAAGACTGAAATGACTGTGGCATCTTTGGTGACGCACACTTCATCTGGGCACACAGAGCTCTGCTCTCATGCGCAGTACGCCGGCCCGAAGCGGGGGGGTGCCCTTCCACCTCCCACCATACATGGCGCTCCCCCTCATTTGCACTCCGCTCCCCACAGACACTGGGTCGTGGGCGGCTCTCGTGTTTTCAAATAATTGAAAACATCGCCCGGGGTGCTATCACATTACTGGTCGTGAGAGATTGACTTTGGGGCCATTTCATGGAGCGAGCTACCAAAATTAGGCTGCTCTCTCCCAATTCTTCCTCAGAAGAGAGCCCCGGATGTAACTGGGATGTGAGCGTGGGGAGGGTGGACCTGACACGCCCCCCAGAGACGATTCCCTGCTGCCTCTCCACAGGATTGTACCTTTGGCATCAGACATACTGGCTTGTGCATCATCTTGAAGTTGGGGCACCAAGATCCATCCTATCATCCAAGATCCAAGACATCCTTCGTCGACAACGGGACCTTGTTTATGATGCTGCCTTCCAATTACCTCGGCCCTGAGATGTTAGCAAAAGGCCTTCATGGGACAATGATCCACGTGTCCTACAAGTGCTCCTTTTGACAGCCTGAAAGCAAAAAAAAAGCGATGATTACGGAACCTGATAATGCTCAGCAGCCTGCTTACAGGCTGATAGGAGAACCTGGGTGGTGAGGTTCCACTCAGAAGGTACCAAAGTCATCAGGTGTGTGTGTCCGTGTGTCTGCTTGTTTGGGGCTGCAGGACGGCGCTGTTCCTCCTCTCTCCCTGCTGCCAGCTCCGCCAGCTCCCATCCGTGCCGTCCAGGGTAGCGTCCTCCGGCCGCAGGCGCGGACCTGGCGCTCAACATTGATTCAGTGCTTCCATTACCGCGGCGCCTCTTGTCCGCGGCCACGCAGCCATTGTTTATGATGCTGACACGTGGCGTAATGGGTGTTTGGCCTTCCGCGCACAAACAGCAGGGCCCCCGGATCCGCGGGTAAACATGGCAACCGGCGGCACAGGCCCCAAGCGCAGCCTCCGGTGCAATTTATTTATGTTGTATTTGTGACCGGTTGCCTGACGTCGCAACACCGTTGGCTCTGAGGGTGCTCAGGCGATGGAGGACATAACCGCGGACATGCGACAAGGAGCTGGTTCGATGCTTGCCTTGCAGTTAGCTCCAAGATGAGGGTATTGACGATGGCCTGGACTGATATCATTATATTTGTTAGGTTTCTGGGGCAACGCGAGACAGGTCACGTGCATCTCACAGTCGTGTACCGTAAAAACCTGCGGGGACGATTATGCAGGACAAGTGCTAATATAATACAAAACTCTCCAACCTCAGCTTGACACATTTCTACGAATGCAATTATTAAAAAAGATAAATAAATAACTGCTGGGTGAATCATAGCTTGAGGAAGGCAATCGACCAAACATATTGCGGGAGGAATTAATGATTATTATTAGATGAGTTGCACATTTTGTTTCATATTCCGGGACTGGACGGGGAGCAGGATCATAGCTCAGCTTGATGTTTGCGCTTCTCTTAAGCGTCCCTGGAGTCGCTGCTTCTGATTAGTGAGTCCCAGGACATCTGTTCAGAGAAACAGCCGCACACACACATTCAGGCGCTGTCTGTTTACCTCTCTGTCTTAGCGACCCTGCGTTTACATCAAAACAGCGGATGAGAGCAGCATTCCTGCAAAATTACTTTTGCAGGACAGGTTTTACATAATAAAATCTACTAAAATAATACATTATATAATAAAGTCAACAAAACAGGTTTAAATGAAACAGTACATGTTTCTTGTGTACACACTTACAGACACACACACACTACTCAGATTTATAAAATTTATAAAAATGTTCATTTTTAATGATATATCTAACATAATAGGTTACTTTCTAGAGTTAGTATCTTTGGTACAAGCAGTTTTGAACCATCACAAACGCACACAGACAGACTTACACACAGAACTGTGATGGCTCATTCCCTGTCAGGGATCATCTGAATTATTTATTTGTGCTTAATCTGTGGTTAATCCTTCAATGACTCCGGATACAAGACCCCAGAGAGCCAGAAAATGTGTCCCAAAAAAGGGAAATTATATATTTAAAAAAAGCCAAGAAATGTAAAGTGTACATTTGCCCCCTCCAACACGTTTATTTATTTTCAGAATTTTATGTTTCTAGATCTTTCCGGTGCATGTTCTCTGATACGGTGACTTGGTTTGTAACGTAAGTTACGTCTTGTCTTAATCAGTAATACCAGTTCAGTTTAAATCGTTTCATTTACCTGAGTAGGAAATGTGAATTATTATCAGCTTACATCTTGTGCTAAATGTCCAGCAGTTTAACTAAATAATATACACACAGCAACATGGTAATTCAATGATGTCTTTGAATAGTTCTATTGATCTGCTGTTGTGCATTATAATGATGGCTGTAGAAGTGTGTGTATAGGTTACATACAGGCACATAAACACTGACTCACTTACATATCTGGTAATTTATCTTAATATATTAACATATATTATAACATATAAAATAATATTCTTGTTAAAACTCTGTTGTTGACACAGCTCCACATACATCACACACCTCAACTGAATAAAACACTGCGTATTATATGAAGCATGAATGGACTGACACAGGCACTCAGAGCTCTGGTGAGACCCGAGAATCCACAAAAACAGTTAGCAAACCATCAATCATACATCCTATTTTCTCAGTATAATTCAACAGCTTATAGCAAGTTAACATTTTTTGCCTTTTCTGTTTATTTTTTTTACTGTTTTACTGTAGCACTGGTATTAACAAAGAGCATCTCTACCTCACTTGAGGTGGGTCTTATGACTGTTTAAATCACGTTTTATGCGTTTGGATGAGATTCTGCCTGCTGTTGCCCGAGGGCCCACCGTACAAGCTATTACATTCTTTAAGAAGGCTTTTAGTTAAGCAGCACTCAGTAATAACACAGGCATAGGAAGCAGCCTGTGTTTTAGAGTCAGACTGTGCTCACTGAGAGCAAAACCAGAGCTTCCATTCACCCTGAGAGCCGAAATACTCGTGGGAGCGGTCAAACACAGACACTTACATTATCTCCCTAAATTAAAAGAATTCGATTCACAGAACCACACGCATAACATGCAGACTGCAGCTCAAACCACGCCGCAGACGACGATCAGAAAATAAAGTGCCTATCTGTCAATAAAAATGATCCGTCGGACTCCAATAAAGCGATTAAATAAACAAAGAGGTGAGATTTATGACAAATTGATTTTGGCTGTGAGGTGGCGGGCAGCGGCTAGCGGGGCGTTTACATATTAATGAGGGCTTTTTGTGGCCCCCCCCCGAGCATCTCGCTAGTTTTTAAGTACGATTTAAAAGGAAACCTCCGTTCAGTTCGCGAGTTCCAAGCAAGGGGCAGAGTGTACATAAAATTAGCATAATAGGGACCGCTGAGTGAGCTAATGCGCCTTTCTACACCAGCTAGCTTTAAGGGCTTGGGGGGGGGGGACAGCAACAAAGCAAACACATGAAAAAAATATCCCAATACCCCACTGGTTGTATTTAATTTGTTTATTATTGTTTTTCATTTCAACCCAGTTTGGCATGCGGACGCGCAAACAACGCCCCTGGGAGCAGGAAAGGTTACCCCCGCATCTGGGGGAATGAGTTTGACCCCCACCAAAGGGCACGAAAGTGGCCCCCCGAAAACCAGCGAGGCGGGAGCGGCGGTGGCGAGCTGGTGCCCTGGTGCCATTCATCGACGCTAATGACTTGTTCATTAAGAGTGATGATGGATAAAGACTTCTCACGCTGAGATGAAATCAGGATTTATATGCGTTGTTTCCTCGCCCAACTTGCGGGGAAGATCATCATCATTTAATTCTATCTCTGCGGCGGGTGATGGGCATCCGGAGAGCGCGCTATCAAACCGCGCAGTCAGCTGGCGAAACCCAAAGCGTGCCGCCAGCACATCTGGAGGTTGCCGGCACAGCTGAGGGTGAGCAATAGCTGCTGGCAGGCGGCCAGATCGCGAGGAGAGGTGCTCAGGGCGTCTGCAGCCCACGGCCGGCTTCTGCTCTCCATCATCATCATTATTTATTTGCTTATTTATTATTTTCCCCATTATGTGTGTTGCGTTTCCGCTCCACTACCTCCCCCCGCGGCCCCAGCCCCACCCGCCCGCCGGGGGGCCGCCGGGGGGCGGGGGGGCGGGGGGGGGGGGGGGGGGGGGGGGGGGGGGCGGGGGGGGCGTGGGGGGGGGGGGGGGGGGGGGGGGGGGGGGGGGGGGGGGGGGGGGGGGGGGGGGGGGGGGGGGGGG
>JABFEA020000043.1:2144745-2156907 GCA_019775915.2 Cyphomyrus plagiostoma
CTGGGCTGTAAATAGGGGCCCCAAGACACTCCGTCTGTGTCCTTCACAATGCTATCTGCTACTCCCAACTTTTATTAAAACTTCAGCCATTATCAGCTCCCAGGTAATTCAGGCATGACAAATTGGGCGGCAGATGCCACCTCTATTTGAGGCCACGGCTCACTTCACCCTCCCCCCGCCCCCCCCTTCTCCCCTCACCCTCCCACGTTCCTGCCCTCAAGCCAACAGGAGGCGGTGTGCCGTAGAATCACACTATATGCGCCTTTTTATTTAAGTGATTCCACAAATAAATGTGGGAGATAAGTGAGTGATGTTCCTATCAGTTGGTTCTTATGAGTTGGATGAGTTCTTATGATCGTGGACAAAAAAAAAAACATCCGTCAAGCTGGATGGTGAAACTCACCCGCCATCATATACAAAAGGCGCCAAGAACAAGGTGACAGGAAGTGATGTCATATGCAGCTCCTGGTTGCGCAGAAAACGTGCACAGGAATCATTGGAAAAATTCACACATCGCCAGCCAAACAAAAATGCTGACATACTTTAGTTATGGCATAACACCTCAGGCACGTTTTTCAAAATATCTTCCAAAAAAGATAGACTTGTGAATGGCACGTTTTTAATGATAAGAATCTGATCTGCTGATGCTCACAGAATGAGCAGCTAAATGTACCTCCCAGCCTTTCACTGCTGAAAGATGTGGAGATGAGTGCTGGGCTCCGTAATATAACGACCCTGATAATGGCTGTGATAACTGCTTGAGGGGCACAGCTGATGCCTCAAAGCCATATTGTTCACCTGAGTTCATCTGTAATCCTTTTCAGCACTGATGTCCACATCATGAAGAAAAGAAAATGCCAGGAAACTAGAATGCAGAAGAAAGGGATGTGTAAAAGTGTGTGTGTGTGTGTGGGGGGGGGGGGGATTGGAAATTGCCTGCATAGAATCCACAAGCAGCATTGCGACATTGAAACGAAAGCAGGGGTCAAAAATATATATACATATATATTTGCAGTGGGCCAGGCAGGTTATCAGAGAGGCTCTGATAGCATATGTCTGGTCAACAGGACTGGGAGGAGCTTGCTTTTACAGTACAGTCCATCTCCGAAAGTCATTTTATGAATAAACCATCCTGGGAAGCGGTAAAGACAGGCTGCTATTTGTCATGATTTTAAAATACTGAAATTAAAGTGGACTCCATGATGGATTTGGGTTAGAAATGCCCGTTCCCCATGAAAACCGGGGAAATCCGAAGGCTCTCCGGCAAGTCACTTCATCTTACGATCATAAAACGGATCACGGTCAGTGAAACGGCTGAGAGGGAAGGTTCACCTCCGTGTTTTTGTTTTTTTTTTCTGCAGTCTGAGAAATCAGGAAGAAGAGAGACAAAAGCGTAACACAGAACACCGTGAAAGGCGGCACACCGTCACTCGGTGGCAGAATACCAGGAAGAGAAGCCAGTGCACCTCGACTGACAGCTGGCTGGCGGCTCCTCCATGATCCTCACATGACAAGGTCCCGCATCCCTGCACGGGACGCCTGCCCTGTGTCCCCGCGACCTGGTCACAGGAGCTGGCCCTCGGGCAGATCCACTACTAGCATCAGTCCCCAGGCCCGAACTGACGGTGATTCATCTCTCGGGTAAGGGTCAGTGTGGCGGCGCAGACCATGTGACTCAGGAGCTGTCATTCCTGAGGCTACTTGGTTTGGAATCACGCCAAGTATCACGGATTGCACCTTCAGAACTGAAAGCTGCTTCTGACCCAGTTGTGACTTCGATCACATGCCTCTGCTCACCCTCTATTTTAGCTTTGAGGTGGCTAGTTATGTGTCAATTTTTCTTTGCTAAAAGCTGTCTGTGTATGGACCTTCAGTGTGACTGAAGGTCATCAGAACAGCTTATTTTTACCAGGAGCTAAAAAAAAAAGCAAAAGATTAACTTCCGCAGCAAGAACTTAAAAAAACAGAAGCTATCCAGCAGAGCGTCGTGGTCCCTTGTCTGTCGAGCTGACCGCCTTTACACCCCAAAGCAGCGCCCAGCCCTCTGGATTTAATGTCTGCTTACAGCGTCCGGCCCCCAGACCTCTGCCCGGCCTGTTTGAACGCGATCAGTCTCACGTTGGCGAGCAGTTACACTCTCTGTCGCCGTGACACAGTGTGAGTCAGGCCACAGGACAAACCACACCCTGGGGGCTGGAAGTGTGCCTGAAAAGGGACATAAGAGAAAAGCAGGGTGACATTTCTGGAAAACAGGAGACAGCATCCAATGACTGGCTGAGCTGCGGATGACTCCAAGGTTGAGCAGGAAATCTGAGGCTGGCTGCCCAGGCTTCTATAAGTTTGCCCATAATAATAATAATAATAATAATAATAATAATAATAATAATAATAATAATAATAAAGACCTACCAAGCTGATGTGGCGGAATGCATGACAATGGTCCTACTTGTTGCTTTATTCCCAACAGGCCGTTCTCCACTTGCCACCTCCACAAATTCCCACATCCAGACGTTCTTCCAAAGTTGCTGCTTTGTTGCCCCGGACCCACAGACTACTTCCGGTTTCCCTTGTGTCTCCCATCTATTTGTTTTCAGTGTGTCGTCGTGGGGAGCGTATTATTTATTATCTATGGTTATTAACTTCTGAATCCAAATCAGTTTGCTGGTACCGTTTCACCATGGCAATAAATGGGGTGAAGTTGATTGAGTTAATGAAAGTCTAATTTGTGCTAAACTTGCCCATAACTCCTAGGAGGGAGTTCGGTGCGAGAAACGGCGTAGAGGTCTCCGTCTTCTCGCCAATGGTAAACGAGCTGGTCCATCATGCAGACGGCTACGTGAGCGTCCATCTGCTGTACTTTCAGAAATGAAGAATAAATATTACAGGCTTAGAGAGCAGCGAGTATGTGGGGCCTCGCCGGGCACAGCGGGGGCACATCCAGGGACCGGGGGGTCGCGTGCTAACGGACCGTTACGCGACCTCAGAACGCTTCCAACTGCTGGCCCCCGCATCAGCCAGGGTGCCCCCCCCCACGGCGTGGAGCTCCAACCCAGTGTGCCAGCTGTTTCCCTTCGCTAAAATGCACTTAAAGTGCTGCATCAGGGCGGCTGTGCGGAGAGCAGCCTGGCAGGCAGGCAGGCAGAGCCTCTCGCTCCCAGGGCAACTGGAGAAATCAGTGCTTAAAAGGCAGCCGTCTTGGGCCTGGTCCAGGAGGCAATCTATTGCAGGGGGGGAGAGCAGGGACCCAGGGCCTTTTCTTCTCTTTCTTTCCTTCTTTCTTCTCACCCCGGGAAGTCTTTTGTGGGAACTTTCCTTTGGTGGCACTGTTTTCTGGCTCATAAACCCTCAACAGTGCTGATTAACAATCACAATTAAAAAAAAAAAAAAAAAAAACAGCTTTGTGGGTTTCAGTGATGCAGCAAAACCCCATCAGCCAGCCAAAGGTGTGGGGTGTTGGGGGGGTCAGCAAGTGCACAAGGACAGAGAGGCCGTCAGGGCTATGGGCTGCCCCCATCTGCACACACATGCACACGCATTTACATGTTTGTAACAGTTTTATTACCTTGCAAATAGTCTGTAAGGTTTGCAAACTTCCTCAGTGCTATTTATGAAGCTAATTTTTGGCTTGTAATGGAATAATATAGATTTGCTGTAAGATTTCTAGCGTGAGGATGAGAGTCTGAAAGCGAGAGAGATGAGAACCATGGTGACGGGTCTGAGCTTTTGTCGAAATACACAAAACTCAACAGTGTCTCATGGGACCTTCATAACCAAACTCCGTTGTGAATCCACTGTGAGCATCAGTTGTGTATTTTAGAGTCCCTCACAAGTCAGAGATGAGAAACAAAGTGTTTTTGGCAGGTTTTAGAAAGAGGAATTGGTGCACTTCTTAATCTCTGATGAGCCAGAGTGAGCAGCTTTGGGACACGATCAGGGGCTGCTAGGGAATGTGAGCAGTGCGGAGGAGCGAGAGTCTGCCAGGATTCTGGACGATTCCGTGCAGATGTGCTGAGCAGACCGGAATCCACTGCCGCAGATGTTGGCAGAACCAATGCAGTGAGCGGTTCCTAGGCAAACTTCAAAGCTGCTCCCAGATTGTCCATTATTAACCCTGAACCTCTACAAAACAAACACAGAGCGTCGCTATGCAAACAAGGAGTTAGCTGGAATCATCGCACGTCCTGTCATGTGACTCCTCAACACGACGCTGCTTCCCTTTTACCTATTTGCTTGAAAAATAAGCCAATTCCCTCTTTGAAAATGCTTTTATTTTGGCAATTTATTTTGTCTCCTGAGTTTACCGGGTGAGCTGGACTCGGGTAACGAAGCCTTTGATAAATAGTGCCCATTAGGGCCAGATCCAGCAAACCTTAAACTAAAAACACACCGAAAAACAAGAACATCATTAGGAAAATGAGAGGAAGCCTTGAACCTCGTCTGTGTGTGAGAGGAGATGAATGATATCACCTCACCGTAGGCCATTATGCATGCTATTTATACAGGGGGTCACAGAAGAGCAACAACATTTGAGAGGCTTGTTAAGAACTGGGTTACAGGCGTTTTGGGAGAAGGGCTTCAAAAATAAAGGCGAGAGTCGACAGTGTTTTAAATTACGCAGGCAGACGAGGGGGACTTCGCTGTGATGGCGACTCACAGTCAGAACCGGGGGCCGGGAGGTCCGACCGGCAGTGTGTTACAATGTTGTTTCCTGATCGTTTCCTTTCATGCAATTCCACCAAAAAAACCATGGAGGAGAGCGATAGGTGGACGGCATCAGCCGCCTGCCAAGCAGCGCGTCGCACCTCACCGCGGTCCTTGGGGATTCCTGGTGCTCTGCGAGGTTTTAGCCGCCTGCCGAGCTAGGTTTTACGACTCCCTCCCAGTGACACTTCACCGGGCAAACTGCCCCCCCATTGGCCATAAACGCCTCAGCACTGGCGGCCTGAGTGACAAGCTGGGAACAGGGGGGCTGTGGAATTCCCCAGTACGCCTCACGACAGCAAGATGTTAGCGCCGGGGCCGAGCCGGCCATAAAGGATTGCTTTCTGTATTTTTTCATTAGACTTTTCTTTTGTTACCGAATACATAAATCCATTGTGGCACGATGCAATATGTATCACGGCTGTACACCTGCGGACGTCTGGTAATGGCCGCCGTGTCCCTGCAGTCAGCGATGATAAGTGACGCTCCTGTGAATGTTAATGATAGTGATCATTCTGGCCCAGCTCGCCTCTCCGTCTTTGCTTACGGCCGGCGTGTCACAGCCGAGTAGCCTGGCTTTCCCGCGTCCAAAACCAAAAGAGGCGTGCACATGCTCGCCAAATAAAAGAAATAAAGGTGGGGGCAGGGGTGTGGCCTCGCCAGCGCCACCTGGCGGAAGCTTAGGCTTGTCGTCATGGGAGATGGGCAGCTATTAGCGGTGTGAGGAATGTTCTAGAATCGGGAAACACTGAAATGGTGGGAAGAGGCCTGAAATGCATTTACACGATTTTAAAGTTGCGGCACCTGCCACTGTTCTGGGCACATACTCCACTGAGCCGCTCTGCTTTCCAGGTCATTCTCTGAAAGAGAGGACAGCAAAACTAGACAAGGTCACTCATATTTTCATGAAGATAAGGATCTTAAAACCAGCACATTTTTTTAAAACAACAAATGGGTTAACGTCCAGATGATGACTATAGTTAAAGTTTGCTTTCTACAAGCTGGGTTTAGTAATCTGTCCATCCATCCATCCATCCAACCATTTTCTTGTTTGTTGGACATTGGAGTCAGGAGCCTATCCCACGCAGCATAAGTCTTGCAATAATAATAATAATAATAATAATAACATAAAGTTATAATAACACATGTCACATTGCTGTTAACAGATCACAGCACACTTTTTCCGCAACTTTTTCTCTCAGTTCTGTTTTGAGGGGTGGGGGGTGTCGTCCCACCCGGAGCTCTGACCCAAAGCTGGAGTGGCTGACGTTAGTTTGGAGGGAAAAGAAATCATGTTACGCTCACCTCAGACAAGTACGACAAACCAAAACACCCACCTTACAGACATAAGACATTCCCACTGAAATACGTGTGAATCTGGCATAAGCTATAAATACGTCCTGGCCTGTAATTGCGGAAACTGAGGTTATAAACATCACATGATGTCACTCGCTATGAAATCATTTCTGTAAACAAGAATCAATCAACCAATCAATCAATCACATTTTATTTAGCACTCAGTATCTACAAACACTGTGTCACAAAGTCTTTCACAGTGACTTACTGCAATTTTCCTGAGGTAGATGAAAAAACATTAATAAATAAAGAAAATGACGATGTTGGGAAAAACTTAGCCTGACAGCGCTGACGAGTAGCGCTCCTAGCAAATAGCACCTATAAATTACAAATGCAAGCAGAGATTACAGATAGGAAGGCAAAGGGCACACAAATAAGTGTCTGGGGCGTGAGAGACGTGAGACAAATGTTAGTGATCATGGCCGGACAGCGCAGGATGAAGAGGGGCCTTGTGTGTAAGATCCAGATCTTTCCAAAGCATGGATCCCAAGACTCTTTGGTGATCCAGATTTCTACATCCATTCCACAATAAATTGCATCAATAAAATACTGAACACTCCTAACAGGCCTTATGAACTTGTGATACTATTCTAGGTATACATCATCTGACACTTCCAAAGCAACCTGCATTTTTGACAAAACTGGGTCAGCCGGTCCCTGGAGCGTTTAAGGTTAAGGGCCTTGCTCAGGGGCTCGATAGTCACTCTACTGTTCATGGCATTTGAACTGATAACATTCCGATCATGGCTATAGTGCCTTAACCCACTAAGCCACACATCACCTCCCTTTCTTGGGGAGGTCTCATTCCACATCAGATTAAAACTTGTAAAATTATTATGTCTGACATGTTCAGCTGTAGTGGGAATTCTTCTTTTTCATGTCATTACTTCCTGTCTTGCCTTTCCTTCCAGTGCTGCTTTTAACAGGCTGTAACAGGAAGGTTCTTAGCAAGCTTAGGTACAGTAGGTGTGTCGTCGTGTCTCCCACTCACCTGCCCAACAACGGTGGGGGTGGGGGGGCGCCACGTACTGTTCAGGCTGGGGACTGGATGCAGCTTCCTGCTCTCCCATCGCCTGTCGCCACTCCTCTCCTCTGGTGATTTCAACAGCAGCGGTTCCCAGTAACTGGGGTCTCCCAGTAACCGGCTCATCGAAGTAACAGGAAGTGGAAATACACACAGGGACACACACACACACAGGGACACACTCACAAACACTCACAGACACAGACACAGATGCACACACACACACACACACACACAGAAACACATACAGATACTCGTGTGCAGATGCCCCAAGTCCCCAGAATTGCATCCACCCCGCACCCTGCCTCCGGTCTCAAACACACAGTCTTCTGGGCTTTTTCCTTGCAAAACTTTGCCAAAGTCTTCAGGACCAGCCAAATCCAGTCATGCCTGCTTAGCTCTCTCGACTGATTGTGCCAGAAGACAAAATAAGACACAGATGTATACAAACTCTTGGTGGTGCCAGTGGAGCGACAGCTAATGGCTTCATCCGGACCCGTGCTCCGCAGCTGGGCACAGGTGGGGGATAATTAGGGAGCTGTCCGTGCTCAAAGTCAATTCCTCACTGGTTGTGACATCCAAAAGGCACTCTCTCTGCAGCAACCCTTACTTGCCCTACAGCGTATCCTTACTCTCCCTGAGGCGTACCCTTACTCGCCTGACAGTGTACCGCTACTCGTCCCACAGCGTATGCAAACTCTCTCCGCAGCATACCCTTACTTTCTCCTAAGCATTCCCTTACTCCGGCTCCTTACTTCCTATAGTGTTAGTATGCCGAGGGGGGTTGGGCAGCCAGTTGACCTTGGACCCCCAGAGCGTTTTTTTCTCCCTACTTGGGAGTTTTTGGTTCCTCTTCTCCATTGTTTTCTGACATTCTTTATTTAACTTTGTGTTTCCTTTTCCCTGTTTTTTATTCTCTCTTAATGATGTTGTAATCTCACCCTGTGGGGTACCTGTACTCTTTATGAGGTATTGATTTACTTGCTCCATGGCATATCCTATTCACCCATGTCATGACCTTACTGACCCCACAGCATATGCTCCACAGTGTACCCTTACTCACCTCATCGTGTACCCTTACTCTTTCAGCAGCATATCCTTACTCACTCCATGGCGTACCTTACTCACCTAGAGACATACCCTTACTCGCTCTGCAGCATACGCTTACTTGTCACACTGTGTACCCTTACTCATCCACGGTGCACCCTTACTTACCCTGTGACATACCCTTACTCACCATGTTGTGTACCCTTACTCACCTTGCAGTGTGCCTTAACTCAACCCCATGATGTACCCGTACTTGACTCCATAACTTACCTTTACTTGTCACGTTGTGTACCCTTACTCATCCTGCAGTGTACTCTTACTCACCCTGTGACATACCCTTATTTGCCTCGTGATGTATCCTTACTTGTCTTGCGGCGTATCCTTACTCGCCCTGTGACATACCCTTACTCACTACACCATGTACCTTACTCAGCCTACAGCATACCCTTACTCACCCCATAGTGTGGTATTACTCACCCTGCAGCATACCCTTTCTTGTGCTACAGCATACCCTTCATCATATGAATACCCAGCATACCCTTCATCATATGCCCTTACTCATCCCGTGGTGAACCCTTACTTTCCCTGCAGTATTCCCTTACTCACCCCGAGGTGTGCCCTTACTCAACGTGACATACCCTTACTCAACCCGTCATGTACCCTTACTCGCTCTGCAGTATACCCTTACTTGCCTTGCAGCATACCATTACTCGCCTCATTGTAAACACAACTGTATACAATTGTATACCCTTACTTGCCCCATCATATACCCTTACTAACCCTGCAGCATAACCTTAATCATCCCACAGTATACCCTTATTTGCCTCGTCATATACCCTTACTCACCCCGTCATGTACCCTTACTTGGTTTGTGAGACTTCCTTACTCTCCATGTCATGTACCCTTACTTACCCCACAGAGTACCCTTACTCGCCCTGCGGCATGCCCTTTCTGTCAAACATTTCTCCTGCTCCTTGGACACCTCTACGTACAACTCACATTTCCTGTCACAGGTAGTCCGGCATTCTGCCACAATTTAAAGTCTTAAATAAAAATCACAATTTCTACAGAACACAGTTGGGGGGGCTGAGGGGGCAGGGGGAATGTTCATTTCCAGACATACTACTCTGCCAAAAAGGAAACCAAGTCAGAATTTAGAAATTTAAACTGTAATCCAACATATATATTTGCTCCTGACAGGCATGTGGACTTTCATAATCCCGTTCCGAGTGATGGATGTTTACAGGAGTGGCGGCACACAAGCTTCCTGTCTCGCATTAGCTGCTAATGACAAGAGATATTTCTCATTTATAAAACATGCTGAATTTTGGGTTCAGGGGCCGGTAATCATTTTTAAATATCCGAATTCACAAGAAAAGCAGCAGGACCGAACCAAAGACCTTATGTAAATTTACTGCTCAGAGTTAAAAAAAAAAATAGAAAATCCGGTCTTATTCCTGATTGTTTGAAAACATATCAACTGTGCAAAAATGAGTGACTTTCCAGACTGAAATCATTGCAGGCAGAAATTCATTCCTAACTGATTATTTGGTATCTTGGGTTACCGATACATTTAGTAAATAGATTCCCTTAAAACACCCAGTCTACTGCATGCACTAATCTGCACTGTACATTCAACACAAATGACTAGCCACCCCCAGTTGGGAGAGCATAATAACTGTAAAACATTAAAAATGTAAAATTGCTTCAAGGCATTTCACACCACTGGAACGGCAGTCACTGGGTTAAGACCGTCTAACTTATGGACAGCTCATACTTACGAATAGACTGCCATAAAGCCTATTATATTAAAACTTTGGGGTTAAATACAATGATTCCTGATAACAAATGCACATACCACTTTGTGACGGTTCATCACTTACAGGTACAGTATCCTATGTAGTTACTTTTATTGTTACTATTCGTTATTATTGTTATCATTTTATTATTCATATTATTATTATATACTGCATTGTTAGTTTTTCTGATTTACTTACAAATTCTTCTTAAAGACAGACTTCGGCACTGCACCTCCTTTGGACCTGGAGACCTGTACTGATACTGCTGTTTCTTCAGCATCAGAGAATGGACATTTCGAAAACACATTTTTATTACATTTAGTATTCTGCAGTCCTCTTATAATTCCTCTCCATGGCATAACTGATTCGAAGGCTGGCTGTATAATTCATCGCCTCCATAGCAGGTCTCTCAGCATACAGCTAAACCTGCGCCTCCTTTTCCATTATGTGCTATTGGTGGTTTTTAGTCTGGGGCATTGATTGTTGGTCTGGCGTGTTCTGGTACATTACCAGAGAAGCTGTTTCCAAATATCACATTTTGGTTGGTTCATTTCACAGGCAATATGCACCTACACAGAGCAGTAATGGGTCACTGAGCCCAGCCGTAACAAAACCAGGCCAGAACCACAGGACAGACGGGAGGTGCTTTACGTTCCCTGACCCCTGAGGACCAATCAGGACCAGATCCCAGCTCAGCTCTGGGTCATGCTGGGATACTTCCATCATGGATGACCTGCTGCTACCAAAGCTGAACTTAATCAAGGAGGAAGTCACCTTTACATCTCCTCAAGCTTTTTTACGGGGAACGTGAAACCTCAGCATAACGAGCATCGGACTGGAGTCGATCGGGGATCAAAGCGGAGATCAAACAGAGACAGAGGCAGGCTTGTGGTCCAGTGCCGTGGGCCGCTCGTCTAATGATGCCGACGCGGTCAACACCGGGCCCCCAGGCGGACTCCCAGCTGCTACAGCAGACCGCCAAAGCCACCATGCCCCCCCCCTCCATGTGAGCCGGGCCCACACCGTTCCTCCATAATCACATGGACCTGGAAGAAACTGCAGACGTGGAGAACAGAGGAGGACCATCTGTAAAGATGGCAGCTTCCTGGCGAGCTGAGAACGGCAACGGAAAACGTTTATTTTCCACAGCTGCAGAAGGACCCCTGCTTAGTTCCCCCCCCCCATCCCCCAACCCAGAACGAGTGGTCACCCGGCCTGGCCTGGCCTGTTGCGGTTTGGACCGGCTCAGAATCTGCGAGGAATGCTGAAAGGGGGACCGTGTATACTCCTAACAGACCTGAAATGACCAGATTTCTGTGATGATTTGCATTGCTGTCATCTGCAGAAATTATACCAGAGTCAGTGCAAGTATGGAGCTGTTAATTATTAAAACCTGGTTTCAAGAGGTTATAAAAAAAATGGCCAAGTCCTTTGGAGTCCAGCAAGATAAAAAAAGGGACCAAACTCTTTTCACGATTTAAGAAAAAGTGCTTTAAATGGCTTCATTATCTCCACTCTGTGTCTTAAGCCCCTTCTGGCCGTTACGCCTGACTGACTGGAATGTGTTCAGATAGGCTGATAACCCGAAAATCAACTTTGCATGTTGATCTTCCAAACCTTCTCAGGTAAAGGCCTATGCGGCTTTTCAGGTGCCAGAGGGACAGAGTACAGGCTGATCGGGGAGGGGGTGAGGGGGCTACAGTCATTAAGGCCTTATAGAAAAAGTAATGGCTCAGGAACTGGCTGGGGAACAGGGGAAGAAAAAGAGGGGGTGGGGGCTGTACACCGGTTTTCAGTTTGCAGAATATATTAGCTGCTTCCTGACTTTGGAAGGATGTTTTAATGTCCTGTTCTCTGGAAGAAGGAAACTTCACAAAGACTGTTCTGAGACAGGTCTCGGAGGTAGGATTCCGAGCAGCCGGTGAATTTCCATCCTGAGATGTCCGAGACATCTGAAGGAGCAAGAAAAGGTGGGTAGACCCTTCCAGGGTCTCTTCCTCCTCTTCCACTGCCCTCACTGGATCTGGGGTGAACGGCACATCAACCTCGGACGGAAAAAAATGGCATTCCGAATAAAAGTGATTAATAAGTCAGTGAGGGGGCTGCCACTGGAGGGGGGCCTGGGCTGTTGGGGGTCACTTACACTCGCACAAAGAGGAGCTGTTAGCCTGCCAGCTCGGAAGGAGGGGGGGGGGGGGATTATGGCCACCGGGGAGAGAGGGAGTAAGGCAGGGG
>JABFEA020000043.1:2199110-2213436 GCA_019775915.2 Cyphomyrus plagiostoma
CCCCCCACAACACAAACCTTCAGATTAAAAAAATACATAAAGACAAACACACACGCACACACACCCACACAAAGACAAACAGACAGACACACACACCCACACAAAGACAAACAGACAGACACACACACCCACACAAAGACAAACAGACACGCACACACACCCACACAAAGACAAACAGACACGCACACACACCCACACAAAGACAAACAGACACACACACACGCACACACACCCACACAAAGACAAACAGACAGACACACACGCACACACACCCTCACAAAGACAAACAGACAAACACACACGCACACACACCCACACAAAGACAAACAGACAGACACACACAGATACAGATACACACACACTGCAGTCCCAGAGAGTGATTAAGTCCTTTTTCCATGCTAAGCAGTATTTTCTAACTGCTGCACGTTATAAATAAACTTTAAAATATATAAATAAATCACTTTGACGTGTGCTCTATATCGGGTATGCACTGTAAGTTCATTTTAAGTGAGAACTTTAAAACAGCAGGACAAAGGCATCTCTCTTTTTTGTTAAAGCACGCAGGCTGTGGAGCACGTTCTCGGTGACGGCAGCCGGACCTGACGCTGCCTGGCAGATGATGGGCTCTCTGCAGCCTAACCGAGTCACTTGGAGTAAATGAAGCACTGAATGACAGAGGGGCGCATGGCTTATTATGCTTAGGTAACACGCAAAAGTTTGTCAACTGACTGAATTGCTGTAAAGAATTCACAGTGTTTATCCTCCCGCTCGATCTTCAGTGCTGAGTCAGTCCATTCAGTGTTTCTGAATCCATATTTAAGCGGCTCCGTGTCTGATTGAAAATAGCACTTTTTGATGGATGACGCACTCTCAGCGATTTCCGGAGAATCTGCTCCTCAATTAATCCTCTTCCTTTCATTATTGTTTGAATGCAACAACAAACCCAATCAAATTAAAATCTCTACATCTGCGCTTTCCTGTGTTTAGTCACAAATCATGAGATCTATTTCTCACATTGCATGTTGCATGTTATGATCTAAAGTAAACTGATAGGTGTTTATTAAAAATAACTAGTCAATACGACTATAAACACTAGTACCCCAACCAACAGGACTGTAACCAACTGGACTACAACCAACAGGACTGTAACCAACTGGACTACAACTAACAGGACTACAACCAACATGACTGTAACCAACTGGACTACAACCAACAGGACTGTAACCAATAGGATTGCAACCAACAAGACTGTAACCAACTGGACTACAACCAACAGGACTGTAACCAACAGGACTACAACCAACAGGACTGTAACCACCAGGACTATAACTTGAGAGGAACAAAAATATTTCTTCAAATAATGTACTTAGCAAAAGACAATTTTCAAGAGCCTTTCATTGCCTTGTTTTATTATTTTCTTTATATAGGCTAAGCAAAATATGGTAACACTTTATAATAAGGCTCCCTTTTCCAACTGATAGATGGTAGTAACTCAATAATAAGCAAAATGTGGTGTAATTTATTAAGGATTTACAACCTAATTAATAACCTAATAATAAACCATTCATAAACCCTTTATAAGGGCCATCATTACAAAGTGGTGACCAAAATTAAATTCTTTGTTAGAAATCCAAAACACAGCTAAAGCAGCTTTAAAAAGTTTAAATAGTTAAAAATGTCTGGATATATAATTTTCAAAATAGCTTCCAAAGTTAAACAGGCATAATACACAAAATGCAGATGCAAATAGTCATTCCTGTGTAATTTATTTTATTTGCGTGATCAACCTCTCTGGGTGACAAAAGAGAGCGGCAAGATACATGAAAGACTGCTGTGCATGTGCATATATGCTGGGGCTCAGATAAGCGAAGGCGATCGGTACTCGGACTGCTCTCAGCAATGCTGTCTTTCAGTTACACGCACGCGCACACACACACATCTATGTGCACACAAATGCACCATAGTCCTAAAGCTCTAGGAGGTGTATGATATGCAGACTTCCTCTGATTATATGACGGGGGCTGTGCATAACCTCCTCAACCGATGACAGGGACACATGCAGGAAGAGGTAGATGTGTTGGCCTTTTTCGACTCAGACCAGACCACACATTATCGCCCCCTTACCAAGTGAGCAGCAAAGGCCCAGGCCATGTGACCAGATCTGATGTTTAAACTGACAACATAAAGATGAAGGCAAATGCAAGCAAATCCCTTATGTGAAAAGCTCGCCTTATTACATATTTCCCGCTTACTAGTGACAAACGTATGGCTATAGTGTGGCATTTGACAGGAGGCTTGAAAGATATCAAACATGAAGCTCAAGATGTTAAGTCCTTCAAATCAATACGGGTCTATCCAGCTGTTAAAAAAATTGCTTAAGGAGAAAATCCACCCTTAAAAACAAAAGAGAACTAAAACAGGATTGTCTCTTATGCCCCCCCACCCCATACCATATTTTGTCTGGTTCAAATCGACACGACTTTCCCAAAGGAAAGTTTTATTCCATGCATATCTGATTATTTGCTATTTAATTATCAAATGTTAATTCCCCTTGTAACAGTGTGTCAGGACAGGAGGCCTGCAGGGCTTCACAATCAATTCATGCACCATGGATTGTGAATTGGTGCCAACATTCACTAATTCTCAGTGTAACATCATGCGCTCAAGCATCCACAGAACTGCCTGATTGACTTTTTAAATGTATTCAGATTAACAGCTTTATTTCCCTGCTATGGCTCCCATTTGAGATAATTACTCCTGGTTCTATCAGAGGTCCTGGTCTGTGTACAAGAAGCACAGGCTGCATTAAGGCGACTGATTGCTCCCTTGCAGGACCACAGGGTCTGTTTTCTGCATTTTTTTGTTACACCAGAGTCTTAATATCTTTTTTCTTCACCGATCCATTTTACGTTTTCTGCATTGCTTTATGTCAAATGAGTCACACTGAGCCCATATTACACAATGTGCATGTATTTTAATGCACATCACAGTTTCTCTGTGTACAGAAAATTCACCTCCTCACAAACATGCATATAGGTGCACATAGCGTAGTAGGCTGTGATACTCATAAAGTTGTGATTTACGGCTTCAATTTTTTTGTTTGTACATAACAAAAAGTTACCTAATCAAAAACAAAAAAGGTGCTCACTGACCGTAATTTGATGTTGTTTTACTTGTATGGTCTTTTGGGCCCAATCAACATCTAGTTTAAATCTCCTTCCATGCTGACGTCGTATTTAAGCATGTTGTGACACTATAACCAAGTACAAGTATGTATAAAGTGTCTCTTTTCTCCGTTTTTTTTTAAATGTAGTAATTACTTATAGTCACTATAAAAATTCTTACTGTATCTCTTATTGATCTTAGAAACTATGGTTTTACCTTCTTTTTTTTTTTGAGAATTTGATGTCATTCGTTAAACATGCTGTTAATGTGCGTGCCGTGCCGCGCGCGCCGTGGCATAGAGCTTACCACAACTGCGCCAGAATTTCTTTTCTCATCCAAACATTCAGGTGAAGCACTTTAATTTTTTCCCGGCTTTTAACTGCTTTTATGGCGATGACATAAAGGAAGACAATGTGAGGAAAAGATATTAGCGTGTTAAGGAGGACAAAGTAAGGACTGTCGATTTACTCACCAATGCTGACATTTATCGTAAGTCAGTGTCGGGCATTTGTTTGGGTTTTACAGATGCAGGAGTTTGCTAAGCTAACTGCGCCGGTTGCACCGATAATGGATCCCACAGCATGGGGGGGGGGGGGGTGAATTAGTGGCTAACTTTGCCTAATAAAATCAAGCATTTTATCCTATTTGTCAAACTTTTGGGCTGGGATGGCACTATGCTTTACTCAGCATAACCTTGAGGGTTACAGAGATGAGATACATCCCATAATTCTGTGGCTCTTTTTGCCCACTGGATAGCTGGATTGTTAAGTGGGTTCAATGAGACATAAATCAAGGAGAAACCGTAAAAATCATCATTCAACAGAAGCTCGTATGCGCATGTATGTACATATATTATTCTAAATTTGCTTTTAATTTGTGTTTATATATATATATATATATATATATATATATATATACACACACACACACACACACACACACACACACATAAATTGTGCTTTTGCAAGCATTGAATATGTAAAGAATTCATTTATAAAAACGTTCCCTATGTTCTGTAGTACGGTGTTCTATGGTAAACTAGCTGGTGTATTCAGATTACGCAAATAAAATAGAGATCTCAATTTAAGACACAAGTTGGTATCCAACATGTATATCCCAGTCCATTTGTATGTATGGGTGTGGGACCCTAGAAGCCTTATATCTGCCTGATCAGGTCCAGGTGAACCACAGACAACGAAACAAACTGCTATCCGCAAACACCAGTCAACCACGTTCCCACATCAAACCTACTTACATCCTCTACTCGCTTATGCGTCAAATAATTACACAGTTACACATAAAAGTCACAGTGCCGTTCAGCAGCTACCGTTTCCGAAAACATGCTTTGCACTTGCAGCACTACTTGATCAATAACTGTTAATTAAATGTCTTTATTATTTTTCAACTTTCTGTAACATTTCTTTCTCTTGTAAATTGCAACACCAAATCATTCTATCTAGTGTTACTAATGTACATTAATATGTTACGAAAAGTTCAGAATATGTGTTTAGATAACGACTGTTAAATGTCACTTCAACCCAGCTACGTAATTAGGCACTTTATCCGCATGCTTTATACAAGCCGTTGCAAGTTTTAAAGATGTATTCCTTGTTACAATACAGTATTTTACTATCGTTGAGATGAAAATATGCCTAAGCATTACAAACGTTTTTATGAACAAGAGAATTAACATGCCAGTGCGTCTGAATTAATTACTTGATTGAGCTAATATGATCAAGGAGCGCTTTCACACACGTTTGCAGTCCAGTACGAACACGGTGTTTTTTGGGATGCTTAAAAACGAAGCCTCTGTATTCTTACATCCAGCTCATCGACTTGTCTGCTGCCATAGCAACTGTAGAGGAGAGCGGGGCAGCGCCGCCTGCTTGTGCAGTCGATGTCACCCCTGGCAACGGCCAATCAGAAGTTACTGGCCGTCTGCACAACCATTTTGAAGGCCGTGGGTCCTCTGGGCGGGCTTAGGAGTCAAATTCTCTTCACCGATAGGGGCTGCAGCCCGTCAGTCGCGCAAAGATTAAGTGCTGATTGGCGAGAGAAGGCTCACTCGCAATATTATAAACATGGCCTCTGCTTACTTACCTTGTGCGCAAGGCTAGGTAGAGCCGACCGTACCATGGTCTTGAAAAGCGAAGAACCCGTGCAATTCATTATCAGTTTTTTACCAAACAATATAAAACTCCGGGTATGCACTTTCTTTTGTCGGTTTAATGGCAAGTGCTTGCTAGGGCCGTGATCGCGATGGCATTTCGCTGCACGCTCAAGTGAAGCGAAAGAAAAGTGGGACTCCGGTCGCCCATCGCATTATTCGTGCTCGTTTCCATTATCGCCACAGTTATCATCAAGTGTTACTTCGGTGTTTTTGTTTACGGTGTTTGCGGCAAGAAGAAGTGACAGGGCCATAGACCCCTCCTCTGATGGGCGGAGCGTGCATTTTTATTTCGGATTTCGCGTGTTTTTTTTTTTCTTTTTTTCTTTTTTTGCCTGCTCCTGTTCTGACACGTCTGCACTGAGTACTGAGTGAGTGGCATTGGCACATTGTCAATCGCTCACCGCCGCTGCCATCAAACAACATAAAGCACGCGCAGTCAGAGACTCGCGCTCATAAATTTCAGCCGGCAGATATTTTTGCGCATTGCTTTACAGCGTGTAATTAATTTGTCTCTATTCTTTTTTATATTTTTTACCACTAAACCGCTAAAACTTTTTAAAGAAATATTTTATTTTTATTGTTATCGCCGTCATTATTATTGCTGCACGTATTAGACATTATTTTTTTTCCCATTAATTCTGGACATCGGCGATATGCTATATTTTGCAAGTGTCCGTGCGCTGCACATGGCTTATATATTTTAATTTGCTTGGTTTTATTTATTTATTTTTTTGTTTCATTAATTTTTTTCCCACTTAGCCTTGGATGGTTTGTTTCCTGCTGATTTAAATTGGGATTTGAACAAGTTTATAAGAAGAATTTCGCCGGGAGACATAATCGCAAGAAGAATACAAATATATCAAAGAAATCTGCAAGGAGCTTCAGCAGTCATACCCAACACATCACGTCAAAGAATAAAAGACAAATTGCCAAGAAGATTCGAACAGGATCCGAGGGTCAGTGGCTGTCATCTAGCTGTCATATATAAAATTATAAATATTGGTTCTGCAATTACGAGCAAAAAATATTGCAAATATATTGTATACTTCAAATCGAGGAGGAAGAAAATATTGAAAGAAGAAAAAGTGCTCACTGGGACACGCATTTTTATACGATCGCATACAGTAACTCAGTTTATACCTTTTTATGATTTAGCGAAATTGTTTAATATTTGAATTTCTTTTTGCTTCCTTCGCTGTGCACATACAATCACTGCCTTTGTATGTGATTTTTTTCAAGCTCCTGTTCTCTTAGCGAGGCTCCCGCGAAGCGCATTGATTGTGTTGCGGCAGACTATGGACGAGCAAGCCCGGATAATGCAAGCGCTCGGCGGTGTCAGTTTGGCTGGCCATTCGGTCCAAGGCGGCATGGCACTGCCGCCTCCGCACGGACACGAAGGGGCCGATGGGGACGGAAGAAAACAAGATATCGGGGACATTCTGCATCAAATAATGACCATAACTGACCAAAGTCTGGATGAGGCGCAAGCAAAGTTGGTTTCTTTTTTAACATTATACACAGTTATAATTGTTGCTGCCAAATACGTTTATTTTATTATTCGCTTGTCTATTATACCGTTTTATATGAGTAGTATCCCCGTGTGAGAATGATAAAATGATAATAGAAAATTGGTCGTACTTCATATTTAAAGTTGTTACTCAGATGTCTGGAATTATTTTAAATAATATATTATACTTACACACGATGTCACATGGTACTGAATTCGTCGAATTACTGTATCAGAGTAATACCCACCTCGTGTCCATTGCCACTGCCACATTTAATTAAACAAAATACGCTATATATATGTACACATGTATGTATATATATATATGTGTGTGTGTATGTGTGTGTGTCTGTATGAAATGTCACATTCCCATATTTATGCATAAAAGAAAAGTTATAAACAGCCAGAACTTTGTTATTTTGTGTAAATTAATGCCCGTGCGTCCTGTAGACCTGTTTAAGCTTTGCATTACCTTTATCATACAATGTAATTAAGTGGATAATAATAATAATAATAATAATAATAATAATAGGCCTCGTAGTACTAGTAGTAGTAAATAATAAAACGCTACTTGTGTGCAATGTATTTTTTTATATTCTTCTAGGTCGATAGTACATATTCATTTGTTCTGTAAGTTTTTTTAATGGCTTACTACTGATCATGCCACGGTGTAATTGTGCACACGTGCGTGAATAAAAAATAATGTTTCGCTTATATTATGAGCGAAGCGCAAGCAAAAAACACAAATACAGAGTGCAGATAAATAATGCATTATCTGAATTGCGATATAATGGACTTAAATTAATTTTTTTTGTTCTTGTACTGGAACAGGAAACATGGACTGAACTGCCACAGGATGAAACCGGCTCTCTTCAGCGTGCTCTGCGAGATTAAAGAGAAAACAGGTAAGAGCGACGCGCCATGTGCCGGGGATCCCGATAAGTACCGGCTGGTTTACGCGGAGGCAGCAGCGCCGTGCCACGGAGCGCTTGTACACCGCCATCTTTGCTCTTTTTGTCCCTTACACCCTCTTGGTCAGATGAGCAATTACAGACACAACACAGTGAGATTTCCCACTCGTTTCGCTTTCAGAAACTGCAGACGGAAGATACACGCTTGTTTTCTGCGACCAAAAATAGGCTTAAGAAAGAGCCCTCGTCTGTTCAGCCAGCGCTTTGATTTTGCTGCGGAATCGCGGGTGGCCGCGTCCTATTCCAAGATATGTTGGCCGATGTCAAATGATTTGGCGTGGAGAGGCGGCCGACCTGCGCCTACCCGCTTACAGTGAAGCGATTTCGCTGTTTCTTACACCGCGAGGTGCTGCTGTGAGTTTATAGGTAAACCTTAACACGGAGGCATTACTCATTATAATTATACGTCGGTGCACTACGCGTATCCCCTGTAATACATTTAAGGGAAAATAGTTAAACAAAATGTGTTTTATATATTTAAGCATATACAAGGGGTGGATTTAATATGTAATTTGCACTTGGGTGTTTCATGTTGTTCTTACCTGCAAATTGCATTTGACACATACTGTCATTCTTTGTGTCTGTACTTTCCATAAACTTAAGCTGAAATATTTGCCAAATAACGTGATGCCATCTAATAAAGTGTAATCAAATTAAATGACCGAAAGACTAATTTCAGCTCTGGAGCCAGAGAAATGGGAAAAGTGTGCTGAACGGAAGTTGAAGCGCTTTGTTGTACGGCGCCCTAAAATTAATTTCATGCAGCCTGTTGGCACGCGTGCCACGTGCGGCTTTTGGCGTAGCACCTTTGTCAGTCACTGATAACCTGGGCACGCGACGTGACACATCAGTGTACGGAGCGCCGTGACCGCGCACGGCAACATCAATTCCTTTGCGCGTCGCCATATAATAAACGTATGTCAGTGCGTTTCCGCGGACTGCAGTCTGTGTTTCCTTAGGCCTGTGGTGGGCTCACCTATCAGCATGCCCATAGACGTATCACACGAGAAAACGTTATGCATACATATTAATATCAAGCTGAAATAATATAGTGCAGACCCCACGTCTGTGTTCAGAGAAAGCAATTATGATGACATACTCGTGACGGCATAATACTCCAAAACCCCAAATTTTGTTACCTACTCTATTTACCATAGTTATAGTGCTGTTTATAATATTTGCTCTTTAAGATCACAATGTTAGAAAGTGTCGCAATGCGTTTGTATTTAGTGCGGGTTTATTCTGGCAATTGATGTAAGAAATATGTTAAAAATAGAAGCCGATTTATGCAAAAGCTGTGCACCGGGGGCATTTCAATGGCACGAACGTGTGCCAGAAATACCACAATGCGTGATATTTTATAGGTTTCGTCGCAAAGGGTAGGCTATAGTGAAAAGTGGCTTTAATACCTTGTGTGGTAACTGTTAAAAGCGGCATTAAACATTTTAGCAGAAGTTTGTAAGAGTGCACCACGAAATAAGGACAACGTATCGTGCGTGAGCAATATTTTATGGAAATGTACAATTCATGGGATAAGTACGTGTTTGTTTTTATGGCAAACAAAATAAGTCTGCATATTGGTTATGATCAATAGCTTGCATTCCAAAAATGATACATTTGAAGTAATGTTGAATGCAAAATAATTTTGTTTTTTATGGCCTTGTTATTCTTCAGCGATTTAATTGCTGGCTATCGAACAATTAAGGGTTTGCGGGAATCCATATGAAAGAACCTAAATCTTTCTAATTTGTAATTTTAAAGGTTCACACACCCAAATCGCTCACTCGTTTGTCGTGTAACTAAGGGTAAATGCCTAAAAAGTATGACATATAAATTAAAATGAAGTCGTTTTAGTTGACTATAAGTATATTTATTGTTAAATGATTTCTGAAAATTTACAAACTTGTTACCTGGAAGATTACGTTTCACTTAAGATACCTGTATGTTCAGTTGGCCTAAGTTGCCTTTCATAAATACATTAGCGAAACCCTCGCTCATAATATGCAGTTAGCCGTCTAAATTTTACGTTATGTTAATAAATTATTCATTTACGTTTGAAGGTATTTGAACTATGCGCCTGTCCTGCATTTCTTTAGTTAGTTTCTTGTTTCAGAATGGTACTTCTCTTGTTTCGTTTGGTTGTCCTTTGCCCGAAGGGTATTTTTTCCCTGTGGGGTCATCGGAAAAGGTCAAGACTATCAATAACGATGAGGATCAATGTATTGTGCTTGGCGATCGGATGTGTAATGGCCGTGTGTCGCATGCAGGTGGACGTCCTGTCCTGGAGTGGTACAGAGCCGCGTGCAAGGAAATCATGCCGGCACCTGTCAAAGAGAAAAAAGTAAAATGACCACAGAGGTAGATCAAAAAAGGACGAATGGCCAAAACAAACAGCCTCCCCTAAATGACATTCATTTACTGCCGCTCGCTAATAGCGTACATGATGCTTTGCTAGATTTGCGGCCTTTGTGAGGCTTGTAAGCAGAAGTGACTTGGGGAAGCTCATAAAACTTAATGAACTTCTCGGCTGCGGGAGGTGTCCGCGGGGGGAGCGGATGGACCGCTTGACTGCTTCGGCTGCTTGAGGTATTCTTTATGTCTGCCGGGCCGAGGAGGGAGGGAGCAGAGGAAGAGGAGATAGGAGAAAGGCGGGGGAACGACCGGTAAACGGCGGAGCCCCGGGGTGACGTGGGGTGGGCAACAGAATACTTCCCGGAGCCAACCGAGCAGACGACCTCCAGCACTCGGGCTGAAGACATAAATTGAAATAATAATTATTAAGACAATGCTGGAGTTGCAGAAGCACTTGCATGTGATTAAGTAAATAAAAAGAAAAAAAGTGCGTGCATCAGCGCGACTTCGTGCGCATAGAGACGTGTTGCTTGTGGTTGGAGTTATGCAGTTATTTCTGTAAAAATATACAATTAGCGGTACATTTATCAAAGCTGCTGGTTATTAAAAAATAATTAAATCATCTGTCACAACATTGTATTATTAAATGATGTTTCTCATTTTTTTTTATTAGCAGGCAAATAGTTTGTTGTTCCGCTGTTAAATGTATTTATTTATACATCACAGTAGGTCGCGTCCTCAGTACTGCGATTATTCTATTTAAACAGATGATTACTTTTTATTAAAGCGAAATATTTAAAAATGAAATAGCACAGAGAAATAGTAACGTGAGACACAGATTTCCTGGGATGCGAGAGAGACTGTCGCTGCTAAAGTGGCGGAGCGCGCGACGCGGCTCGACCAGAGCGCGGGACCGCCGACGGGCGCTTTCATCTCCGGATGAAACCCAGGGAGCGCGCGGTGCCTCTAGTCCGCACCGCGCTTAATGTATTTTATATTCTGTATTGCATTAAAGTTCTAATTAAATATGCATAAAGAATGGATTCCCTAAGTATGCTAATTATTTAAATGAGCTTGTTTACCAGCTGAGTTGTTGTAATCTTTGGTAATCCCTTTGAAGCTGTTTGTTTGAAGGTTTTTTTTTTTTTACAAAGGTACTTTTTGCTTCATTTATTCACATCAGGGGAAAAACCTTAACATTCATTATTTTCCGATGTTTCTTTACCATTCCGTGTTTGCTTTGCCAGTAGCTAGTTTGATATATATATATATATATATATATATATATTTTTTTTTTTTGGCTATATCTGACTGACAAAGTGTGTTTACCCTCTTTATTTATGTAGTAGATCTGGGCTTTGAGAATGGCGCCGTGTTTGTTTTCTCAGTCGGTTTGTCTTATCTGTCTGATAAACGTCCTATTTTGATAAAGCTTATAGAGCGTATGTTATTTTTTGTGCGTCATTTTTCCATGTATGTTTCTATGTACACCTTTCAGAGCACGAATGGCCCTTTTCAATATTAATAGATTTTGCAAAACAAAAACCAAAAAAAAAAAAACTTACCCATACAGGTTTTTTGGTCTGCTTGTGCTACTGAGAAACACATCAATTTCAAATTTTGACTTACCACTCTTAAGACGACTGGCAAACGTTTTCTGTGGTTTTTATTTAGCATCAACAAAGTGGAAAGATGGTGATCTTATGATATCTTTATTATTATTATTATTATTATTATTATTATTATTAATAATAATATTAATGTTGTTGTTCTTGTTGCAATGCTAGTGGTGGTGTCTTGTGGATGAGTCACTGTCCTCCTCATGTTACATTTGGTATCTCTCGGTTCACTCCAGCCAAAATCTGAGTGAGTTTTTGGAAAACTTAAGCAGAACCCCAAGGTCGACCTCTTAGTTATAAATGTGTATGTTAACCCGTGCATCATTTTGGAGAATTAAAATTTGGGTGTGACTGAACTGATGTTTACCTCATGCCAATCAAGGTGTAAATAAAAAAGAGGAACTGAAACGGTGGGACGTGTTGGAAGGTGGATCTGCGCACTGGCCGACGGCACCTGTGTGACGTGTTTTATTTTTTTTTGGATAATCCAGACAGAGTAAAGAATCTTGAAGAAAAAAAAAACTCTAATTGTCGTTCTCCTTCATTGTAAGCAGGGATCGGCCCCAAAAATAAAAGGAGTAACATCAACGAGACGTATTTGCTTGGTTACCGCGTAAACAGTGACCGGAGTGGCGATTTGGTTTGTAGAGTGTAGGACGGAGTGGGTTTTCGGACTTGCGAGTATTTTGCGGGATTCAAAAAGGTGAAGAAGCAAAAACAAGAAGCGAAAGGCTTTGTGCTGCCTGCTTAAGGCCATGCAGAGTGTCACTGTGCTGTGCTTTCTGACAGAATAATTGTCATGTCATGATCCTGTCTGTGTGGAAATAGGGGGGGCGTTTTACAGTGGGGGGGGGGGTAACCTGTGGTTTGGGGGCCCTGCCTCCCTTCTCCCTGCCATTGAAGACGCTCAGCTGGCCCCACGGCCCTCCTGACCGGGCCTTGTTGAAGCTCAGCGCAGGCTTTTCATGGCCCCCCGCCGTCAAGCTGGCCCCACGGCCCTCGAGGTGCCCCCCCAGCCCCGGGCCTTTTCATGTGCACTGGAGCGGCAGGCGGGTCGGAGCCACTCAGCTGTGTTAAGATGCCGCCCGGATGAGGGCCGTATTCAACATGGCACTTCACTGGACGCGTTAACCTGCTCCATGGGCGTCTGGCCGTCATCCGCGCCGTGAGGACGGGAGGAGACGGAATATCGAGCCGCCTTCCTCGAAAGCTCCCTGATGGCGTTTAAACAATGGGATTACGCTGAGATGTGTATGGTAAAAGGCAACCAGTCATACCTGCAGGAGGGTGCCCTGTGTGTGTGTGTGTCCGTTTGTATGTATTGTGAGTTTACTAAAGCATTTTTCTCTGGCCTGGAACAGTAACCCGTGTTGTGTGGCAAGGAAGTTGGGGGGTGGAGGGGCACAAGGCAAGTAAATAGATGGAAGCGTTTTGCATTGCAAAGCGGTTTCTGGTGTTCTGGAGGAATTCTTGGCAATGTTCTAACTGCCATTGTAAGCCCTGAGCAGACTTTCCCAGCACTAATGCCCTAGAAGTATTAATTCACTTTGATATGCTAATTAGGGGGCATTATGCGAGAAATGAGATTAAGTGGCAGCATGCAGTCATTTGCCTGTCAGTAAATTGAGTGTTTTTAGCAGGAAGGATTTTGCCCCCCCACTCCCACACTTTTCTCTTGGTTTTGCATTTAAATGAATTGATTGCAAGGTATGATGAAGAAACCGCTATGCCCCCCCCCCCATTTCCATCTTAAATATCTGGTATTTTTTGGGCTTCTTCCTCTTACACGAGGTCTTGGCTGGGAAGCCAGGCAACCGCTCCCGTTTTCCCAGCATCCCCTTTGTCTTGGCGTCTGCGGCCATCCCATGCTCTATGACACGGCGAATCCCCCCCATCATGTACGTTTAAACGCCCGGCCGTCTCCTCCTCGTCACTGCCAATCTGCACAGAAGTTTAAGCTGGTGAAAATTAAATGAGAGCCGAGGTGTGAATATTTACACAAACGGAGCCTTTGTGTCTCTGTTGGTAGTGAAAGGCCCTACGAGCCTCTGGAGGGGCGCAGTTTCCCCAAACAACACAAGGCATTAAAGTTGTTTGTTGAGGAGATAAGCAGAAACCTGCTCTGTGGCGTTGGGGGGGTCCCTCCTTTTCCCTCCTTTTCCCTCCCTTGTCCGGAGCTGAGTTGAGGATCTCCTACACGTCAGGGTTAATCAGTCCTGCTGCTCAGAGCCGCTGTTTCTCCAGCTTTGTGCTTCTTTTTCCGTCTCCTCCACCTTGCCATCCCCCCCCCCCCATCCTGTGCCCTGCGTGGTCGCCTCCCTGAGACAGGCCTGGCAGGGAGGTGGAGGGTCTCCCCATATGACCGAGCAGAGAGACCCTCTTCAGCCAGAGACGCCCTCCCAAGTGAGCTATAATCAACAGGAGGAGATTATAGGGAGCTCTTATGGGTGTGATCACCGGCCGCCATGGCCCTCACTGCCCCCCTAGCCCCACCCCACCAGCTCGCCGCAGTGGCCCTCACTGCCCCCCTAGCCCCACCCCA
>JABFEA020000043.1:2270077-2283180 GCA_019775915.2 Cyphomyrus plagiostoma
CCCCCCATTAACGCAGACTGAATGCCTCCATAGTGAGCGGTACCATAAATACCTGCCCAAGTGCCCCCCGCCCCCCCGCCATTATCGCAAACCAGTTGTTTCCATAGGGAGTAGTAGCATAAATACCTGCCCAAGTGTCCCCCCCACACCCCGTTAACGCAGACCGATTGTTTCCATAGAGAGCAGTAGCATAAATAAATTAGCATATGCTAACCTTTTACTTTGGTGCGGGCAGAAGGCAAGCCAGCCCTTTCAGGTCGGTGAGGTGTGGGGAGGGGGCGGTCTCGGGCCCAGCTGACACCCACTCCCTGGGAAAGGCACAGCCCATCACATCCACTCAGAGCTCCCTGGCTGCCCCCCCCCATGCCTTCTCTCCTCTTGACTGACATAAAAATATGTAGCGACAAGCTGTCTGCCACGGCAGAAATCTGATTAGACATTGATTCAGCAATCGCTTCCATCGGCCCGGACATCAGGCAAATTTGTTTCAGAGAGTCTCTCATTGGCGATGCGAGTGTAATTCAGAGGAGCCGGCAGTGTGGCAAATACTGCATCAGGGGGAATTCACCTTTCCATTATTTATTTTTAAACTATTAATATACAGATGATCTCACACACGAGCGCGTGCATGAACACACACAAATGTGGGGGAAACTACAGACTTTGACACTTAAGATCATCTCTAGCCGGCTTTTTTTTTTTTTGGTGTCTGGATTTTAATTTGGATTTTGACTTTTATTGTTTGTCATTGTTTTATTTATTACTCATTTGTGCTGTTATCTGTTTCTGCTTCCCACATGCGGCTAACCCATTTATATGGATGTGCCTTCGTTTTAATAGCACGGTTCCTCTCGGGGTTTTTGGCGTTTGGTTGTTTGTTGATGACTGAACTGCTGTGAAGCCTTGCACTGCTCTCTCTGATCTCCACAAACGCCAGTTTGTCCTCTGCGTAGCCGCAGTTAACCCAGGCTACGTGGAACCTTTCTCACATAGCCGCGGTTTCCAGTCAGATCTTAATTCCTGGCGCTCTGCAGTAATTAACCCTTGTGTGTCTTTCTCTTCCCCATGCCAGGCTAATGGAGGGTGGCAGGATGCGGGCACTCCGTCCTCCGTAATTTCTCCCACAGAGGGGCCGGGGAGCGTCCACTCGGATACCTCGAATTGATCTCCCCACCGACGCTCCCCACCCCTATGCTGTAGAGCCCCGACTAGCACTGACTGGCCAACCAGAGAGGCAGGACAAACTCAGCGGGAGCCAATCATTCGCGGCGTTGCTCACCTTTTTTCCTGTTGTCATCGCCGCGCCCCTGCCACCCCCCTTAAGACATGCAGACAACAAACAGCAACCATCATGCAGGATTTCTTGTTCATGGGCAAGGCCTTCACCTTCTCACGGTGCAGTCATCCTCCATCGTCCAGGACAGCTTCTCAAACATACATATATACAGTATATATATGTAAATAATATAAAGCAGAACATTGTCAGGCGTGTTTCCTCCTGACGTTTATTTTCATGAAGAATGGGTTAAGGAGGCCGACGCCCAGTGGAGTCTCTGTTCCGGAAATTTCTTCTGCAGCCTGGAAAGCCCCCAGGACCAGCTCCATTACCTCCCTCCTTGGCCAGGCTGTTGCTTGGCTCTCCAACGGCCCCTTTTACACCCACCGAAAAGGACACCCGCATCCAAACACGCCCCACCCTTCCTGAAGACGGGCAAATGGACGGCCACAGGCACCACCTTATGGGTCACGTCTGTGCGATTACTTCAAGTACAGGACGACAAAAAGACAGAAGTGCTGGTAGACCCGTTAGGTATATGTTGGTTGTTGTTTCTTTTTTGAGGTTCATTTCCATCAGTCTTTGTTCCCTGGCCCGCGTTATACAACAGTAGCACTCGCAGCCCAGCTCTTGACCATTGTGTGCTAATTCACATGTTTAACAGGGCTAATATCACATTTACTGCCAGCTTGGATGGGGGGGTCCTCTTTTTTCATTTGTATTAGCTCACATCCACCAGTTTCTGATGCATTACGGACCCTTTGTGGTGGCACTGAATGAAACATACCAAGTACATGCATTTCATTGTCGGAAAAACACTCTAAATTGGACACCGTTAAAAAAAAAATGAAGTGCATATATTAAACATTATATGTCTTTGAGGCCATGTCTGGAAACATCTGTGTGTCTAATGCCAGTCCTTGTGGTACATTTTGCCTGCTGGCAACACCGGCCATGTAAAACATCCCCACATATTGTAAATAATGTAGTGTAAGAGTATTTATCCATTCCACCAATCAAAACACAGCTTTATTACCTCATGCAAACTCATAGAAACCAATAGAATTCCAGCGTGTTCTATAGCTTAGAGTGCTCACTTACTACCTCTGAACAATATCACTACCATGTCGGTTTTTTTGGGAATTCTTACTTTGTATTTTATTTAGTTTATTTGATTGCATCTTGTAATAAACTCCTCCTTTCCCTTCCTGTAATCTAATGTATATTTTAATCTTTTAAGAAAACTAAGTTGCTTTCTTGCAACTTTTAAAAAATATTAAAAAAAATAATGATTATGATGATGATGATGATGATGATGATGATGATGAAAAAGAGTATGTGTGGCTGGGGGAGGGGTGAGTGGTGCCCACGAATTAACACCAAACAGTTAAACTGTTGTACATACGGACAAACATTTTGAATGTTGCTCATCTTGTTACTAATTCATGCAAAAAATAAGAAAAAAAAACGTAACAAAAACAGCTGTAATGCATAGAGTTTTCAGTATTCAGAAATGTACATTCAAGCTCTGTCTGACAGGGTCCAATTTTGCTTTTTTTTGTATTGTATGTGATTCTAAAACTGATAAAGTCATGGAAAGATTATTTGTGGCAGTGATTCTAATGTATTAAAAATGTTTCGTGTTACTTTTTAACCAGACTACACCCTGGACTGAAAAGTCTTCCTTGTGGTAGTTATATGTAGTTTCAAACATGAATAAACTTTTTGCTTTCATGAACACCGCGTCCTGGAATTCCTTGCTGAAGGTTGTAACAAACATTCACATACACAAACGCATTTGGATGGCTGTCACACAGCTGCTGTTTATTATACAACACAAGTTGCCGCAAGAGCTGGCCGACAGTCACATGATCACGCCTTATCGCAGGCTGCACCGAAGTTGCTTACCTGATATCGGACCGGCAAACGGGTGCTAAATGACAAGCATTCATATCCACGTTTGACATAAGACCTGCCTCAACAATCATCAGCGATCTGCCCCTCGCACAACATGAAACACGGAGGTCGTTCTTCGGCTGTGTTCTGGGGTGTGAGGACCCGGCTGAATCAGCCGGAGTGACCTGTCACGCACAGACGGCCCGTGACAGGACAGCACTGATCACACAGCAGGCAGCGTGAACCTTCTGACAAATGCGACCAAATCATTCGTCGCATGTAACTGAGCTGCTGGGATCGGCATGGATCTGTGCTGATCCTAAATTGTGGATTATCGTAAAGAAATAAGTTGCAGTCATTTCTTTGGATGGCCAAATATTCCTTCCTCACAGCTGCTGACGGCAACCTGAGCACCCTGGAGTTCAGGAGGGTGATAAAAGTCACCCAAGAATGCAGAGGAGAGACCAGAGGAATTTGGGGACCAGCCACAGCTGCGATGCATCATGGAATGAGCAACCTAGTGTATGCATCTGTAAAAGCAGCACGCAAGGTGGAGTCCGTCTCAGGCAGTACGGTAATGGCTTTGGGGAGGGTTGGGTGCGCTCCCATGTTGCCATGGCGATTGATCACCAGAACCGTGCTCACACATGCCTCAAGATAATGAAACCCAGGTGACCCTGAACTGACTAATTAGCTTGTTAGGGTTAACTAGGGTCAGCCTAGAAGATTCTGTGAGTTTTTAGGTGTCTGGTAAGCTGTGTGTAGGATTTTGTTAAATGAGTCATTTAGTTTTGTTTTGTTCCTACCAAATTTCCATTTCTATCACCTGCAATTTTATTGGTATGGAGACAAAGGCAGGGTAGTGATCACGTTACAGACAGATACACGTTATGAATCCCTCAGGGCAAATTGAGATCATTACATCTTTTCTTGATTCTGTCAGTTATGGTGGGCCTCCTCAGAGTACTCCAGTGACCTCAAACCGTTCACTTGGTGGACCAAAGCTAAGAATTAAACTAGCCAAGGAAGGCCAAAGTAATTAATATTATCCTAACTGTTAAAAAACAAAAGAATATAGCAACAGGAGCAAAGCCCAATGAAAAAATAGTCAGTCGGAAGAGCTGAACAGAATTCTAAGGACAGGCCACTGGACGTGTCTAAGCAAGTCAACTCTGTTAGCACTGAAGAGCTCTGGGTAGATGGGCATTCTCACGCGTCACAATGGCTTCGCCTTCCAAAGGGAACTTTGTGCTCCACAGACGTGTAACTGGAAAGAGACGCAGGGACTCTGGTAATGAGCCGGCACATCGGTGACTGTGGATTAGCCGACTCAGGAGAATCATCTAATCGAGGTTAAATTACCGGGAAACGTGTGACTTTCCATCAGCGCAGTGTGAATGCTGCCAGGGCACTTTGCATACTTACGTAAAGTGTTATCGGTATTTCACGTCAGCGCTTTGCCTTTTCTGTTATACATGTCACACGTATGAATTTTTCATAGAAAACGTGTTTACTGCAGTCTGCTCTCCCTCCTGGGAGTGCCGCTCTCGTACACTCAGAATTGATGTCATTGTGTCTTTTTGTCCAGAACCAGATACCCCAGAAAGGTGCAGTGGCGAGGCGGACCCTGCAGTGGAAGGGCAGACCTTGCAGTGCCATCCTCTGTCGCATGCTTACTGCATCTCCTTATCCACAAGATGAATATTTTACCTCCTTAGTTAGCACCCTGGCTTGGGATCACTTAGGAGCTGAGCAGCAGGGTCACTCTTCACTATATATTTTGCTGAACATATATTTTTCTCCCCTTAGCTGTTAATAATTGTTTTGTAAAATGCCTTTCGATCATCATGCTGGGCCTCCCTGCTTTGGGTTTGCAGCGGTGATACATAATATATCTTTGGTTATATTCACCAAACTTGTTAACATGCCAACTTTCCTATTTGATGAAAAAAAAACTTATATGCATGTAAGGAAATGAGTGACTAATAAACCGGAAATTTTGCATTTAACAAACTTCTCCACGGTGAGGTACGCTTGAGGAAGTGAGGTCGGACAGTCCCTGGAGGGACTGGTGATAGGGACCTCATTAGCTGAGCTTGGGATGTGAACCGACGGCTTTCGGATCATGGACGCAGCATCCTGAGCCGCTGGGCCGCACAGAGCTTTCTGCGTAAACAGGCAAAATCTCCATCACAGGGTCATAGTCAGTCTGGGTTTTGGAGCCACAGGAAGAAACCCACTAACCTGCAAGTGAACTGACAAAATACACAATGCCTGACTGCGGCACTGTGCTGTTCTGCATCAAGCTCACAAGCTATATTAAGAACATTACATCAGATTTATATTCAAAACAATGTAGATTTTTAAGAAAGAAGGGTCAGACAGTCCATGGAGCGACTGGGGGTTAAGGTCCTCGCTTAAGGGCCCAGTGGGTAAACTGCTCTATTGATCATGGGATTGGAACTGGTGACCTTCTGATCCACAGTGCCCGGACCCATTGAGCCACAGAATGCCACTGTAGCTCTTAGAAATACCAGTGTGATGAGGGATAAAGGGTAAACTGGAGACATGAACAAGGAAACTGTAAAACACAGCAGAATGACGACCCTGTAATGCTGGCATTTGACCTTTAACCAAAACACAGCAGCGCTGGAGCTCACCGCCGTAGCATTCATGAAGAAACAGTGCAGGAGTCTTCATGCTAAAAGGCAGAATTTCAGACGGCCATGAAATCCAATAACCTTGGTAAAGACCACCCCCCCCCCAGTGACCTTCCTTAGCCCGCAAGGCTCAGATGAGTCAAATAGCCAGGAAGTGCATTAGCTGCCTCCTATGCCTGATGGTTACAGGAGCGCATGTTCCCTGCCGACCGTATACACTAGTGTAACAGAAATACCACAGAGACGACATCATGGGGAGCCGGGCGAGTAAATACTGCAGTGCATTCAAATGGGAGCAGAGAGAAGCTGGAATTACACGTGTCTGTCGGCTGTGTCCCGTCTTGGCAAAAAGACGCGGGATACATTGGTTTCAGCGCCATCAATTCTCGCCACGTTTTTCGCACTGTTTTCGTGGCAGACAGCCGTGAGCTGCAGTTTTAGCTGCCAAAGCCCGGTTCCGTCCCTTATAAAGAGCGCCGATGACTGGGCAGTTCTCCACATGCTCCTCATCCCCAGCCGAGCCCTGCTCTGGTTTTTGGCGGGAACAGGTCTCCTGGAGGACAGATAAGAAGGGAATATTTATGATTATGATGGATGGGGGGGCGTCCACCCCGAACTGGTCCCTTTTATACAAACATAACAGAAAGCCGGCTCACAAAAGCGCTGGCCCCGAAGCTTGTGTTCACCATTTTCCTGCGGGATGTATCCTCTGTTCCTGACCTGGTACCACAGAATAATGGCGCATTCTGTTTGGAGTCGTTCAAAAGCCAAAGTCACACTAGCTTTGACATAATTCTTCCAGGTAGCTACGGTAACAAAAGAGACCACACTGATGTGCACACCCACACTGGGGGCAGGTTGAACAATCGATACCGAAAACAGCAACCCCCTGATCATCCCAGACACCCCCTCCCCCCACAGATATATTTTTTATTTTTCCCAAGGGGTGGTTTTTGTTCCCATTATATGCAATATAAATCCACACAGATCGTTTGCATGCTGCACTCTAAGTAAATGGTTACTAGACCATGTTTTTATATTATAAAGGTAATTCTCATTTTAAAGAAATGATCAGGTTTGAATTGTCATAATAATATGATTAATTTTGCTTTATATTGACAATCATTTGTCTTCATCCTCTATGGTATTATTTCATACTTTTACCAGCAATCTCATAAAGGTCCGATTCATTTATTTGACTGTGCTACGTTCCTGAGAAGTCTGTAAGCTCAGGTAGGCTGCCGTTTGGGTTTCAAGGCGCGACTGCAGAAATGGAAACTCTACCGAACCTGGTCTGGGGGCGAGGGGGAAGCCAGAGGGTCTAGCACAATTAGCCGAAATGTCAGCCATTTCTAAGTCTCGTTACCCGCGCGTCTGTACCGGAAAGTCATTGGCTACTGATGTGAGATAGAAGCTGACAGTCATGATTCCCCGTTTCTCTGCGAACCTCTTGGGAAAACAGCCACACTGAGATTTTTCCCAGAGGAGGGAGAAGCAGCCTTGTTTATATACGCCGGGAAAAGGTAGCACTGTTATTGAAATGTGCTGTGAATTCTCATGGAAGGACATGACTTTATTCGTTTATATGTACATATATTTAAATAAATTCATAATTTTTAATATGTTTGTGAATATGTGATATATATAAAACACAATACCGAAGAGAAAAAAGAAACAATAAATGTTTAATGGCTTCTTCCATTTTATGTGCATTTTAAAAGCGACACTAAAAGATTCTTATTGGAAGAACATTACAGTGGAGATTAGGCTGCCATATGAGCATTACAAACACACAATGTGAAAATAAACTCACAAATGGACTCTGTGAACAAGCCACTCGCCAGTTGTCTGCTAACCACAGAGACTAATTGGGCAAATATGTCTAAATCAGCAAATTTGACCAAAAGACCTTTAGAATGCGAGAAGTTACATTTGTTAAAAGAGACGCCTATTAGACAGCTCTCTAAGGTTCATTAAAGACAACATTTCCCAATGTAAAATTCACCATGAAAAGCATGCATCATTAAATATGGAAATCCTGAATTTTATTAGCAATCTGCTAGATCTTAGCTGACGCCAATTAAATAAAAGGAAGATATCATTTATTAGGGCCGAGTTCATATTCTGTTAAATACAAAATGTAATTTTCGCCCGTTTTTGATTTATTGCCAGTGGTGGATTGTTCAAAGAGCCATGTTACATTTCAATAGAAAAATATTGTTTATGCATTAAATTTTTAAACCGCGCTTATTGCCTGGCACTGCTCACACCAAATGAAAGTCTTATGATTTAAAACATAAATTAATAAACACATTTGGGGTGCAAAGAGGGAGCCGAAGCCGCTATTTTTCACACAGATCCTTTAATATTTCATGCATTCCCCCGTGTGCTTAACTGCGCTGGCCCGGGCCTCCCGGACGCCTGTGGAGAATCTCATCGTGATCTTAGGCACCTGCTTCATCTGCAGCAGCCTGACACCGCCGCAAAACGGATCGCCCATGGAAGCCGCTGCGATAACGTTATGCTATTTTTATTTTCTCGTCACCAAAAACTATTTTCATTGCTCTGAGAATATGGCAGAGAGAGGTCAGCCTGGTGCGGGGCGCCGCGATCCCCCCGGCCGCATGACATCGCCAGTGCTCCTTCTGCGATGCCTGTTAACCTCAGATCCCGTCCGTCTTCACAGTTTGTAGAATCTTCTCATGTGCTCGGAGTGCGCCAAACTGGCATGCAGTTTTACAGTCGCTGATCGGGTTAAAAAACGGATCAGTACTCAGCAGAGGCAAACGCGCTAAGGACTTCTTGCCCCAGGCTGGGATTCAGTTCGAGAAAAACCAGATTCGTGGTGTTTTTTTTCTAATATCGGCTCCAATTCCCATTTGTGCACAGGTTTAATCCAGAGCCGACTGCTCCATATCTTGTTATAGGTAGAAATGGATAGCACCGAGCTCTAGGACCGGAACTCGGCGTGCAATGGCTTACAGAGGGATATAGCGGGGGTGTTCGGCATTACACAGTGCACTGATGTTCGCAAAGTTCTAAATACGTGTGAAAGAACGCAGATTTAGCAGGTGACTGACTATAGACACGGGCAGAGTGGTGCTAAATTTGTTTTTTAAAGATCTAGAAGGTTTATCATGCCGAGTACTTCACATTCGCACGGAATTTGTTTTACCGCCTTTGGCTGTGATGTTGTAAAAGCGGCATAAAGAGCCTAACACCAAGTCTCAGTAAAAAGCAAATGAAAGTTCATTGCTTTTAAATGCAATCAGCTTTGCCAAAAAAATCAGATAATAATTATTATGATCTTGCTAATTACCATACCACTCCCTGACTTAATCAGCATAAGTAAACCTTAGCTGCAGTGTAAAATAACCTGATAATTAGCTACATATAATTGCTAGAATAATTATTCCTGTTTTTGTAGCTAAGTAGGTAGCTCTGGTGCTTCTCACCTCCAGGGTTGGGGGTTCGAATTTTGAATCATTCTCCTGAAATTGTTTTGGTTCATTCTCATAGTTGACAGATATGCTATCAGGTTAATTGGTGTCTCTGAAATACCCACGATTGATTTGGGGCCAGCAGTTAAACTGGAGCTTTGAAACTTTGCACTATACTTCCATTCACACTTTGCTCACAGTTACAAAACGTCACGGGATGATTAATGGAGATGAGGCAGACCTCACCTGGCTGAGCAAACACGTGAACATGCGTTGACAGATAGACGGCGACACGCATGAGGTGCATATATATGCAGTATTGTATTGAACTGACATTCCATTCCCCGATTGATTGGGAGAATGCTGTCCAATCAGGCTTGATAACCATTCTCTCGGCCCTTGGGGAGGGAAGTTCCATTGAGATCTCCATGAGGTCACATGCTTCAGGTCATCAAAGGCTTTAGCTATTAGCTGGAAGACTCCTGGTGGGGACCTACATAATGAGTCTGCTGCGTGTAGGTTGACCGTATCTGCCGTAACCCCCAGACTTACCTCGGTGAGTGCTCGTCGAACGGAGGTGCCTTAATTTAACGACTGAATACAGTCCTAACTTTAATATCCATTTTCAGGCGGATTGAATCCCGGCCTTATTCTTCTCAGCAGTGAGCTGAAATAAAGAAATATGAGGGCATACAGAAATATGTTGATTGGTGCTTGTTAAAGTAAGATATATGACTCTTTTGGAAAGTACAGCTATCTGAAAGTCATTATACCGCTCCTTATCCCAGGACCATGGTGAATTCCACATCAGACTCGCAAGGAGCAATGTCCCGGTTTTTAATACGTGAATATAAATGGACCAGTTATTTTAAAATGAGTGTGTGATTTATTGCACGTACTTTGTCAAATTAAGTATACTTTGGGGCCAGCAGTTAAACTGGAGCTTTGAAGTTTTGCACTATACTTCCATTCACACTTTGCTCACAATTACAAAACGTCACGGGATGATTAATGGAGATGAGACAGACCTCACCTGGCTGACCAAACACGTGAACATGCGTGGACAGATAGACAGGGACATGCAAGGCAGACGATCCGTGGCCATGTGACCGGAAAGATGCTCTGATCTTTACATCAGTTCCTCATTTTAATAAACAAGGCGAAGGACATGCTGCGCCTCATGACCAGGGGGTCTTCTTGGCCAAAACGTTACATCATAACCAATCCCAGGTGAGGTTCTGCCTAAACCTCAAATTGTAATTGTTTCCCGTTGAGGTTTGGCCTAAACCTTAAACCGTAAGTGTTTCCGGTTGAGGTTGGGCACCCTGGTCATTCCACACTGGCAGAGGTGTGGCTGACTCTATCTGTATCACACCGATCAGACGTCAGGGAAGGAAAACACGAACGCACATCCCCCCCCCCCCCCATGCAATGGTGGCTTATCTTACCTTGCCGGGTAATGGCAGCTCTGTGAAGGCTTCTGACAGGAGACAGATGTTCTGCTTAACTCTCAGCAGAAGCATGTCAGCCGGTATGGCATGCCTTTGTACAGCTAAAGTACTCTGACATCAAGGCGCAAAATAACAGAAAGGGGGGGGTGGAGGAGGGAGAGGGGGGGCAGGCGCGTCATTGAATTCAGACCATTTTGCAACTTTCCCCAACACTCTCTCCAGCTTTAGGTTGGGTTGGGGGGAGGGGTGAGGGGTTAGCTATCAAAGGAAGAAGCTGATCACTAGTTTTGCGTGCAGAAGGGTGGTGGGGGGAGGGCATGACAGCCTCAGTGCTCCTTCCTGAGGGCCCTTATACATCTTGAGATCTTCAGATGGTGGGCACCTGAATGCCGTTACCGTAAAGCAGCCGTCTCCCGCCTTTTGTTGCTTAGTGGGCCTCCTGGACTCAGCCAGTGAATCTGCCTTCTAGACGCTTTTAGATGCTGTCCTGGTACTAATATCAGAGTATGTCGTTTCACGGTGCCGGCTGCCTGACCCTGCGCTGTGACCCCTCAGCTCATCCGCTGCCTCATGTGTGCCTCATGGAGAGTGAGATGGGGAAGGCGAAGAGAGAATTTCCCCACAGGGATTAATAACGTATCATTCTTCTATTACTGCTGCCGTCCAGATTCATTACCTGGCTCAATGGTACAGCAGCAAATCCCCCGCAGGGATTTATGCAGACCATCCCCGTGCTGCGATGTCTCTAACAGTCATGCCGGCAGCCGGAAAATAGGAGATATTTATTGTGTGATGTTTTACAGCACAGAGATGCGGGATGTTATAAGCGTGCGACTCTCTCAGCCTTAAACAGCACCATAAAATGCAGTTTATGGTGAGTTTGCCTGCAAGATCCCTCACGTAGATGCATGTTGCAGATACAGGCCTGCAGGGGGTTTGAAATTCCCTTCAGCTGCTCAGAGATGTCCCCCTCCCCCTTCATGTGAACAGCCGGCTTGGAGCTCCCAGCAAAGGGCCGAGGGCAGGGCAGGGGGTGCCGGTTGAGGGGGGCGAGCAGGGAGATAACGCTGGGTGGGTTGATACAGGCAAACTCCACCACCACATTTCATCTCTCACTCTACATGCTCCTTTCATAAACCATACCCCCTCTAGTTTGGGGCCGTAAGCCGTGCCCCCCCAGCTCGGGGTCATAGGCCATCCAGACCACCCCCATCCAGCCCATGTCCCATCCAAACTCCAGCTCACTGTTATCTGACACACATCTCGTTTCAGGACGTGTACATGGAAACAGAAGATGGGAGATTCTTGTGATTCTCAGTGAATTCTTCTTCTGTTTTTTCTGCTTGTCTTTCATCAGCCAGGAACTGGCTTCTCCAGCTGTAGCGGTCTATAGGTCAGGAGCACATTTTCATAAGCATGTGACGGAGGTATGAAAACATTAAAAATGAAAACAAGCAATAATATGTGATTATGAAAGGAGACTCCCCCTTTCACACAGGGGGGTTAGTGCTTAAGGTATACTGTAAGCTTGGGGTCTCCAGAATCTGACCATTTATGCTGTGCTGGTGTGTTTCCCAAGGGTCCAACTGCAAGGCCCAGATCCTTATCCTGTATGCTATCTGATGTCCTTCTAGAAAGTTCTGTTCAGCCATCCTACAAACACCTATACAGGGCACAGTGGTTAGGCCCCCCTCTAGCCAGGACGCCAGGATGCAGACGCTTACACACCAAGGGCAATTTAGGGATGCCATATGTGCAGGAGGAAACCGGAGTACAGACGGGAAGTCATACAATCATGGGGAGAACACACTAAGTGCACACGCATGTAGCTGCAGGCAGGAAGGTGAGGTGATTATGGATTATGGACTCAGACACAAATGTAACACATTTGGAGCTCCTTGGGCCCAGGACATCTGCCTGCTGGGGAATTAGACCACTACCCACATGACTGCTAATGCAGCAGAGCGGCTGATGTGTTCAGACAGGAAATCCAAAAGGTACTGAAATACACAGAGGCAAAGGCAGGATCTCTGAGCTCTGAAATCCAGGCCATGGACTTTGCTCCTGCTCCTATTCCAGAAGTTTCCTCTTTGCTCAGACCAGTGTGTGGGTTGAGTGCGTGTGTGAGCATGTGTGTTTGTGTGGATTATAGTTATATTACATTGTGGGGACCAATTGTGCCCCACAATGTAATAAGAACCTGTTTTTTTATGTTGTGGGGGACCATTTTTCTGATCTGTGAATGCAATGAAAAATGTAAATATGGCAAAACTCTCAAATTTTGCTTGGTTGCTTATGCTTAAGGTTAGGGCTGGGTAGGGGTTAGGGTTAGGGTTAGGGCTGGGTAGGGGTTAGGGTTAGGGTTAGGGCTGGGTAGGGG
>JABFEA020000043.1:2290276-2301422 GCA_019775915.2 Cyphomyrus plagiostoma
CCTCTGCCGCCCTCCCTCCGCCCCCTCCCCACCCTCTCCCCTCCGCCCCGCCGGCGGGGGGGGGGGCCCTGCTCACTGTCTGGGATGAGGTGTCAAAACAGAGCAAGGTTTAGAAAATAACACGGTGTCAGCTTGGTCCTCGTCTTCAGGAGGACATCGCAAACCGCCACCTGAAGGTCCCCGGGCATGGCCCGGAACATTGCTGACTCATCCTGGGGATGCCAGGGACGGCTGACAGGACTGGACCTGTCGTGGACGTCAGAGCCCAGCCAGCCTCGGAAGCAAACATGCTGCTTAATGCAACGTGTGTGTGCACTGCAGCACGCCAGCTAACGTCCCAGTATCAGGCCGCTTTGCATGTGATTCTGATGCCAGCACGTAGCATAGCGCTTGTGGTACCCTAGTGATCTGAGGTTCGAGTCTCATGACAGGATCCGCTGGTGCACATGCAGGTGTTCTGAACAGAACATCAGTAAGTTATTGCATTTTATTTTTATTATTGTTCAAGGAAGCTGGTGCCACAAAGCATGGGTGCACTGCAATTCAGTTGCTCCATGCCAATCGAATTACAGCTGGTCAGGGGTGCGATTTTTCATTCAGCGGCCTGAATCCAGGGCCAGGGATCTGGGAGGCAGTGATTTGGGGGGCAGTGATCTGGGAGCCAATGATTCAAGGGCAGGTGATCTGGGAGCCAATTATTCAAGGGCCAGTGATCTGGGAGCCAATGATTCAAGGGCCAGTGATCTGGGAGCCAATGATTCAAGGGCCAGTGATCTGGGAGCCAGTGATCTGGACACAAGCAATTCAAGGGCCAGTGATCTGGGAGCCAGTGATATAGAAGCCAGCGATTCAAGGCCCTGATACAGGGGCTGGTGTGGGAGGAGTGTACTTTGTGTGATAAGGGGAGGGGCCTGAGTGATACTCCTGCAGTTCCCTGCATGTCCTGAGGAATAAACAGATACAGGACCAGCGTTGAGGGAGGAAACAGTACCTCGGAAGAAGAATGGGTGATGAGGAAATGGCAGGTGTGAGAATCAGGTGGCATTTTCAGGACAGAGGCAAGAATGGAGGTGTTGGTGCTCTCCCTTAGTGTGTCCCCCCGGGGGAGCCCCCACCTGCAAGTTTCAGGGAGGGCCACTTGGGGTTGGGGGGTACACTCTTCCCGATGTCATCTGTGGCAACCCCACCTGCAGCAGTCAGTAAAGAATAAGAAGGAACTTTACTAAAGTCACCTGCTGAACAGAAGGAGAACCATAAATATTTACGAGCCAAGGTGAACCGGGAAACTAAATGGGCTGTTTTTCCGGTTTTGAATTCTGTCGGCACGCCACCGTCTGAGGGAAGAAAAAAAAACGACAGGACAGAGGAGGAATAGTGAGCGAAAGAGGGGGGGAAGGAGGAGGCAGGAAGAGCGAGAACGAGAGAGAAAAAATAAGTGAAATGTAAATCAAAAGGCAGCGATATTTTGATAAAGTAATCGCGGCTTCCGGAACACGCTGCTGAGGCCGGTGCCAGTCGCCGCTTATGCGTGTGGGGCTCTCACAGACCCTGCAACATCAGATTTACAAATTGAAAATCATTAATAATTCTAACCAGGGTGTGATAAATCTGGAATCACTCTCGATGGACCTGGACACACTTTCATAAATCAAAAAGATTACTTGGGAATTTTTAAAAATCTGACGTCAAAGTGTCAGACTTACTAATGGTTTTTGTAGATCCCTTACAGTGATATATCATTAATCTGAGATACATTTGAAATATGCCACCCTGGAATATGTGATCTCTTTAATACCAGGAATTTGCTTTTTTTCTGTAATGGTCCAAATGCTGGAATTTTGAAAGTTTGTGTGCCTAGCCAGGTAATGAGAAAAGTTTGATTTTAGATTCTTAAGGTTCTGCTCACGTCCAGGGGTCTATCTATCTGAGCTCGGATAATGACTCTGTGGGTTTAAAAGATACTTACAGCCTCCAAAAACAGCCAATGTCTCCAATAATAGAGCATTTCTTATTTTCAACACGTCTCAGGCTAAGGCTAAGATGTCTTTGTAGATCTGGAGCTGCGGGTGGGGGGGCTTGGGGGGCTCGTTAGCTGACGAGCTGTTGAGAACGACTGAACAGAACGTCAGATGCAGCAGAAAAGCAGGAGGACGCTTTCGGGATGGCCATTTTGAGTTCAGCATTTGATTGCCCGTAACTCTCAGCGCAAACGCATTTCTTTTTACGGTTTAAAAACATCCCTTATTCTTGAATCCAGGGAAAAAGTCAAGAGTATTATTGATTTGACATATGGCTGGCTGGATCGATGCGTGACAAGGAGCTTCCCCAAAGTGACTACGCAAAATGTCACCCATCCAGGGGGCTGACTTTCATCCACTGCCTCAGACCACAGCAGCTACTGCAGGCCTCCTGAGCCCTCTCCATCTCTGAAGCACCGTGCGTCTATCAAGCCATTCGGAGCGTCTCAGAAATTCTCCTGCAGCCCAAAATTATTTTGTAGAGTCAGGTGACAAGCCCTGTGCCTCGCTAGCTTTTCTTTATGAGACACCATTCCACATCAGTTCATTTTCAAGAAGTAGAGTTAGACAGTCTCTGGAACAATGAGGGCAGGGGGTTCAGATTCTTACTCGGGGACACAACAGTAACATCATTGACTTTGGGATTCGAACCAACAGAAGCATAATGGAATAACCAAAGATGCCACACATCCATCATATAATGCTTCTGGCTTCTGCTGTCTTTTTGCCTCAGCCAGATCACCCCCAAAGTCCACCTTGTTTTCCTCCTTATTATTTTGTTAAACCCTCCTGTATATCCCAATACAGCCCCCATTATACTCTCCCAAACCCATGTTTCTCTTCTCTATCCCACATTGACCAGACCTTATGGTTCTAATCAAGGATAACCAAGCTTAATCTATGTCGTAATGGAGCCTCCATCACACATGCTAAAACTGCTCAGCCCTCCCAGCTCAGAGTGAGTCTCTTCCCCAGGACTAAGGGCCACATTGAAATGCTTCACTGGGGGAGACATTTCTAATCTTCCCACCTCTTCAATTCTGCATGACATGGGAAAGGCAGCAGATGCTTCTATACCAACATGGACATCTGGATCATAACCCATCTTCTGTACATCCCTCAGAAATTCAGGCCTATTATTACTTTCAGATTTGTTTTAGCTGTGGAGAACCAATGCATAACTGGGTTACAGGATCTGAACTTCAAAAAGCAGTTTGTTTCCTTCATCCTGATTTTTAGCCAGAGGTCAACAGAGGTCATCTCCTGAGCTCCAGGCACCAAATGAAAAATGTCATGAACAGGCAGAGTTTTACTGCGTGAAGTTAGCCACTCCTATGTTTCAGTTTTTAACCAAGAGGTATAACTCAGAAACAATTACAGCACAAATATCTTTAAAATACACCATACAAAATACCAGGCTTGTCCATCAGGCTGCCAGAGAAGCGTGATTCATAACTCCACTGAACATGTTTCTGCTGCTCCAGTGTCCAGTGGTGGCATGCCTTACACCACTCCATCTGACACCAGGGATTGTGCTTGGTGATGTGAGGTTTGCATGCAGCTGCTCAGCCATGGAACCTCATTCCATGAAGGTCCCAGTGCACAGTTTTTGTGCTGCAGTTAATGCCAGAGGAAGATTGGAGTCAACATTGAAGATTATTGAGTCAACAGAGTGTTGGTGACTTTTACACACTATGAGCTTCAGAACTCGGTGACCCCACTTTGTTACTTTACATGATCTGACACTTCATGGCTGAGTTGCTGTTGTTCCTAAAGGGTTCCACTTTGCAATAATACCACTTATGTTTTACCAAGGAATATGTAGCAGGGAAGACGCTTAATGAAGTACCTCATTGAAAAGGTGGCATCCTATGACAGCACCACACTTTAATTCACTGAGTTCTTCAGAATGACCCGTTCTTTCACAAATGTTTGACAAATACCTGAATTCAATGATTAAGAGGCACATCCCAATACTTTATCCTTATAGTGCATGCAAACATGACACAAATGATTGAGGTTGGTTTGGTTATAATGTAAGACATAGGTGGTGGGGGGGGGGGCAACTGCATGCAGGTGCAGAACCTTAGTCCAGAAGCTTTTCAAGACAGATATTACAGAACTACAGATAGTACAGGACTACATAAACTACATTCTCCAGAGAGCAATTTTGCTGTGTTTAAGACAATAGTGTGGCAAGTGTTGGATGATCTAATTGTTTTCCTCCAGCTACCTAAATTTAATGGGTACCATTCTAATTCAATTAAAATTCTCTTCACTTATTTCTATGACTAAGAAATCAAAGAACTGAGCCACATATTAAAATAAGTAAGCTTTTCCTTATACTAAGCAGCACTTTGAGAAACTGCTTATTGTTATCATTTTATTTAGCAAACACCGTCATTTACGTGACATTCCCATTTTTCTTGTGTATGCAGCCAGATATTTATGGTGGAAATGTGAGGTATCTCATTGAAGGGCAGTCTTCAGTCCACAGACTCACCATAGCCTTCTCCAGCAAGCTAAAATGCTAGCGAAAATGCACATGATGTGAAAAGCACACATACAATTTAAATGTATATGAAGTGTTGTGACACGGACACAGCGAGCATCCATCACGCACCTCGCTCTCTGAGTGAAATCGTGCCCCATTATTTTGGCCTGATTGAGCTGTTGAGCTCCTCTGAACACGCGTTAGCATCTGCAGGCTCCTTTTAATGTGAGCTGCTAATTCAGAGGCGTAACATGCTGGGGTGTTACCGGTCTTATCGTATAATCTGGGGACAAGCCAGCAGCACACTATTTACTCAGTGTCCCTCCCAACAGGAAATGCAGATGTCCCCTGCGGCCTCTGATAATGACTGTACAGCCAGGAAAAGCTGGTCCTTCCTGCAGGTCTCCTTGGCCTCAGTCGGGCGTTTGGAAGAGACACCCATTGACTGGGTTCAGGGGGCCTAAACTGACAAGTTACTCTCCTCTGAGAATGAGTCCAAAACAATTTGTGAATGTCCTTTCTTCCCCAGGGGCTACAAAAGTCACTTTGCGACCCCCTTTTCCGCGCAGATGTTTCAAAAACAAAACAAAAAGCCAACGAGTAGCATCAGAAGATCGTAGCTAGTAAGCTGGTCAGCAGAACATGGTCAGCATCTCGTAAATTAGGGATATTTAACATGTAGTGTAGTGATCGTTTGTGGCCAATAGGGGGCCCCCAAACCTCGGGGCCTCACACAAATGCGTGGTTTGAGTGGCGGTAAACATCACCTCTGGTCTGTCACTGCTGCTTAGTCCTTCCTTTGTTCTCATGCACCAGTACTGCAAAAGAGAAGCAGGAAAAATAAATCTTATTGATAAACGTGACGACCTGGTGCAGAGAACCTGTTTGTGTGCAGCAAGGGTTTCCCTGATGGGGAGTCTCAGCTGAAGCCCTCCCCAAGTGCAAAGCTGTTATATCCCCAGAATGAAAGGCCAGATGTGCGCCACGTAACCATGACGGCAGCACACGGCTCGCTGTGCGGCGCTTCTTTAACACACTGACATCTGTGATGGAAACACAGCTGCTGAATCCAGCCCATATTTTGGCCAGTCAAATGTAAGCCCCTGTTTCTGAGTCGCTGTGTTTTTAAGCAGAAAAGCCAAATTTGAATGCTAAGGGGTTTGTGTCCAAGGACGGAGGCCTTTAAACCACGTCCCAAGCTGGTGTTAGAAGTCTGCTGGGCTCCACATGCCGACGGCCATCTGCTCTGCTCAGGGAAGTCATCATTATGTCAGTCTGTCATAGATGGGAGCTTTTAATAATCTGCTCATTAATTAATTAGTGTACTTATTACCGATCGATACATCTTCATAATCCGTCCATCCGTCCACTTATCTGATGTAGAAGCACAGTCCGCATGGAGCCTGTGCCAGGAAGCATAGGAGAGGCGGCTGGGAAGACCCCGGGGGGGGGGTGCCAGTCCTTCAGAGAATCCATAATCAGAATAATGTGGGTGATGTAGATGCACAAGTCCATCTAAATCTGACTAGTGATTTGTTTTGAATCACTGAGTGACAGGGGAGAGGGAACTCTGCGGGCCAATCAGTTTTTTGTTGCATCCGCCCCGCCCTCCCACCAGCCATATATACCTAGTTTGGGCTCTGGGAGGAGACCGTAATTAAGACATGGTGAAAGTAACGGACACAGCGTAGCAGGGCTGAATTAAAAGTGATGGAGTTTAGATACCTGCGTATTCAGACTTGGTTTCCAGAAGTGAACTTGGAAAGCAGGGAAATTATCAGGGACAGTATGTGACACAATGTCCATTTTTTGGGTAATGTTGACAAATGATCTTGAACACCTCTTAAAAGAGCAGAATGAGTCATTAAGCTCAACCCCACACTTACTGTACCAGTTGATTAAATGGTGGTAAAATACATGCATTTCAGCTGATGTAGCACATAAACCAGCCAGAGCACAGTACAGCTCTACAAGCATCCACTGTTCAGCCACCAAGTAATGAAATAATGAAGCATCCAACAAATACTTTGTACAATCTAAATGTATAGTACTTGTGTTTTTTTCCTGATTTGAAATTGAGTATTTCAAATTGCTGCAACCTTTACTTTCACTTTGCTATATTTCTGAGCCAAATATTGACTTTACACTCCTGTACATTCCACACAACCATCGTTACTCACCCAATTTAAGATAAAAAACAAGGAAAAAGAAAGAAAAAAAAGTACTGCATGCACAGCACTTGAGCAGGGCTGCATGATTCTGGGTAAAATATGATTCATGATTTTTTTTTCATTCATAGTCCAGCTTGTAATTTTCTCTCACAATTCTTCAGGAATATCTTTTTCATATGATGATGATTATGATTATGATTATGATGATGATTATTATTATTATTATTATTATTATTTTGCTTTACATATTGTCTGTACGAAGATGAAACAATATGCAGAGAAGCACTATGTATACTGCCCCATATTTTTCTGTAGTGGAGGACTAGGGTCTAAAAGAACAGGCCCAAAGAATGTTTATAATTCATTGCCAGGCCCAATACATTAAAAAGTCCTTCCGCAAATCTGCACCAGCAAGCTGTTTTTATTTTCTGAATAAAAGATAACTACGTAACTCAGTTTCCTTCTTTTGCTGCACTGTAACTTACAATGTTGTACTCAAACCTGTCTTGGGTGAATCTACTGTACAAGGAGAGAATGGTATTTGTAATATCAATAGTTTTTACTTAAGTGCTTTTAATAACAGGTGTTTATCAATTTTACCTGTGTAAAATTTTACTGGCTGACCTTTACTTCAGTAATACTTTGGTGTGGTATCTGTACTTTTACTTAAGCATTGAAAATTGAGTTTGCACCACTGATGAGCAGGAATTAACACATACAAGATTCTGTTCCCCTCTCATGTACCCCTATGTTCCTTGCCCAGAATTAACAACCCCGTGCTCATGGTGCAGTCCATTGACCTCTGCTGTACCCTTAAGGGGCTCTCATGTACCCCCATGTTCCTCGCCCAGAATTAACACCCCCCTACTCATGGTGCAGTCCATGGACCTCTGCTGTACCATTAAGGGCCTCTGATGGACCCCTAATAGTAATATTGATTTGGCTGAATGCAAGGGTTAACTACCCAGCCAGAAAAGTATGGCCAGCCATGGATTTAGTCGACCACCGCTAACTATTATTGTACATGGGTAGGCAGTCTATAGTCGAGCCTGTAAAATCTTTCAGGAAGAGTCATTAAGGATATTTCATTATCTCCATATTGCCAAGGTCAGGTTGTCCATATTTCCACTTTACAGCTGCTGCGGGAATATGCTGCAACTGTAGTATAATAGACCAGAAAATGTCCACACAAGGAATGATGGGAAATCAATACTAGGCCCTGCTCATCAATATAAACCCCATTTTCACGGGCAGGGATGGAGGTACACAAGGAAGACGGAGAAGAAACCTAAAACAAATTAAATCAGAGCGAGGAGAAATTATCGAGTAAAGTCGCCGTGTCCGTGACACGCTGGCACTACGTGGGGGGGCCGAGGTCCTAAGCCACAGAACCCTAATTTTGTCTCAGTCCTCCCCAATTTGTGTGGCAGGTCCTGTGGTCTGGGACCCGAAGCTGGTTTTGACAGTGAAGGGCGTTCTGTGATGACGATGACATCGCCCCCTTTTTCCCCGTAAGCTGCGATAAGCGCGGTGTGCCATCCGCCTGTGACTCGGCGTCCGTGTGGCACCCGCCCGCTTTGTTCCAGCTCTGCCACGCCAGCCCCGGGGCGGCTGGCTGCCCTGCTTAATCCCTGCATCTAGCCCCAAATTGCACGAGAGCCTCTGGAGTCTATCTGGAAGGATCATTAAGGCCGTTTCAGTGTCTCGTTATTTCTGTGCAAAACGGTGAAAAATCTCCATTGTTTTAACGGCCGAAGGAGGCTCATCTGCCGTGCCTGTCCGGCGAGGAGATTTACGCCCTGCTTTATTTATAAAAGCGTGTATGGTGCTGCACTCTGACTAAGGGAGGCGGGGGCTGGAGTGGCTGGCTGGGGTGGGGTACAGCCTTCAGTTGTTTAAGAAGTTGCCTCCAGCCCTTCGGCACTGTTTGTTTATGCAACAGATCACAGATAAAAAGCCGACCTCATGGATGCCGTATCGCCCCATGGAGCTTCCCCATCAGCTGGAGCCTCACCTTCCGCACAGTGTCGAGCCAGCCCACCCCGCCGGAACCCCAAACGGCCGCCCAATCCACACAGAGGACGTTTTTCTCACTGTGCGCTACACCTATCAGGGACACAATGCCTTATAAATATCCTTAATAGCGCTAACATAATGTTACGCCTGTCTTTAGCGGGTGTGGCAAGCAGAGCTCTGTTTTACATGCTTTTTGTCTGGTTTCTCCATTAAAATGGGCAGTGTAGGGCTCTGGATACTTGGGGTTAGCAGGCAGTGTGGGGTGTGGTTGTCATGTGACTCCGCGTGTGCCTGTTTTGGGAAGGGGCGTGGTAAATGTTACTAACTGGAGCTGCTGCGATAGACTACGCCCCCCCCAGGTCCCCCCTCCACATCCAGACTCTTTTTTCCATTTCATGAAACCCTTATTAACACCCTCCACTGCATGTTAACGGTTTATTGACCAAATACGGTATAACGAGGGACGCCGTTGCGGAGCCGGCGGTGATCTATGGCCGCCAAGCCCGATTCGCTGTTGCGGCCGCGGTGACCTATTTTTAATAGCTGCATGCCGGCGGAGGAAGCGCCACCATGTCGGTCATGTTTCATTGCTTACCGGGAGCCCGCGGTTACCGTACGCTACAATCCCAGCATCCCCCACTTCACCGTCACCCCCCAATCCTAAAATAAAAGCCCTTGTGCTACTTCAGGAGAAGGTTATGGAGCACATGTACACACACACCGCTCGCTGACATGCACGCGTGCACCCACCGATCGCTCATATGCACGCACGTGCACATCGATCGCTCATATGCACGCGCGTGCACACGCTCGCTAATAAATATGGCTTTTAGCCATGCCCAGTCCCTGCTTTTCCCGCCTCTTTAATGTAAATATTGTGACTGTGCTCTCTGATGTCCTAGTTGTGATATCAACTGTATTATGTGGAATAAAACTCCAACATAACTTTCTAAATGCTGATATGCAACAAGGGCATATACAGAAGAGGCGCCTGATTGGTCCCCGGCATGCCCCTCCCCTGTCACTCACTGATTCAAAGCATTTTATTGGCTACTGATAAGGTTGCCCCCTCTGTTTGAATCATGGCCCCCAACTTAAAAAAATCCTAGAATCACCCACTTAACACCTCCCTCTCCCCCTGCACCCCACGCCATGGGTAACAGCACGCTAACAGATTTACTCCTAACTGAGATGTACATTTTTCTTATGCTGTGGGCAGGGGAGGTGTGTGTGGGGGGGCTGTCTGTGCATGTCACCTATTAATGATGCACAGGGTCAAAAACCTTGCTGCTGTGTGTATATGCTTTTTGGGGGGTGCATCTTTCTTGTCTTCTTCAGTGCTTATTTAAGTCTTCAGTTCAGTTCCTATCCTCATGCGAGCGATACTCTTCACACGCTGATACTCCGCCCTTGACTGAAAGATGACGTGACTGCCTTAACAAGGATATGGTTTTGCCTAGCATTGTTACAAAAATGCCCCGCCCCCCAGCCTTTGAGCGGGTACCTAAACCTTCGCTGGGCTGTGATCATCGCGTCCCTTCTGAAGATCTCGCTAAGCGTCAAAAGGACAGACACTTCACACTCCAGCTTTATGGAGCTTCATCTCCACCAGCCGCTATGGATTCTGGCTTAACAGGTTAACAGCCTGCAAGTCTAACAGGTCGTGGGTGCAGTTTTGTCCTACAGGTCGCCCGAAAATCAGATCTAATCAAATCAGAGACCTCTACGCGAGGCTGTCCATCTGTTTTCTGTTTGCTGTCTTTTAAGTTGAGCAATGGAAGCCTCAGCGAGGTGACCATCCCCATGGAAAATCACCCCAACGCCACCCGGCTCCGCCCCAGGCATCACCTTGGTCGTTAAGTGATGAAGTGATGTTTTATTAATTACCAAAACAGCTGAGTCATGCTTGCCGTGTTCATCCCGTCTGGCAGCTCCTCACTCAGGGTCAAGCGGATAAAGTCCTGACACAAGGCGCTGAGCCGCTTCCGTGGAGCATGCTGAGCAGGGGTGGCGGGATTCACGGGGGTGGGGGGCTGATTTAAGACAGGCCTCTTTGGGGGGGGGGGGTGTTAGGGTGCAGTAGCTCACGCTGTATGGACAGACCTGCGGAGAGGGAGAGTGCCATTGTGCAGCATCAGCAACGAGACACAGGCCAGGTGCTCGATTTATGGCCCACGGCGGCGGAAATGACCCGCTTCTGTCACCGGGCGTGTCTCCCATCACTAGAGGTCCTAAACTATACTGGCACTGATCTGACAGACATGTTTGTCATCCAGTCAATTTGGAGGATACTGGGCAAGCTGTATTATTCCCATGACACACACACACACACACACACACACTTCTCCCTCTCCTTCAAAGAACACCAGACACCCTTTCCATTGCATTGGGGGGGGCGCGCGGGCGGGGGGGGGGGGGGGGGGGGGGGGGGGGGGGGGGGGGGGGGG
>JABFEA020000043.1:2301432-2313544 GCA_019775915.2 Cyphomyrus plagiostoma
GGTTGTGACTGGTTTTCAGTGGTGTGCTCTTCCGTTCTATTGCCCCCCCCCCCCCACCAGCTACTTAAAAGCTGTGTTCCATGATCAAAAGTTGTGGCCATGATCACAGTAATGTGGTGCCCTCATATTGTACCCAGCAGTGTTCTGAGTCTCAGTGTCACTCAGCTGGGCCACTTCTCAGAGCGTGTGTCAGCGTAACACAGAGCCCCTGCCCCAACCCCAGAGGTAAACTTCTTGGTCCCAAGCCCAAGTATTAAAAACTCTGCCATGAGCACTTTCTGTCCACACATCTTATCAGCTCCCAACCCTAATTTTTCACCTAAGCAGTGTCCCCCCCCCACCCCCCCTGCATGGTCACGGTGTCCCAGATTAACGTCCCTGCCTGACGTTCCCTGTCCTCCAGCATGCTTATAAGAACAGTGACTCCCAGAGGTACCTCGCGGATCCTGGCTTCTCCCAGCAGCTCTTCCAGAAACGCCTTGGAAAAGGAGATGTGGCCTTCTGGCCAAAGGGGCCTCCTGGCCCAGATTCTGGGCCTTAGATATTCCACCAGTGTACTGTAATGAAAACATGACTGGGCATAAACAGATTCAATAAATATTAATACCACGGTACCTCTGGGGGTCTGTTACATTTAAATAATACTGTACATTTAAAAATCAATATTGGGCCAAGGCACTTATATTTATTAATGCCAGCAAAGACTAGATACTGCCGTGTAATTACATATTAATGAAAACGATAAAACGGAATAATCTACAGATGAAACAGGAGTTTGACTTGTGTAATCAGGGGCCTTCCAGTTCGCGACCACAAACGCAGTCGGAAGGAAAACCTGATGCACATGTGGACATATGAAGACAGATTCAAAACCCTTAACGTGAGCTGGCATCTCTGAACTGCCTAAAGAGGACTGGTATCCCGTCCAGGGTGTCCCCCGCCCTCTGCCCTGTGATGGACTGGTATCCCGTCCAGGGTGTTCTGGGGTTAGCAGGCAGTGTGGCGGTGTGGATGTGGTGTGACATCCTAGTCTCCAGACACCCCCCTCCCCCCCACCACAATCCTATACTGAGTAAGTAGTCAGAAGATCACTAATCATTAATTAATCACTTAACAAGTTATTAATTAGCCCATCCTAGTCTCCAGACCCCTCATAAGTAATCTACAGTTGGATACGGCTTCAAACCAAATCGATTGAAACCAAAAAGTTCACAGAACAGAATTTGTTGGATATCTCGCTGTCATTCATAAAGATGATTCTATTAAGTTAATGTTTCGAGCATAATAGAGAGTGTTTCGCGTTAGTGTAGAGAGAGAAGCATCACTAAGAAAACCAGAGATAGTGTCTCATTATCCAGTCAAAATAGTTTCTGTTTCCCTTTGTGAGATGATGTGACTATCTTTAATTACCACCCTTTACTGGTGGCTCACAATTAATTTGATTATTATATGCAAATATTCATCTTAATTACAACCAAATTAAATATATGTTAAGGCACATTAAAAATAAGCATTTAAATCAATTTGTGGTGATGTACATTTCCAAAGAAACAGACACTGTGATGAATGGTGCTGTGGAGTTGTCTGTCCCATTGACTTGATGTGTATAGGATACAGCAAACTTAGCAGCAAATACAGAGGCTGTAAAACTTATTTTGCAATGAATTTGATTATATTATATATTAAAACACAACCTGCATAATTTAAAGAGGACACATGTCTCATCTTGCAATCAATCTTTGTTTAAAGAAAATAAACCACAAGATTTTGAGAAATTTCGCCTGTTGTTTTGATGTCAGAGATTTTATTATTTGAATCTCACGTTTACCTTTCTGTCTTCATTTGGGGAATTTCATTGAATAAAACATATTAACAGCGATGAGAAAGGGAACCCTGTGTCAAGAAGCCGCTAGATCCCCCTTTGTCGCCCCCAACGGGATGCCGTCTGACAGGACACCACCTGACGGCGGTTTTGTCTCGCAGAGTTACGTTTCTTCTTTCGTCTCCTTATCTGTTTCCATTCCTCCTTTTTATTCTGTAATTTAACTTGTTATTTGTTCCCGGTCTGCATTTAATAAAGAGAGAGATGCACCGTGGGTCTCAGTGAGGCAGCCAGCAGAGCGCAGACCTTTTTACAGGGGCCCTTGTGATGAATATTTTATAGAAATGCAAAGATTTTTCCCCCCTCTGCTCTGCCGATGTGTAATGAAATACAGTGCAACAGTGGCGGCATGTTAAGGCAGAGATAGAGAAATGCATCTGAAGCCAGGATCCGCTCTTTGTCTGGCCTGGCATTCATTAATGAATCAATGTCTCTCTCTCTTTCTCCGTCTCTCTCTCCCGCTCTCTCTCGAGGCTTCTGTTACAGTGCTTCTCCAGAATCGAAAATGCCGTTTTATTTTGATCTTCAGAGAAACAAATGCATTTCGATGGCCCAGTGTACATTAAAAGATTACAGGAGCTGGAAATGAATACAGTAATGGCGAGATATTGCATTATGGAGTGGGACGCCAGCGGCCATGTTACGGACGTGCTCGCTGAGGCGGGGCGACAAGGTCAAACCAGTGGGTGACACAAAGTGCTCTTTGACTGTATTATCTGTATGTATTTACACAGGCAATGGGACACGGCAACTAGGCTCTGTGAATACATTACCAACAAGCACCAGAAACCCGAGGGAATCCAGTGGCTTCTCCAGCGGTGGTCCGGGGCGGCGGGTATCCTGCGAAACCTTACTTCCTTTGATCTACCTTTTAAAGATGGAGAAGGTACTTGGAGAGAGACAGAAGCCAAGTCATCTGCACAGAAATGGGGTCGACGGGTCAGGAGTTCCCTTAAGGAGGGGCCTGATGGGGGTGGGGGGATGTTCCCTTAACCCTTTGGACTCGATGACGGAAGACCAGAAAACCAACAGTGCTCGGACTTCCAGGACCGTGATTTGAATAATAGGGGTCTATACTTTGATGTCAAATTACAAACTTTACAAAAATCTGACATATTTACAAAGTACACTAAGACTAAGATGAGTTTAATGGAAAAACAAATATATAAGAAATAATTTATTTACCATGAATTAAGTTACCATGAATTAGACCCCAGAGGGTTAAGGTGGTGCCTGATGGGGGGTGTTCCCTTAAGGTGGGGACTCTATGGTGGGAGGTGATGGGTGTTACCTTTTCCATCCACCTTCATCACCAAGCTTTTGGGGGGAGCTCACAAGGCAGGGTCGGCCTTGGCACACCAGTCAGCGATAAAACCCAGCGAATGCTCCTTGGCCTTTAAAACACAATATTCTGGAGAAGGCGCATGCATATTTCAACCACTCTGATTTTTCTCTTCTTCTTTTTTGCTTTCTGACATGCTTCATTTTTATTATCAGGGGATTGAAATGCTATTCTGTAGAGCTCCTCTGAGGTCTCAAATCCCAAATGCGGTCGCTACCACGTTCCACGTAGCAAAAACCCACGACGTCCTGTGAGCACTGCTATCTCCGCAGCCTGCTTCGGGATGTGGAACGCCCATCCAGCAAGGTGTCTTATGAGGATACTCCTGTCCCCAGCGTACGGCACCACCCCTCAGTAATGTCGCAATAATTGTAGGACAACATGAAGCGGTTGGGATCGCGTGATACAGGGAATTTTCCAGTGGACCTGGAGTCAATTCCATACAGAACAAATGGGAATGGAGGGGGTGGTGACTCAAAACCACAAGGTAAACAAGGAGTCCCCTTATTCCTTTGTGAAAACAATGAAGGAAAAAATGCAACAAACATACTCACACATTGAAACACAGGAGACGGGAGGGATGAATGAATTTGGATAATCTCACTCACTTGACCCCCCCACCCTCTCACTGGTAGTGGATGTCTCACACCCACAGTGGAGTGGGACCACTGCTCAGTTTGTCTCAGTAATTTACTAGTAGATGAATCAGCTTAATGAGCTGGATGGGCCAAAATAACAAGCAAAATGCCCTGAACGAGGAAGCATCTTCTTTACTTGGAAACATGGAAATAATAATAATAAAAAAACTCCCCAGCTAACCAAAAACAGCAGTTAAAACTGAGTTAAAAGAAAATGGTGTCACAGTCCCTACTTTCACAGCTACTCACACTGGACACAATGTTTGCAAATAAATACAAGCAAATATACACTCCTGAAAAAAGAAGCTAAAGCAACCAAATCCAAAGAGGGCTAAGCAAGACCCAGCATCAAACAGTAACACGTCAAGCAGAATAACACTCAGAGAAGCAAAACAAAATCAAAGAAATGGGCCTTTTCTACACTGTCTGGAAAGACCTTTCAATGGAAATGATGAAATGTGAATCAACCAATCAGGAAGGAGACATCTGGGACGTAATAATGGGCGGAACCTGGAACACAATGATCACACCCTCAGACACACCCACCCAGCAGAGCAGAGCAAATCTACAAGCGATTACACCTGGACTATCTAATTACCAACCTGAAGTTACTGGCTTCACATGTCCTGGCACTGGACCATGCAGCAGAGATGACAGCCTTCTGGTTTCTTTCATTAATGGCTCCCCACGTCAGCGTGCACAGCTTAGCGATGGGAGACATTCTCATCTACCAATGGTTTACCGGCGTTGATAAACTGATAAACATGCGGCATCCATTCCATGGGAAAGTAAATTCCTGGATAAATAGTATCCGGTGAGAGGCTGTCCCCCAGAGCCTGGGAATGGGGCGAGCGCCAGGGTGCCGTGAGACGGCATCATGTATTCTGTCAGCGGTGCGCGTGCAGTGGGGAAAACAAGATTGTTCCTGTGCATGAACACTACATCAAACCGGTGCTATTGACAGCACAGGAGACAGTCTGTGCGGACGACCAAGAATGCATTTAGTGTCACACTAAGTACAAAGACTTCTCATGCAGTGTCGAAAGCCTGGGCGCAAATTTAATTTAAAGGCAAGATTTAAAAGGCATTTTCTTTTTAGGAAGCTTGAGTCCTGGGTCCCGGCCATTCCAAGAATGTTCAGGAAATGAGCTGCAGGGCTTTTTGTGATCCTTGCCTTCAGCAGTTTGTACAGAGCACTGGGCAGATTACATGTTGGGGGGTTGCGGGGGTGGGGTGTGGGGGTAATAATGACAGTAAAATACCAAACATGTGTTAGTGGAATGGTGCGGTGTGAGGATTTATGGGCCCAGTGCGTCATTGTTAACGGACCTGTGGTTCTGTGACTTGTTCTTAGGGCCCAGATGAAATGTCACTGGCCTGGGCTGTTGATGGGGAGCCTAAGCCATCTCTCAGTCATTTGGGGGGGGGGGGGATCAGCAGATTGGACCTCTGCTATTCTACACAACAGCAATCCAGCTCCCCACCCCAACCCAGTCCACTGTGCCTGTGTGTGTGGGAATCAGCTCCTGACACTGCCCCCCACTCCCTACCCCCCATGTGCAAGACAGGGTCTGTGATGCTGGGCTGTTTAATTACCCCTCCAATGTGGCCCACAGGTCCAGCCACGGGGGGCTTTCTATGGCACTTCACTCAACAAATTCCCAGAATTCCCTATTCTTTATGTTCCTTTTTTACAATATTGTGCGTTTCCAGTACTTTTCCCCCCAAATGTGGTTGTTGTATTTTCCTCATTGATTGTAATTCAAAGCAAAATTTCCCAAAGAAAGCATTCCTGGTGGCCCCTCGGCTCCATAAAGCGCATTTTCACGCAGCTTGCAGATAGTCTTTGTGACATGCGTGTCTGATACACTGGAGAAGTGTGCGTGTGCAAGGCGTGGGGGGGGGGGGGGGCACAGTGTTTTTGTGCACTTGAATGGGACGTTAAGCTGTTTTTGAGTGGGACGCATTTGGCACAGCATGACCTGTGTGTTTTATTTCTTTAGCCGCATGCTGCACCGGAGTAGTGAGACGCCAGCCCGCTGATGCTGCGGGACAGAAACCCCCCCCTGCATGTTTACCGGCAAGCTTTAAATGCCCCGCATGGCTTCCACTTCCTGCTTCATCCCCAGAAGTGAATTTAATTTACTTTCACTTCTGAAATTTATTTATTCCATCAACACTTTGAATGCAGGGCAATACAAATCCAGTGCTAAGCGTACACTATAGAAGCCACAAGGTGGTCTGTGTAAGGCTACTGCGCATATACACATACAGAGAACAATAAATATGGAAAACAAAGAAAGCACCCTGCAAAGTAGATACAGTGTAGCCAGTGAAGCATTGTTAGCGTTTAGCCTGTCTGCGCTAAGGGGCAGGCGAATAGTCGGATAGGTGCCCCTCTGCTGGGTTGAAGGTATAATCAAATTCTGAAGGTGAGAAATTGCTCTCCAGCTGTCAGACTCGTACAACAGTACCAGAGCTTTTAACTTAAATACACAATCTGAAAACTCAAGGGCTGTGAGAACTGGCACACAGACATGTAGGGAGACGTAAAAGCACATGCAAAGCCACGTGGACAACTTTCAGGGCAGGCCAAGGCTTTGAGCTTCTCACTCGTCATTCGTGATGTCAGGGATGTGGCTTTCACAAAGATGGGGAAATCATGGAAGGCTGCTGGAGAAGCTGGAATGTGGAGTATCCCTGTGATGGTCAAGTATGGATTTGCAGAAGAAGAGAAAGAGAGGTGGTGCTGAGTGGACCTAGAACTGACCCCTGTGGGACCCCAAATAGATAATGTAGTTTCTGCCAAGGAAAAATGAAGCTGAACAAGGATGAATGAGGCCAAACCTAGCAGAACTGGCCTAGTTTTCCCTTAGACTGGGGTGTCTAAAGTGGTGACATTTTTAAAAAGGAGCATTAGTCATCCTTCCAGTTCTGCTAACAGCACGATGCAGCATCCATGTACATGATTGTACAAAGATAATAAAGGAGAAGAAAGATTTTGATATATTATGAACCCAGCTGGCTCATTCCTCTGCATACATCCACTGAATACCACCACAGTTTGAAATTCACAAAGAATTTCATGTAGCTGGTGATAGAACAGAGGATATTATGAGCTAGAAACTGCAAACAGGAAGCACTTTTAATTTTAGGCTGGCAACTCTGGGTCCAGCTGCCCATCTAATCCCCTACCTGCTCCTCAGAACACCCTCCACACACACTGACACTGTTCAGTTCAACTTATGATTATTTATTTCTTATACCCCCCATTCATGCTGCTATATTATTTACAGCCCCCCCAATTCACACTGTAAGTCCCATGCAAAGCCCCCCATCCCCCCGTCACACCATGGTAGTATTTCATGCTACTGTATACCAGTATGTGGAGGGTATGACAATAAAGCCCACTCAGTTATTATTATTATTATTATTATTACTATTATTATTATTATTATCGTTGTTGTCATTGCTTGCTGTCTCTATGTTGTACTGTGGTCCTGGGGGAACATTATTGCACTGTATACCTGTATATGGATGGCAATAAGGCCCACTTGACTTGTTTCTATCACTCTGCTTGACTGTACATGAAAACAGTGTCTGTCCTTTATAAACACGCCATAGGGAAGGCTCGCCTGAGGGTGGAATCAGGCTCCTGAAGGCCCCAGGAATGGAGCTGGGCCGAGCCGTCCTGATTCGTCACACTTTGTCACACTTAGGGTGCTAATGGAAACGTAAGCTTTCACACCGGGGCATGGTGCACTTTAGTGATCGGCAGGAACATGAGACGGAAAAAGAGTCAGTCTAGGATTTTTTTATGGTGGGGAGCTTAAGGGAGCATAATCCCTGCATAGGGGCTAACCTCATCATTAGCCAATCATATAAAATCAGTTAATGACAGTGGAGGGGGGCACTCAGGGGCCAGTCAGCTTTCAGCTGACGCCAGTGCTGCTGTGGCCCCGCCCCACTTGTGCCCCTGTGACCCCACCCCACTTGTGCCCCTGTGCTACAGCCCCGCAGATACAAACCACACCTTGAAATTGTGCTACTGTCAGACAAATTTGATACAGGGGGCTTTCAGATCTCAGACATTTTGGTTCCATTTCACCATTGGCATGACATCTGAATACCATAATACCCCCAACACTTTTACTCTGTTTAAAAAGCAATGCCATCTTTCAGGTAATCCTTTACCAAAGCCCTGAAGCTCTCATCCTCATTTTCACCTCTGTCACACTGTTATGCTGCATATTTTGAACTCTGGAACATAATCAGCATTTTAAAAATATGATCATATGTCTACCGGTGAATCTGTGAGCTATCATCGTAACGGTGAATATGACAATAATTGACGTTGGATTACCTGCTGCGTTGAAGAAATTGTTTGAATTTGATAACGTGAGGACTGGTGAGGAAGGGCTAGGTGTGAAATGATTTACGAACCATCTGCGTGGTTTTTCGAAACATCGTTCTTAACTTATTTCCTAACACAGTTACAACCCCTCTAGCTGTTTCCATAAACAGCATCACCCCATATGAGGACTAGTGTGGTTCACACAACACCTTCAATTAAAATCATACTTAATTATGCAGTGTATTTGGGACAGCACAAAGCACAAAACGTGTTAACAAGTTAACGAGTACCTGTCCTCGCGTAAACTGAAAGCGGGCATTTGGGGAGATGCCATTCCATGGCAGACGAAATGGGCGCATTTGTCCGCATACTTCCACCTGTACATTACTAAAATATGTGCTACACTGCAAAATGTATTTAATTGTACAATTGTTCCTTCTATTCATTTCCACAGTTTTAGTAATGTTCTTTATTTATGTATTGACATGTTGTTGTTGTATTTTTTGATTTGAAGGCAGGCTGAGAGACAGACTGGCATTTTGAGCTCGTTTGCTAGGTAAGGCTGATTTACTGCTGATGCATACACACCCCCAGAGTCACTGCTGATGCGTACACACCCACAGAGTCACTACTTATGTGTTCACACCCCCAGAGTCACTGCTGATGCGTACACACCCACAGAGTCACTACTTATGTGTTCACACCCCCAGAGTCACTGCTGATGCGTACACACCCCCAGAGTCACTACTTATGTGTTCACACCCCCAGTGTCACTGCTGATGCGTACACACCCCAGAGTCACTGCTTGGGTGTGAGCTCTGCTTACAGGTCCTGCCAAAATGTCCCACCATCTATTGCCCTAAACAAACCATGTGACAGCTTCTCATTGGCTAATGCACCTTCCCTGTTTAGGTGTGGCCAAAGCTTGAAGCGCCGCCCCTTCACTTTCCTTATGAAGTTCTGAGACAATTTGCCTTCAAACTAAGCAGTTTAGATCAAAAGCATAGTGCCCAAGAATGCAGCTTCATCCTTTCATTGACCGAAATCGAACCCAGAGCCGAAGCCAGTATCCATAACAATTATGGCCTCCCTTGCCTGCTCTAGCTCTCTCATTCCGGCGCAGTTATTAGGAACATAAACCAACGTCACCTCCTGATCAATACGCACCAAAAGCATGCTTTTCTCTCTCTTAATTACATAAACAACATCATCAGAGCCCGGAGTGATCAGCGGGGGATAACATGTCTGCTCAAATTAAGGACACTCGAACATTGCAGCTCCAAATTTGTATGTAAATTTCTATAAATCAAGGGAATCATTGTTTATAAAATGTATACAAAAATCCACAGTGCAAGTGTATCACATGCATATGTAAAATGGTATTGAGTAGGGGTATTTTATTCCATCCATCCATTTTCTGCCGCTTATCCGGGGTCAGGTCGCGGGGGCAGCAGTCTTAGCAGGGTTGCCCAGACTTCCCTGTCCACAGCCACCTCCTCCAGCTGCGCTGGTGGAATACTGAGGCGTTCTCAGGCCAGAGTCCCACAAGCTAACCAAACCCGGAAGACCTTCTTCTTCAGCTCGCTTTACTGTTGGTGTCCACCACTGAGTTCGAGGTTTACCACTGGCACCAACAACCTTATGGCCACAGCCAAGCCATGCAGTGAGATGTGCTCAGTATCTGGTCAGTATTTCTCTACCTCTCGCACCAGCTCAGGCTCCTTTCCCACCCTGCCATCGACTGCCACCCCAGCTACATTGCCCCTGCCCCACAACTCCCCCTGCAGGTGGTGGACCCATGTTATTTTTTCAGGCTATGCCTGACTGGGCCACCAAGGGCTCGGCCTTGAGCTCCCAGCTCAGGCCTGGTTCCAGGGGTAACATGCTCCTTCCACAATCATGGGAGTCTCTTTGCATGGCTCCTTGAGCTTATTTGTTTCATGATGGTTTGCCTCTTTGTTGGGCAGTCTGAAGAGTGATACAAAAATGCAGTACAAAAAAGTATGGTTGAAAACCTTTAAATTTATTGAAGCGTCTTTGCAAATGTTTCTATTCGATTCACTTATTCTATGTCCAGGCCTCCAGGCTGAATTTTATTTATTAATTTGTTGTAATTTTTGCTCTCTTTACCCAAAAGGGCCCTTTGTTGCTTCATGATTGTCATTTGGACAGGACTGTTAGGTCACCTGATCAAGCAGGTCTGTTATTCTCTTGGCTCTTTGACGCGTGTGAAGGATCCCGCGAGAGGCTCAGTCAGCGCATGGAGCCTGCGGCCCAGTTTTCCAGGTCATTAGTGTAATGGTCGCCCTTTGTGGTTTTATAGGGTGGAGGGATAAGGCGTAATAAGCCACTCCTTCATGCAGTGGCGGGGCATTAGGTGGTAATAAAAGGAATTTGCCACCCCAGCCCCCCCGACTCCACTCGTGTGCTCAGCTGTGTGTCAGTGGTCACAGCAGCAGAATGATTCGAGGCCCAGACATTGCCCACGACGGTGCACCCCCTCACCACGCTCTGCGGTTTGCGTTTAGCCATTTCCTTGCTAAAGAAGTCAAGGTCAAGTGCATTTTCACATCACCGCTATTAAATATAAACTGAACCTCGGAATGTTCCTGAGCGATCATCGTACTAATGTAGCGTCCCTTAGGGCCACGTGATGGGAAACTACGCCCCCCCCTCCGGTACAGACAAAGAGCAGCCTGCAGAGACCTCGGTGCACCCAGGCCTATGCAGCAGAAAGCACCCCCGACCCCCGTGGCAATGGCTGACCAATGACATCACACGCTGAGTGGGCTGTCACGGTGCTGTGCCAGTCAGGTCACTGGTCTCCTAATGACTTCCTCACGGGTCACAGGCCTCCAGATCCAGCTCTCCCTCTATCACTCTCTCTCTCCCCCTTTTTGCTTTCTTTCTGTCTCGAGTCGTGACCCCCCCCCATCCCCCCCACCACCCCCATGAACGCTTCGATGGCCACCTTTCCGCTCATTGTCCTTAATCAAGAGCTGGGGGCGCAGGGTCCAGCAGGGGCAGCTCATTAACGCTTGGGGGCCATCACCCTCCCAGACAGTGTGAGGGGGTGGGGGGGGGGGGGTTGGCAGACTGCGGCCCTCGCCTCTCAAACACTGTGTTTATCCCATCCTTAACCAGGAGCTAGAAACATGGATAAAGACCAACAATCATTCTCAGGAGGCACTTTGTGACAGCATCGGAGGGTGATTTCATGGGGAATAATAGACGGAGTGATTGATAATCTGCCTCATATTCAAATCTGACAGAGTGTTTTTTTTCCCCACCTCAGTCGAAAGAGGGAAATCGAGGGAAGGAAAAGCGGATCAGAAGAGTACGGAGCAGGCTAGGTTTTATCAGACGGGCAGCGATCCTGTGAAAACGGCAGGAGGATATGAGGTCAGAGGCGCACCCCCCCTCCCCCCCACGAAGAGCAGAGACTGTTTCAAGCCTTGCGGGCGGATGTGGGGAGGTTTGAGACCACAGCCAGGATGCGAGCATGTGAATCTGCCAGCACACTCTGCTTTAATATTTAACACCATTATTAGCTGGAGCACAGGCCTGCCCCCCCCAAGCTGCACTGCACCATATGAATAACTAATGAGCCCGATTATGCTAATCAGCAGAACCATGGCGCACTGATGACCTGGAGCATCCCGGCCGCCTGCCTACCAGGGTCCGATTTTCCACCATTGCTGTTTTTTGTGCGCTCTTCCCATCTGTGTTAGGTAGAAATGCAGACTGCCACGTCCGTGCAGGTCATGACAAAGTCAGCTTGGGTTGTGACCAGCCTTACAGCCCCCCCCCCCCCAGGGCGGGGTTGGGCGGGGGGGCGCCCCCGGAGGGGAGGGACCAGGGAGAGGGGAGGGGGGGGGGGGGGGGGGGGGGGGGGG
>JABFEA020000043.1:2328995-2347712 GCA_019775915.2 Cyphomyrus plagiostoma
TGCTGAGAATATTATTTTCCATCAGGCCTCATAACTATGACAAATCTGGGAGATTTTAAATGAGAGACATATGGACATATTGACTACAACACTAGGTCAGGATGCAGTACCTGTAACCAGAAGGTTGGTGGTTCAAGTCCCCAAGTCAGCAGTGTGATTTCTGTACTGGGCCCCTGAGCACGGCCCATAACCCCTAATTGCCCCAGGGGCTGTCTGACCCTGCCTTCTCAAAATGTGTGTTGGTTTAGTAAAGAGTTAGAGAAGAGATAACTAAAGTAATGCAATTATTTTAGTCATCAGTAGCAACCTGCCTTTTTGGTAAGATTTATTTTTTTAACTTTATAAATTTAAAATAGAGTTTTTAAATATTCACTAAACTTATGCACTAGGTTGTAACAGCAGTGGGGATAGACATGCTGCTGGACATTCACAAATCCCCACGAAGAGCCATAGCGAACATGATATAGAACATGGTCTATTTGTCAAATATTTCGTTAGACATTTGTATTGCAGAAGAGCATTGGCCATTTAAAGTGAATTTAACACGAGAAAAATCAATGACAAGAACGGAGATGGGAAAACAAACAGAGAGTATCCCGTTATGCTAATGCGGCTGGGATCATCTATAATCAATTAATTTCTGCAATTGGTTTATTAATTTGTCAGTATGTTTGTCATTATAGATGAGCTTCAGTCAGAGATGTCTTTGACCTGGGACACCACATGCCCACATACTTTTAGATCACATCTGTTCCTGTATAAGAGTACAGCTTCTTTGGGGGGTTCTCCATTGAAGTTTCAGGGTTCAAGTTTTATTATCCTATTTCTAAATACTTATATTCTTACAATTTCAGGGTAGGACAGGTGTGCAGGATAGATAGGACAGACAGAAGTGCAATACGGGACAGACAGGAGTGTGATACGGACAGACAGGAGTGTGATACATGACAAAAAGTCGTGTGAAACAGGACAGATACAGAGTAAGACACATCAGAGGCGGGAAATAACTGCGGCTGACACACGTATTTGGTAACAGAGGGTCAGTCTTGACCCCCCCAGGGGGCCTCTGACCCCCCTGGCTGGGCTCTGAACCACATGTCCACACACACAAAAAAACAAGCAAACAAATACAGGACATTAAATGTGCCCACGATGGGTACACCAGCATCCCTAACCACGATGGGTACACCAGCATCCCTAACCACGATGGGTACACCAGCATCCCTAAAACATTTACCACCCATCCATCCCTGACAGGAACCACAGCAATGGAAAACTGCCAGCCGGCATCCGAAATTCCAAAACGAACAGCTCCTTTTGGTTTTTTTCTCTGGCTTCATGCAAAATTTATTTCAGCAATAGGTTTTTGCAATATTGGTAACCATGGCTTATTTTGACACATAATCAATTTTGTATTGTTTAGTCGACAAGCAACATAAAGGATAGTGTTCTCGATATTGTCGACACACGACATAAACCTACCGTCTGTTTTTATAGTCACCACCATCTGGGTTTATGTGCTAATGCTAATAACAGACTTTGACTAAAACACAATTAGCAGATATTTATTGAAATTGTACTTTTTTTCTCCTGCTGACCCATGGGAAGCTGATCTTTATTAATTAGTCACTCTGCAGATTCATTCATGGAATGTGACCTACTTGCTTTTTTATATTTTTCTAAAGCCAGAACAGTCGTGCTTAAAGACATAAACTCATAATCTTGAGGTTACCAGTTCAAGTCCCAAGACAGGCCTTGATCTAGTACCCTGGTCTTGATCCAGTACGTTTATGTATTGAATGAAAACATGCAGCTTTGTAAATAGGTAAAATGTTAGCATACACATGAGGATTCTGATTCAAAGTACAACTGTGGGTCCTCAGGCAGTAGCTTCTGGCTGTAAAGCTTCATGGTATTTTGAGTAGAGACACTGGGGGTTATCCACAGGGAAAAAAAATCACAGCATGGAGAATTCAGAGCCCACAACCATGGAGTTTGGGCTGGGATGTCCTGAAACAGGGAAGTGAACAGGGATATTCTAGAACAGGGAAATGTCCCTCTTGGGTTTTTTCTGCCTTGTGTTCTTTTGTTTGTTTGTGTTGTTATTGAAATCAAGATGGTAGGATACCCAAGTTATAAATGACTTCACTCCTGGCTGTGATATCTCCTTAGGTTCTATTTATAAAAGTGCAGCTTTTGGATGTGAGGGTACGCGAGATGGGGTATTTGAGGAGGTGGGGGGAGGTCAATGGTTGATGGTTTGGCTGTTTGTATCAAGAGAAGTTCTTTGGAGTCTCCTTGAGACAAGTGGCCGGTGTGTGCTGAAGTGAAGGCCTTATCAGTCACCGCACAAAGGATCTAAACCATGAATTACCCCGGGATGGATGTGAGCTCCACCCAGGCCGCATTGTGGACCATCTGGGTGACAATAAACATGTCCCCTCGCAAGCTTCTCCATCATTCAAGGCCAGATAGCCGATCTGGACCTTAACTATAGCTCACTATCTCGGCCATCTCGACGTGCCCCGTTAGAGAGATGGAGGTGAGGCTGAAGGGTATTTCTCACCAAGTCTTCGCGTCAGAGAGGTTATTACCGCGACCTGGTGAGAGGCATGGCCCGCCAGCACGGCGAGCGAGCGTCCAGCTGCCTTATCGCCCGTGGCCACAGCTCTGAAGTGGCTCTGTTTATCCTGCTTTCTAAACAGACAATCAAAGTACAATTTAGAGTTTATCACAGCCGGTCTTCTGGTAACGGGGGCGGGGGAGTGGGGAACACAGGTTCCTTTATCTGCGGATCCCAAGCCAAATATTCTGTATAAAACCTTTTAATCACCCATTAATTTATGGTTTATTTATTTTGCAGATGCTTCATACCAAAATGGCAAACAATTGAGAGAGCAGGGGCACAATGTCCCTGAAGCAATTGGGGGTAAAGGGCCAGACAGCGAAACCACTCGGCCAACCCTGGGATTTTTACTCACAACCACCCACTTGCATCCGCTGAGTCACACACTCCCCCCCTGAAAATTATGGGAAATCAACTTCAGGCAAACAGTTAAGGAGGCGGCTGGGCTGAGAGCTTCACCACTAATGCTTCTAAGTGCAGAGTACTGCAGCTCCTCATAGGCTTCTGTGCATCAAGGCCTCCCAGTAGCCTTTGCAGCATTCTGCCTTCACCCTCCTGTGGCGGTTCCCACCGTCCGAGGGTTTCCAGGGCAGCCATCGTACCGGGAGGGTCTGGTCACGTCCGCCTCTGCGATGGCCGGATTTTTGTTTGTTTTCATTTATTTCAGGGAAGGAGCGGATGTGTGGGAGGTGCGGCTGACAGAGCAGAGGGTCTGGGGTAATAAAGAGAGGAATCGCCGGCTTTTAAAGGTGAGGAGTTCAAAACCCACAGCTCACACTTTGATTATTTCAGATCAATTTGAGATCGCGGTGATAAAGTGCGGCGTAGCCGGTGCCAGAGGCCGGTCGATGCTGCTGTCTTTATGGATATATCGCTTTCTTCCCTCCAGAAGATGACAGTTTCACTTAATCCCGGCACAGCATGTCGATGTGGCTGCTCACGCGCCATGAAGATCAGCAATTAGGAATCCGGTGATAAAGCGGCTGATGAGTCAGGCTAGCCGGCCAGCCAGTGGCGGGTGTGCATTTTAATCATGTGATCAGGAACGCGCTCTGTGAGAATTTTTCCTATCCACGGTCACACGTGGGAATGTGACATGTAGACGGGAATGCGACCTGGAGGGGGCAGGTTGGCCACAGCCTCTGTCATTCGCAGCACTTTAATATCGAGCCTTTATTGCGACAGAGGCCCACCTGCGGGAGCACAATCCATGCGCATATTAGACGCATTAGGTGCATTACTGTTGGTAGTCATGCCACAGCCTGCACTGTCTGTGTCACTGATTGGCTGACAATTGGATCGTTTTCGAGCCTCGAATGAAGGGAAGCTCTGTTAGTGATGGGGGCGTTATCGGCGTTTGCTGTAACCTTCTCCGGCACCACGGCAGCTCCGCCCACCTCACATCTCGCCAAATCAGCCAGCGAGGAGGCCTCAAACACCACCCAGATGTCAGGGAGAGCAGGACGGGTCGCTGAAACCCTTTTACATTCGGCCAACGTCTACCTGAGGCTACATGGCCCGCTATCCAGTTAGCAGGCGCTGAGGACCCCGCTCTGGCCAGCAGTCCTGGAGTTTGCGTTTACGGCCCCCCCGTGCCTCACCATCCACAGGCCATTAACTCCAAGTGGCCCCCAGGCAGACTGGGGCAGGGGTGCCGGGGCGCGACCCCGCCGCGGACCCTCATATTACTTTACCGTGAGACGCCTCCCGTGGCTGTCTCTTTAGCTAAGTGACCTCAGAGGAGCAGCTCATTCTGGGGCTGATTGGGGGGGCTGGGACTGAAGGAGGGGGGTGGGTCAGAGTTGAGGGTGGATGGCGAGGTCGTGGGGATGGGATGATTTATGGGAAGCGTCCCCCTGGTGGATCTGGGACGAAAAGTTCGACAAAAAAAGGGAAAAAAAAAACGAAGGGAAACAGTTAGTGACATCCCCCCAGGAGAGAAAAATGCCCGCATGCAGTGTCTGCGTCCACTGTGGATAGACACCGCCCCGTGTCCTGCTTCTTATCACATTCTGTTAGCATGGTAGCAGCAGCAGGAAAAGGTGAAGCTCGGCATTTGATATATCTGGGCCCCGCGTCACCTTTCATGGTCTGCAGGGGGCGTCTTGAGCGTGTTCAAGGTTGGGGGGGTGGCAACAGATGGGGACATGAGGTGCTCTGTCCATAGACGAGCTTCTTAAAGCACCTTAGAGCTGGTGTTGTCAATATTTTAATCATGATTCATAGCTGAAGCAATAGTAGATAGCAAGAGTCATATTAATATGTGAAGCTACCCTAAAATGAATACATCAGTGTACAATCCATTAGTATACTTAATAATAGAATGACGATAATTTAATATATCAACCAATATGGCTGAACAAAGGGCTGATACTCAAGCTCAAACTCAGCGGCATCTGCGCAGACATGGAATCCAAAGTCCCAAGCAGACTATGAGCGAGCTTTCACAGTAACACAACCGCAATGTAGGAAGTGTCTTGTTGGATCACAATTGGGTTGACTATGTCACCATTTAGTCATTTAAAAAGTATCGACAGCTGATGATCAACAAGGAGAAGAATACAGGAAAAATCTGCGTGGATGAGGAAAGTGTAACGCGGAGATGGGCTCTGCTGTTGCAGGTCGCCTGCTAGCATATATCTTTGTCTGCTGGTCACATCTCAGAAAGGCCCAGGGGTGAAGGCCAGTGTCATGGGCACCTCCGAACCTCTGCTGATTTATTGCTTCGACTTTGGGTTAAAACCCGGCCCTCTCTGCCCCGTTTCCCGGAAAAGCCCCTTGTCCCCAGCCCCCGGCGCCAACACCACGTCCCGCTTATTCCGCACGCTAGATTAATTGATTGCAACATGCAGTCGTACCCTGGGGGGGGGCATGCCTCTCCCCCGACCCCTGGATTTCTGCGATACGGCGCAGCTCTTGACATGTGCGCAGTGGAGCGGGGGTGTCTCTCCGAAAGGGGCCGTGAGAATGCGACGCGTCGCCGGGGTCTGTAGCGAATAGCCGAACACGGGGCCGTTTCATTAAGCTAATGAAGATGGAGCGCTCTGATGGGCTCTTAAGTCAATTAACCATATTTAAAAACAGGCAGTGCAACCTGGAGGTAAATTAGCATGTGGGGAAAGGGGACGGTGGCAGGGGGGACTGGGGGCTGCAGGTTCAAACGGCTTGCGTGTGGAACGCTCCGGGTTCAAGCCGCTTGAATCCTCCCCCCCCCCCTCACGAGAAGAGTTTCATTAACGATAATTAACTGCGTGCTGTTCTGTCACTGCTGGCCATGGAGCAAGGGAAACGGCCAATGCTAGAATTTCCATAGCAGGGGTGACGGGGCAGGGGTATGTTTAGCAGGACCCCCCCCTCGTAGCATCACACCCCTCTCCACTGCTCACCACTCCTGCCCCTTTCTGCATTTTTTGCCTGTTTTTTTTTTTTTTTTTACACAATTGAAAGTTTCTGAAGAAAACTGGGTTTTTTAGAAAGTATTTTTTTAATTGAGCAACGCAGAGGTGGGTTTTGCATTCATCAGCAGTATACATGGCCTGCGGGGGTGGGGGCTGCATAGCAAGGATCGTTATGGTAAAACTAGCCATAAAACCACACACACACACACACACACATAGATCCACAGCCACTCTCTTTAGTTACGGTTGTGGATTTTAACCCCCCCCCAATTCCACCCCTCCCTCGGTTCTTTCGGTAAACTTATTTGGAGTCCTCTGGGGTTTTAAATCTCTCGCTGCTGGCCAAACAGCGAGGTCTGAAAAGATTGCAGTTCATTTTCGACCCGCGGTGGATGGAAGCCTCATTTACTAGCTGTTGGCAACTCAATCAGGCTGGCCTCACGCTGATGAGTGAGTGACTGCAGAGCAGCAGTCGATACGCGTCCGCCGTGATAGAATGCCCACATCGGCGGCCTCCTTTGTGCACCCGGCCCTATCCCTTATTTATATCTCCTCTTCCCCCTCCCCCAACCATTTTGTCTAATCAATGTTATTACAAAAAAGGAGGGAAAACATGTATACACACACTCGCCACCCCTGCAATTCATCCAACCCCCCTTGGACATCCAGTTTGCTCTCCGGATATTTCCCGGTGACTCTTGAGCAACAGAGGCCTGGTTTGGGCCTTTCTCATCTGGATCTTTCCGTTGCAGTTTGGCAGCACAAACGTCTGGAGCGATTCGGATATGTATATTCCCTGACAGGGCTTATCCCGGCCATGGTTACTGTTTATTTCCCACACACTTGCTCCCCCAGACCCTCACACTGTAGAATTATTCATCAATACCCTTTAGATGCTGCTGCCGGCTGTTGTGAGTTCAGCTTAATCGAACTGGCGTCAGCCCAGTGATAAATACTGAATCCTGGGCAGCCTGCATGCACAGAGAAGCATGCTGGCCTCACGCATTCGCTTTTCATTTAATTTTTATTCTGTGTCTGAAACGCAAAAGTTAGCCCTTGACAGGTATCCATCAATAATTCTATACACTACTATACACCTGCAGTCCAGGTCCTCTCCACATATTTCTGTCTTCCACTCTGAAAGGCTCATCATGGGAAGAACCCACTTGCCCCCCAAAAGAAGCAGCTCAGTCGGCTGATGGATTCAGTTCCTCAGCAATTCGGATCAATTTGGTTCAGGATCACAGACGGTCCTGACGAAGGTCGGCCATCTTGGTTTTGCACTCCATGCCTGCGACACGCCTCTATGCATGTCATACTCACAAGGAGAGACACATGCTGCTTCGGATTGTGGCCAGGAGTTCACTGGTGTGGTTTTGGTGGGAATGCCTCCGCTAACAGGTGAATGGATTTGCATGGGCACCACAATCATCCTGCAGAGGGTAACTGTGGTGCTATTTTATTTTTTTCTCGCTCACTAAACGATGGTGTTGGCAGAAATTGATAGTGTTTTCATCGGCTTTGTTTGTTTGCGTGTGTGTCTGCGCACGCAGGTATGTTTGTGTGTATCCGTGTGTGCTGACCCCCCCCCCCCATCCCACCTTGGTAAGATCCCATTGGCTCAGCAGGTCAGTAGAGGCGGCCCCGATGTCCCCGGCGTCCTCTACCTCGCACACCCCGGTGCACATGCTCGGCAGCCGGCTGACCCCTGACCCCGCTGTCACGGTGATGGCTACTGTTATCTGGAAGTAGTTATCTCACTGAGATAGCCTTCTGCTCCCCTGACTTTTATTGAAAATATAAAGCCACACCAATTACTGCTATAAATAGGCCAGGTCTCTTTAAGAGGTGCATGTGCACTATAGGTCTGCCGGTCCGACAGGGCCGGAGATCAGATCGCAGACACAGCCATGTGCTTATTGCGTATGTGTGTGCGGGCCTATGGGGCATCGCATCGTAAAAGCTAACATCGGCTTTAAGTTGCTCCATCACTATCTATCATGGACTCGGCTCGGCCTGAAAGCTGTGGTCCTAACAGACATTTCAGGCCTGCGCAGGGCTCCAACGGGAACTCCAGTACCATTTCGGTACTTATAGGATTGGAACGACCCACGAGTCACTGGTCAGGGGACTGAGAAGGATTAGCAGAAAGACAGTCATGTGCCAGGAAACTTGTCACGGTGTCAGGTTGGTCCATCTTTCTGCCCCAGTCATCACGCAGAGTGCAAGTTAGTTAATGTGACTGTAAACATACCCTGTAAGATGCTGAACACTAACGCTAATATGTCTACCTAAGAGAAGGCATTGACAATCAAGCCCAAAAACCTAACCATCCATCCATTTTCTGTTATTGCTTGTCCTATGCAGGGTGTCCGGAGCCTATGCAGGAGGCCACAACCATGAAAAATAAAAGAAACCAGGAAACTATTTAGTGGTATTTTCACGTTTTTTGTTTTTTTTTTAAATCACATTCTGTTAGCATTTTCCCACCGTAAGCGTTTGATAGAGCACAGCAAGGAGGCGGCGTGGAGCATGCTGGGATGGCCACAGAGGAGGCGTTACTCACCCACCCGGGAGGCAGACAGCCGCCAGCGAGTGCTGAGTCGGTGCCGGCAGCGAGGGAGCCGGGCGACTGGCTAATAAATCAGCCGGCAGTGCAAAGGTCAGCCGCAAACATTAGAACCGTCGCCGGGACGGCGGCACTCGTCGCTGCAGCTAGGTGACTCCATCCTTTTTTTCAAGGATCATTGAAATTTATAAGTTGCTGAACAAGTAATAAAGGCCATTAAAAATGTAGCCGGAATTTATGCGTGGCAGAGGTGGAAATTATATAATTAGGGGCTCAAATAATTTTTCAGTTGGATTCCTCCTGCAGACCTTTAAGTTTAATTGGGTGCTAACAGCACCAAAGAACCAATGATGACGACAGACATGTGAGATAAATCTGGGCAGAAAGTCAGGGGTCAAAATCATACCAGAGGAAGACATATGTATAAAAAAGGAGCAGGAAGTACTTGGGATTTTCAAGATTTTTTTCCCCATTCCGTTTCCGTGGGTGGATTTTACAGTCGGTAGCTGTATGTTATTTTGGATCCGTCCAAAAATAAATGTCCGCGTAAGTTATTCTGATCTCTTATGAATGCGTCATGTGCGTAATAAACCTAATATCTCTTCTTTATGCAGGTAGGTTCGGCGGCTGCGCTTATCCAGGCGCATGGAGCGCCGTCTCGCATCTTACACGTTTGGTCTCGCCGTGATTTGTTTGGCAGAAACACTGACCGCAGGATCATGCAGCAACGTGGTGTCGGATAAACCAGGAAGCACCGGCCTTTATCACCCTAAACGGTTTAACCTCGGTTTCTGAAAATCCCGCAGGCTGAATTCGCAGCTCGAATGTGAAAATCAGTAACATCGGTCATTAGTCAGGACCTTTTATTAACTAGATTCTGCGTTCATACAGGCCCTGTGATTTACAGGCATTTAGTTCGCATTATTATTCTGGCTGTCATGTAGCTGACATATAAAGTATCATTTTGCACAAAAACATTCAAAATTTAAGCATATGGCTGGGCCTTTATTTCCAAGACACTGAGCTGTACGTTTCCTTCTACATCTGTAGTTGATTAATTCTAATGCAGTTCGTATCCACATATTTATTTTTGCAGTTAAATGCACCCTTTCGAGAAAAAGATTTCAAACAATCTCAAACATTTTCTTGCTCTGCAAAGCATTTCTAAGTTTAAGATGGTTTGGTTCGTCTAATGGTTAACAATTAACTGGTGGATCATTTATTTAATTGACTATAATTGCGTTGTGCTTTTTGGTCCTAAAGCTAAAAGGCTGTATGTTATGTTACTGGTTTATTTTTACTCTGAAATTTGCGTTTTCTTTTCTAAGCTGCGCTTTAGAAGTGAAAATGTTAGGATGGCTTATGTGGTCCATGGCTGTAATTTAACTGCCTTTTGAATGGTGAGGGGAAGGCACCCGAGTTTGCCCTGCAACCCCCCCTTCAAAATTACACTTATCATCCAGGTATGTACTGTGGCATTTCAGGTTAAACATTTCATCTAAGGCTACGTCGGGATTGTGGCAGGAGCCTCCCGGTCGGAGGTGTGATGCCGGGGGTGAGTCAGCCCTGACGATTGACCGTGAGCGATTAGTGCCGCTTCTGACGCTAACTGGCACAAGGGCCAAAGCCAAGGAACTTAATTACCAAGCACTCAACTTTTTGCAGTGCATTGGCTGGTCTCTTAATTTATAATCTTAATAAAAATAATAAAGATTAGAATGAGCGTTTTAATAAAATAACCAGATAATGAAATGCAGCTGTAAAAATCATTGATTAATTCCTGCTACTGAAATAACACCCGGCTTTTTACTGTATCATTGCTTAGAGTGAAAATTGTGTAAATGATTTATTGGGCTTAAGTTTTCAAAGAGACACCCCCCAGTTGGTGCAGTTTTTAACAAATTGCATATACACTGATGTAAACATTGGCTTCATTCATGAAATAAGTTACGTCAGTTGCTGTCAAGGACATAAAAGATGCCTTTCTGCAGTTTTAAACCTAAAGTTTTGCAAGATTGTATGTGGCTATATATGTGGGAAAAGTCATAGCAGCGTGGGGACTTCATCTGTCTGTGTTTTACTTCAGTGTGTGGCTTTTTGTGGTGAAGAGCTTTTCAGAAAAGCATGTCACACAGCTCGCTGATAGATGCGCTACACAAACCGAGTTCACAACAGCATGGCCTTCTCCCGATCCGAAGGTCCCTGTGTTCCTCAGTGAGGCTCAGAATGGTGATGTTGGCCAAGAGCAGGACCTTTCCCAGGTAGGAGATGCTCAAAACTGGGTCAGGTTCCTCAAGGGGTGGTCCACGTCGGCTGGATCCCAGTAAGATGAAGAGTACCTCCAGTGCCGCACCTGCTTGGGAATCTTCTGGGGGACAGTCTGTGATCATCAGGGCCCCGTCTTGCCACCACTGCTTTGTGTGTAATCATTTTTCAGCATATCGACTTATACATCATCTCATGCTAGCAGATGCATTTCTACATGAGCTCACATGCATGTGAGTTTTCAAATTTCTTTCCCCGATCAGACCATTAGATCTACTGTTTTAACTTTCCTAAAAAGGCATATTAAATAAACATTACACTTTTTTTTCTTTTGACGCAATGAATAAACAGGGGCCACTGCACACCCACAGCAATAAACACCTAAAACAAAAACCTATTATCATGTACAATCAAAAGAAAATAGTGTCTGTGTGGTGATGTGAAACATGTAGCATCTTCTCTATAATATGCAGCATAAGCATTCATAGTGGGATTCAAATATTTATTAAAATAATGGTTACAGAGCATTAGGTATGTCAGTGGTCTGAGTTAAAAGAAAATACTTATTTATGTCTAATCAATCAAATTTCCTGAGCTTCTGAAGCCATTTTCTAGATAGTCTCCTCTTCCAGTCTCCTTTAATAATTGTATCAGTGAAGTCGTTCAGAAGAGATTTTCAATTTATTTCTAATCAAGCTTTATCTAATATTCTCCCGACAGGCAATTAAAAATTCAAACTCCACTGAAAAGCCATTTCTCACTTCTTACTTTCTCCCAGTGTTCATTTAAAGATGTTATTTCATTAAAAAGTGCTTGTTGATGAGTTTGGGATAATTCGCCAGCACATTTAATTACCATATTCGGCATCCTTAAGCTACTGCTGCTGATTTGAAGCACCCCGCCCCCCCGCATGCTTTACGCTTTACTGCACGACAGATATCTGAAAACATGGGATTTGATCGTTTTATTCAATTAGCCAAAGACGCGTTTTATAATAGTCATTAATTTGAGACGTATGGGTTATATTACTCCAGCAGGACCTACCGCACCTTTTAAGGCAGTATCATAGTTAAAGGTGTGGCCTGGATCTGAAGACTCCTTTATCTTGCACCTTTGAGGACAGTCCTCACCATAATCTCATCCTGTAAAATATCCCACTCTACAAACGTGTGAACCTGTCAACTACCTCAGCTAGCTGAAGCGTTGAGATTTAAATGCCGTTGCTGGTTCTTTTAGCTTCTCTTTTACCGTAATATTAAGCTTACAGGTGTGAGAGGTACAGAGATACCAGAAAGGAATGTATATGGGGGCGGAGCCACAGGGGCACTAGCCCTAGCTGAAAGCTGATTGGCCACAAGAGTGCCATCTCCCCTGTCACTCTCAGATTCAAAACATATCGTTGGCTAATGGTAAGGTTGGCCCCTCTGTATGAATTATTGCCTGTCTTATGACCCCTAATTTTTAAAAAAAATCCTTGAATTGTACCAAATACCAGGTGCCACCTGCTCTGCCTCCTGCTCAGTGCTTTACGGACCGCCGTGCACCAAACGGTATATTGTCTCCCTAGGAGATAGCACACAAATCACACGGAATAACTGGAAAGAGTGACTTTGTCATTATGATCTGTAACAAGATTCCTGTGTGATTCTAGGGGGGGTTAGCATTCCAACAAGCTTTAGGGGGTATTCATCTCTGGCAGTCAGACTAGTCACACATAATATTTTATTGGATTCAACTACACCCTGCACTTTGACAAGTACAGGAACAACCCATGATCTCAGGCCAGGAACAGCCCATGACAGCCCCAGTCTGTAATCCACACTCCATGTTCCTTAAGCACAGTGTGAATGGAAGTGGAGCTGAGCTGCTTTTGGTAAAATAGCTCTGCTGCGTGTATGTGAAGGAGGTTCTGTCACCCACCGTGTAAGAAGTTCTCGATGCTTCTAAGCGTCATGAGTATAAATAACATAATTCTTGAGCTCGAGTCATATTCGAGGCCCATGGGGGCTGGAGTGCAGAGATGCAAAGCTGCCTCCATGCACCCGCATGGCCTGGCCAGCTCAGGTGCCCCAACCGGTGCCACTGGTCCCTGCGGGCTTCAGCCATCCAATCAGAAAGGGCCACCTGATTTTCATCAGTGGCCAGCTCTGCGCTGCTAATGGGTGTGCAGGAAGGCCGAGGGTGGGGATGTTGTGAAACCGGGTTTCTGTAGCCTGTGGCTGGTCCATACCATGTTCTGGAAAGTGGAAATAAGTCAGACAAACAAGCAAACAAATAAAAAAATGAATGGGGAGAGGGCACGCACCACAATGCACTTCCTGTCTATTTAGGACACTCATGTCCAGCAGTGAGTCTGATTATGCATATCTTTCCCAGAATCCCTTGCGGTGCATCCTCTCGGTCTATAGGCCGGTGTTAGCGGAGCACAGGCATGCATGCATTTCATTTGAATACGTTTCCAATGAATCCTGTCAGAGGCAATTAATGCTGAGACATTAAAGGATTTTGGCAACAAAAAAACAGGAGGAGAGGAGTGTTCATTAAGTAGCTGGAGCTAAATTTCGCTAAATGGCAGCATTGCTAATGCAAATGTTTCAGGACTACCGGCTGCATCCGCCTTTGCAAAACTCCCGAGATGTCAAAATACTCTGCTGGATTCGGTCGCTTGACTTTATAGATTGTGACAGGGTTTAGCAGGGGTCAGCTGAGGCTTATGTGATAATTTAACCTTAACAAAATTATTTAAAACAGTGGTTAGCGGGTAGAGACCTCCATCGACATGACATACGTGACGGTCATATTTTCTGGGCAATGTCAGTTGATGCTTTTGGCATGACGTTGAATATTACGTACAGATCAGCTAACGTCTCTCCCTGCCGGCCTTGTTTTCCCGTCGTCAAAGCACAGCTAGTGTAGTGTCCTCAGGACGAGTCCAGCTCCTGTGTATGTCAGTATGTTGTTTTTGTTTATTTTGTCACTCACTTCTACTAATCTAACACCAAGTCTGTAAATTATACACAGCACAGGATATTTTAATGGGGTGAAACCAGGGTTATTAATGAAAACTCAAACCAAAAAAAAAAAAACTAAAAGTAAAAAAAGAAATTAAAAGTATAAATATTCTTCCAAAACTAAATGAAGTAAAAACAAATGTCAAATATTTTCTGCTGCATGTTTTTTAATACTATTTAGTAAGATCATTTTTACTGGTCATTCACAATGTTACTTGTAAACCATGAATTATACCAGTTTGAGGATAATGTGTCTTCATACAAACAACAGCTGTACAATCTTCAGTGTATCCATAGAAATAACATTACTAAAATAATAAATATATATTATTCTCTGTTCCTGCTTGTCCTATTGAGAATTGTGGGGGTTTGGAGTCTATCCTGGAAGCTAAACTAAACTGGATTTCAATTGAAAATTGAAAACAATGTAAAATATGAGGTAAACTAAAAAATCTGCACTGCAGTGGTCAAAGTCCCCTAAAGCCACCCAGGAGCCACAGTCTGTCTCTCAGTCCATATTAGCAGCCTTAAGCCCTTCATGCTCATTAAAATACTATGTTCCTGGTATCATCAAAGAGCCAACAGTGGTTCCGGAGGCATGTCCTGCAGACCTGTCCTTGCAGGTAAGATATGCTGTCCATCAGATGGAGGCTTGGGGGGTTTGAGCTCCCCCCTCGGCAGATATCTCAGGAGAGAGCCAGGATCTATCGTGGGAAGCCATCTTGAGCATCTCCAAAGTGATATCCGCCAGAAATATCAGCCTTCCACGCTCCTCCCTGATTACTACTTGTTTTATTTTACATAAGTGGCAGCTCGATAAAACACAATTGACCGTTTTAAATGGCTTTCCTCACTGCTAATTGTAATGGCTGCCTTGTTACAACCCCGACTGTGCCGACACACGCACACAGGCACACGCTCGCACGCCGGCACCAGGCCACGGCCCTCAGGTGAGATACAAACTCCACTGGCCACAGGGGGGGGGGGGGTACGAAATTATAGCCCTTTAACTGGCGGGCAGCAGTCGCATTTCGAGGGAGTCGCATTTTCAAGGGAGGGGCGAGTGGGTTCCGCTGGACAATGACGGCCTCTGTGCTGGGGTGGCTAATTAAATACTAAGGTAGGAATAAAACCTTAATGAGAAAAGCAAGCTTGTCGAGGGAGCTGGCACGGCCCGTTCCGGCCCGATTAAGGCCGCTCGCCCATATGGGCTCGGCTGAAGCGGCCATTAGGGTCCTGCCTAATGGATCATCGTCCGTGCAGGCGCCGGGGCCCAGCTACGGCACACTTCCCGGCAATTTCCAAACTTGGCAGGCGAGCGCGGGCCCGCTATGAAATTCCTTAGCCCTGATAAATATTTTATGGAAATTAAAATTTAATTCTTTGCTTAGTTTAAGCAATTTCCCCCTGTAAGTAGTGTGTCTGTGAAGGAGATTACAACGTTCGGCGGTTTGTTTATAATTTAATTTTTTATGTTGTGGCTGGCAGTGGGGCAAAGTCGCAACACCTGTGAGTGTTTATAGCAGGCCGTCTCTCTCACAGCTGCTCCTTTTCAAAACACCTCGCCGGCATAATCATTTCATAAAATTTCATGATTTACCATCTGCTAGACTGAGCTATAAGCACATGCGATGAGCATTTGTATGGCTCTGCTCCCAGAAAGGTAGAATAACTGTATATTTTAGCGTAATGGCTTTGCAGGGCATGCAAATTTCCACAGAGCAGATTGCACCGATGCGCCACTCTGAAGGGAGTCCAAAATCCCTGTTTTCAGCACCCCCATCCCCCCCGCACTGAAATTATCAAGTGTCCACAGAACGCACCCCTCGTTCTGCTGTCCTGAGAGCGCAGGCCGCCCCATTTTAAAAGCAAGACGCCCAACTCCCGCGCGGGGATCGCGAGGTAGGAGGTGTGGGTGGGTTACTTTCCCTTTCTGCTTTTAATGTCTGCGCATTTGGGTAATTAAAATGATTACTACAACAATTAAAGCAAGTAATTAGAAACTAATTACACTGGCATTTTTTGTGATTACAGGAGCAGATGAAAATAGTGTTCAAAATTAAATTCATTGCATATTCATGGAAATGAAATTAAATACTGCTGGGTGAATGAGATAATCGAGATGGGAAGGGAGGCTTGTGTTGCTGGGCTTTTGGGAACAGCCTGCATGCCTGCCACTAATGTCCCCGACAGACATTCACTTAAATCACTGATAATCTTTTAATGCCCTTAAAAGGAGTTAATATTTGGAACGCACTCAAAAGCACCGAGGGTCTCTCCGTTTTTCTCCTTTTCTTCTTCCCATCCACCTCTCCTGCGATGATGAAACCTACCAGCTGTAGCACAATAGAAAACATTTAATCATTATCTGCTGAAACAGAGGCTGGCCCTTCATTTCTCTCTTCCGTCGTTCCATGCCCGGCGATAAATTAAATTAAAGAATCTCCTTCTCTGCAGCCATTTTGCCCTCCCTTTTATCCCTTCTTTTCTCCCTCCCTCTCTGTCTTTCCTCCTTTCTTCCCTCTCCATCTTCCCCTCTTCCCAGCCGCGCCGCCATGATCATGTAATGAGATTCTTCAGATTAAATAGATTTCCTGTTAAACTCGGCGCTGGGTAGATAAGGTGTCAAGACTGAATGGTTATTAACATTTAAATATATCACAGAATAAGAGAGGGAGTGAGAGAGAGTCAGCAGACAGAAGGAGGGAAAGGAGAGAGAGAGGAGGGAAAGGAGAGAATATGAATTTTTCATTGTTGCCGAGCACAATAGACCCAAACCCCCCCGACTGACGCATCTTTTGCTGGACCTAATGAAAGTGAAGTAATTAGAGGCCCATGCAGACGATATCCACTGGAGTACAATTAAGCTGCGGGAAGGCCTGTTATTTATGTGACGCAGCTCGTCCAGCTGCTCTCACGGTGCTATCACTGATGGTGAGTCGGCCTCGCCTTCGTCTCACCTTGCCTCGCACCACTCCCACCTACTCGCTTCACCCTGCCCACTCCCCGTGCCTCATCCCGCCTACTCGCCTCGCTCCAGCCTCGCCTCCCCCTGCCTCCCCCTGCCTCGCCCCACCCTCCCGCTAACTCGCCTGCCATAGCCTCTGTTTTGCAGCCTTCTGCCCAAGTCCTACATTATTACACCAGATTAATAATGTAAATTCCATGGACTCTGTTACCCAGGAAGACGCGCCTTTCAGGAATTGATGGTCTTGCCATTCATCACCTCCTCCTGCTCTGGTCCGTCCCTTTTCATTTCTCATCCTTTCTTTCGGGGGGAACGGGGGCAGAACGAGGGGAAAAGAGAAAAGGAGAGAAAAAAGAAGAAAATACGATTAGGAGGGCGACTGTGTTTGGAGAATGCCAGCGGCGGGCGCACACTAAGGGAGGGGTGGTCAGAGCGCCTTCACACCCCAAATGCCCCTCATATCCATCAGGATCTCTGGGTCAGCTGACTCCCGGTAACGCTCAGGGAAAGCTGACAGCGTGTTCCCTCCCACAGCTCCTTTTCAGTCAGTGGCTGTACCTGTATGCCCAACAGAGAGCCATTTTCTTAGGAGACTCCTCTTCTGTCTAAAGAGCTCCTACTCTTGTTTATTGTAGGGACCAAGAGTGGGGGCCAGGTGAAAAGTGTTTATGGTCCTTTTCTGACTCTGACTTATTACTATTCCTGTTTTTTAAATATGTCTGCATCTTCCCTTTACCCACACCGACACAAAACCTCAGGCCCCTTCCCAAACCCAGAAGCAGCATCAAACATCTGTTTTGCCCGACAACCTGTTTGCCTCCTGTTCTGTTGAGAAAGGTGTTTTGTGTCCATTTTTTGTGTAGTTTTTTATTCCTTTCTCTCACTGCCCTGTATTTTGATCCCCGTCCCCCAGGGGTGGCACATCTAATAATACACACCTGTTTGCCACAAATTCCACGTTTCCCAGGCCCTGCCCAGCAGACAAGAAGATTTTCCCAAAAGAATTCACAATGTTTATTTCCTTTTTTAGGGATGATAAAGTTCAGTGGGTACAGCCTCAGATATGTGAATGCAAATCTCTGTGATGACTGTGATGTCACGTCCTGTACCGGGAGCCAATAGTGCAAAAAGGTTCAATACATGTCAGCAGACAACCATAATAAGTGCCGAAATGACACATGGTGTCCACAGATGCTGTGGGCGGAGATCCTGATCACCAGACACGCTCATCCCTCTGGTATTGGCATTCATATTCAAATCTCCTCCTTCAGTGGTCTGAGCAAATATCCCTGCACATGGTGCAGAGCACTGGGCCTGTATTTCATATGTGCGAGTTCCCATAAACCACGGTACCATCAGCTGGAAGATAGGTTACCTGAAATTACATAATTACATAATTCTCCCGTGCCCCCCACCACCCAATCCCCACCAGGTTACATGTCCTGATCATAAGCCAGTAGCGATGGGGATTCTTTACTGCCAAATGGACAGGCAGAGGGAAAAGAAGATGTTGCCTTTCGTCCGATTTGCTTCATCACTCAAGGAACTGGAGCACAGGTTCATCCGAACAGTCAGCACTGTTGGAGCTTAGCTGTTACTGAAGGCCACTTTGATGAGTTACATTGTGTTTGCACACTGAACACAGTTGGGTGTAGAGATTGATGCCGATAGCTAGAAGTAGACATGGGGTCTTAGCTGTTTGTACCTTACCCCACACAGCTGGGTGTAGATTTCAGGTCTTAGCTGTTTGTACCTTACCCCACACAGCTGGGTGTAGATTTGGGTTCTTAGCCGATTGTACCATACCCCACACAGCTGGGTGTAGATTTGGGTTCTTAGCCGATTGTACCTTACCCCACACAGCTGGGTGTAGATTTGGG
>JABFEA020000043.1:2393240-2409950 GCA_019775915.2 Cyphomyrus plagiostoma
TTCAGGTGACTACCTCTTGAAGCTCATCGAGAGAATGCCAAGAGTGTGCAAAGCAGTAATCAGAGCAAAGGGTGGCTGTTTTGAAGAAACTAGAATATAAAACGTTTTCAGTTATTTCACCTTTTTTTGTTAAGTACGCAACTTCACATGTGTTCATTCCTAGTTTTGATGCCTTCGGTGAGAAGCTACCAATGGTCATGAAAATAAAGAAAACACACTGAATGAGAAGGTATGTCCAAACTTTTGGCCTGTGCTGTACATGTATGTCACATTAATGTGCAGGAACATTACATGAATGCTGCATGTAGTCATGTGTTACATTAATGTTACATGTTAATGTTGCATGTTGATAATAAACTTAAATGTTTCATTTACAGTGACAATATATGGATTCTGCATGTACATGCATGTTACCTTCATGTATAGGACTGTTACATGAGTGTTTTAAGAATAAAGCACATACAGTAAAGAAACATGAACTTGGAAGCATACAAAGACTAACTGCGACTGTAAGACACAATGCTCAGGCCTGGTGGTCTTCCCTGCGTGAACCCCAGAGCCCGCATGGTCTGTGAGGTGATGCATTGACAGCGGAGCCTAGTGTTGGAGCACGGAAGCCTCATGCTAGAGCACTGGAGCATCACACTGGAGTACAGGAGCATTACACTGGAGCTCCGAAGCATTGTACTGGAGCATCAGAGCATCAAGCTGTGTTACAGCACTGGAGCACCGTGCCAGAGCACCAGGGCATCGTTATATGCTGGAGCACTGGAGCATCGTGCTGGAGCACTGGAGCGTCGTGCTGGAGCACTGGAGCGTTGTGCTGGAGCACTGGAGCATCGTGTTGGGGCACCGGAGCGTCATGCTGCAGTGGAACACTGGAGCATCGTGCTGGAGCACTAGAGCTTTGTGCCAGAGCACTGGAATGTCATACTATGCTGGAGCACTGGAGTATCATGCCAGAGCACCAGAGCGTTGTGCTGGAGCACTGGAGTATCATGCCAGAGCACCAGAGCGTCATGCTGGAACACCAGAACATTGTGCCGGAGCACTGGAACTTTGTGCTGGAGCAGTAGAGTGTCATGCTGGAGGACCAGAGCATCGTGCTGGGTTCTCAAGGCTGCGTCTGCATCTGCAACAGTCACCCATGATAAGCCCATCAAGCGGGACGCAGCGGGAGTCTCCGCAGTGCCCCCCCCCAACCCCCCTCGCCATCGATGTGCCCACCTTCTCATCGACACCTCCCCACTGACGTACACCCACCTTCCTGCCGACATTCCCCCACGATGTCCTCCACTCACCTCCTCACTGACACCCCCCCCCCCCCCCATCGACTTCCCTTCACCCTCGTCAGACGGCCTAAACCGTTTCATTAAGAGTGCACGCCCCACACAGGCGGTAATGGACAGTTTGATTTGTGGCGGGCTGGCAGGCCTCAATATTGCCGTGACTTTTATCAGCGACATTGTGTTTATTATATAAATGCCTGGCCAGATGTGCTTCACCTGGGCCCGCACTCTCATCCCCCCTCCACCCCAAGGTGCTTGCTTCCTCTTTGCCGCTGGCAGAAAGCTCCGAACATTTTCCTCCAGAATAAAATCTCCTTTCTCCTCCAACAATAGCAAAAAAAAAGACACAAACTTTGGGCACGTCTGTATTTTTAACAAAACATAGACAAATCTGCATCTATCTCCTTTTATTTATGTTTAGTAATCACTTTGAAAGCCCTTTGGGTCTGCCCCGAGTATACACACACGCACTCTGCAAACACTCGGCCAAAATACATATTTGGATTTATTTGTCTGCGACTGCCCAATAAAACAACTGCGGTTGCGGCGTGCCGTGCTGTTCCGGGGACCCCCTGGGAGCTGGGGCTGAGAAGCGGCGTGTTTTCGGGCTTTAGAGCGCGGACACGTGAGCGGGACAGGAAAAAGGATGAGAGCTGCCTAACTAAGCGCTCCGCCGGATGCCTGAGGAAGAAGGAGCAACTTCTCTCCACCCAGCGTCCCCGGAGACTTCCTGTGTAAGTTACGCAGGGGGTGCAAGCGCTGCATGCAGATCATGACGGAGAACAGCGCGCTCCCTCCATCTTTCTGTCAGTCCCTCATTTGTGCAACAGCTTCCTCTGTACCTCTGCCTCTGCTTCGTTCAGCTTCGCCCCCATTATCTCATGTGTATGCAGATGGCAGGGGCCATTCTAGGCATAACTCAAACAGAGGGTCCATAGATATGCTTTAAATTGGTGAGTGACAGGGGAAGGGACACTCTCAGGGCAAGTTGGCTTTCAGATGGGGTTAGGTCCCCTGTGGCTCTGCCCCTTTATACGCCCCTGGCTGATGGGCCGAAGGAACGTCCGTCAAAAGGCCGGGCTTTCGTTCTGGTTTGTGAACTGTGTGGAAACATGGGCTCAGCAGTGACGAAGGTCAACAGTGCAGTGCTGTTCTTTTTTCGAGGAGTGCTCGAGAAAAGGATTGGGAGTTTGGGTCCGCCGCAAAGGCTGGCGTGTCCGGGTCGAACCGGAAAGGGGGGGTCCCTTCAGGGACGTCATGGGATGTCACTAATGAATTTTGCCCATGACTCGCCTGGCACAGCTTGGACACACAGCCTGAACAGCCACGGCGCTGTAATGACCCCCAGCACTGATGAGCGCTTTGCCCTTGAAACCGATGCACTTTTAATACCTCTTTGTTTTGGCAGACAACACCGACACAAAGGGGCGCCCTGGAGGCGGGCCGCCCTCCAACTTCCTGTGCACATTCTCCCAGTTTATTCTGTTGGGGGGAAAAACAACGCTCATAAGGCTTGGGCTGCCTAAGAGGAGTAATAAGAAAACTCTTCTGTGAACTGCACCCTTATTTTCTGATGTCGGCGTCACTGAGACAAAAGCATGGAGGTTGTGAGAAAATGTGGAAACACCATACAGGGCTTGCCATCACACTGGGGAGACCCCCCCCCCCCACCAAAGAAACCATACCACCATCCATTTCTCCAACATGTTGTGAGCAACATCGTTAGCTGTTATCAGCGAATCGTTCTCCTTTTCTGAACAACACCAGGGTGGTCTTTACCGGTAGAGGTGCTCCTCTGACTGAGATGTATTCCCATGCCCCGGACCATCACTGACATCTCAAACGAACGTTTGTTTGGGACACGCAGGAGCTACATTCATGTAAATGCGTGTCTTTGGAGGAAAACACGATATCAACTGGAAACCTGCCTGTCATGGAGAGGGCATGTATGCCTCCAAAATAATTCAATATTTTTGGCAGCTCTAGTGTAAAAATATAAATGGTTAATTTTTCATTACAGCAGCTACAGCGGTGCTACAAACTTGTGAACAAACCAAGAAACTCAGAAAACCCATGGTAGGTGGGATTACCCTCAGCTGTCAATCACAGTGTAACCCAATGGGAATGCACAAAGTAGCCTATAGTAAGTTGATCAGATCTGTAGATGATTGACAACACATGGAAATCCCACCCACTGTGGATTTCAAGGCTTTTTTCATCACATGACCCTCACAAACCAAAGGAACTGCACAGCAGAAAGGCTAAAAAGCTAAAGGCTAAAACAAAGAAACAGCACATTTATAATTTTTTTGAAAACCCCTAATAGCGCAGTAATAAAACAGACATACAGAGCAGCGTCCTACTTCCTGTTCACCTTGTCACACGGCGCCGTTCTCCTGTTCATCGCTTATTACCTAAATATTGACTTTTCATTTACATGTCACTGAACATCAGGGTAGTTCATTAATTGTTGAACAAACATTTTCTGAAGGGTTCGATGCCGGATATCAAATTACACGACAAACGCTGACAGATGGTGCTCACTTTCTGTTAAGTTAATTAGTTGATGCTATTAGAGACATAGTAGTTATTACAGCAAAACTATGCAATTAGAAATACCTAAAATATATTTTAAATATATAAAATATAGTTAAAGCAAGACACTCTGGTGTTCCATATATAAAACATATTTAACTTCTTGTATGAAATGTAATTGTATATTCTAATGTTAAGGGTCTTTTAAACAAGTATGGCCTCCTCCCGTCTAACCATCCATTTGTCATGGGAACGTGAATTCACGTTTCCCCAGAGCTTGCGCACCTCAGTCATGAGGCCCGGTGTGATCCAGTCCGCTGCCCGATGCAAGTTGCCATCGTTATCGGTAATTAGCGATGATCACGAAGGCTTATTGGCTGAAGGCAGAGTCGGCTAGCTCCACGATGGCCCTGATAGGTGGTCGATTATAACGATCGAGTCGGGGGTGCTGATTGGATTTGAAGCTGCAGAGATATAGACCCCACCCCACCGGGTCTGGCTCTGGATTGTTATCACGTTCATGCATGATTTTAGGCGACAGTGCACCTTTAATTTAATAATTCGACTCTCTTTGTATTTATGCAGGGGTTAACAATGGATGGTCAGAGTGGACTGAGACTGGGATGAGTATAATGGCTTTTGAGGGAGGAGAAGGAGGAGAAGGAGATCAGGAATGAGATCCAGGGAGAGCTGTACGTGTCTTCATGTATCTATAAGGCATTCCTACTTCACACAGAGCAGCAAAAGCATGGCGGTGAAATATTAACAGTTGGAAAGGATGAAACATTTCCACACTGGGACGTAACTTAAATTGATGTTTATATGACAGTCATCCCAACACAAGGAGGCCTGGAGATCAGGATACCAGGAGAACAGAACGACAGAAGATCAGAATACCAGGAGAACAGAACGACAGAAGATCAGAGTACCAGGAGAGCAGGATACCAAAGGGTCAGGACACCAGGAACTCAAGAGAAGGTTGCAGAGAAAGCCTGAAGCCACTGGGTTTCCATCGGGAAAACATCAGTCATTAACACGGCCAGTTCCCAAACCCCAACGCCCACCACAGCTCCCCCCTCGTTCCCAAACCACAGAAGATCTGTTCTCTGGAGAAAGCGTCTGTCACTCCTCCGTCCCCGACGCTCCCCGTCCGCAGCCACATCCGAGCATTGGGCTTCTGCAGAAAATACATCAGCGCCGCCGTTTGTTTACTTCGCCGGCAAGCCAGGAAAAGGTCAGAGTCTGCGGATTGTGCCGCTGCACCCCGGCAGAATCCAATAAAAACCCAACAATGAAAACAGTATCATCCATATTTTAAGCGCCGGGTGCGGCACAAAAGGAGCCGTGTGCCAGCGTGCCAATTACTGCTGTCCGCCGGCCGCACCGCGCACCGCAGACATCGCGCATTGTTCCGGCCGCCTCCTCCTCTACTTCTCATTCATTCCCCAGTGTTTGACATTTAAAAGGAACATTTTCATGCGATGGCAATCTCTATTATTACGTTAAATACTCTCTATGTGCTGTCGATTAACAGCTTGCGCTCTCAGGAGACCAAACAAAGCGGCGATCTTCTTCCTGCTCGTTCCCCAGTGCCAAGCGTGCCGCGTACACAGTGGCTCTGCCGCTCGCCTTGTTGTTCACCCTACCCCCCCGCAGGTTTCTTAGAGAGGCAAAACTCCAGTCCTGATACATTATTAACGACGGCTGACTAGTTTATGGGAGAATTTCTCCCACGGCATCCTTGACTTTCTGGTACAGTGGCATTAAATCTTGTAGCCTGAGGTTCCATATTGGATTTTGCTCTCTCCCAGCACAGGACTAGCGTATCAGTAGAAAATGCTTGTTCCCTGCTTGTCTGTGTTATCTTTTCCGTCAAAAAAAAGAGCTAAAAAAATCTTCAGGGAACATTGCCTTGGCTGCCAGCCTTCTGGGGATGTGATTGAGGCTGCACACCCCCCAGGTTGGCGTGACGTTCCTGCAAACCCTTCTATTCTGATGTAAAAACACAGTGCTTTGGTGAACCAAGGGCTCTATATTGGCCATAGGCTGTGACTGTGCACAAAATGGCCTCATGCACTTTATCCCACAGCCTCTCCTCCCGAGATCACAGCAACCCAAGGCGGAAGTTACTACAAACTGAGAAGCTTCTGGCATGTAATCTTCTTCCTACTGCCACGATCGCATGAATTTCATGGTCGGCAAATCATCTCTCATTCACAGACGTGCACCGCAGGAAGGACCAGGCCAGCTCCTGGCTAAAGATGACTTCGAAGGGGGTTTGGGGGAAATCGATGAGTTCAATCTTTATCAGCAGAGGAATTGATTTCTCTGCAATGTCTAGAGAACATTGACTGTTGGGACTGCAGAAAGCGTAATGTGACAGGAATTTCTATTGTTATGGGCACATGGATCAAAACATCCATGGACTCAAATGGGAGGTTAACAATGTAATCTTTCAGTGGTCAAAACCACCATTACCTCCCTTCTCCTAATGACACAAAAATTTGAACCAGCAACCTTCCCATCACAATCATTGTGTTCAAACCTGCTGAGCGACAAACCTTCCTGCTTCATGTGTCGGCATGCGGACAGAACATTTGGCCATTTCCAGCACAGAAAGCCTCTTGTTGTGCTGTGAGACACTTGCTGGAGTCCCCCCCACCCCAATTTTTACCACTTGGGGAGACGTTAATCTGCGCCCAGACCCCCTGACAGGCCAAAACGCAATTCACTTGGACAGTGACTGACTGCACATCCAATTTGTTTCAACGAAGGATGCGGCGGCTTATTATCCGGCGCGCGAGCTGCCCGCTCGTGAAAGGCGTGATCAGCTGGGCCACACGCCGGGGCTTCTGGGAAGGTAATCAATAAGGGGCTGTCTCTTGTAGTTTAGCCAGACATGGCATGACGGCGCCCAAAATTAAACAGGCAGGTATTAATAATAATGGAAATCAGCGGTTCGTCAGGGTGTGCGTGTGTGTGTGTGTGTGTGTGTGTGTGTGTGTGTGTGTGTGTGTGTGTCTGTGTATACGTGTCAGGGGGCGAGGATACAGCTGTTCCCAAAGGATCGCATAAACAGAGCATGGGATTTCTCCCTGCGCTTGCCGATGAGTAAAAACACCTTGACTATTGCCTTCTCAAAAACTTTAGTCTGAGGAACGAGCTGAAATAGACATGATACCTTTATGGTTTTATTCACTCCAATTGATTGTGCTCCATGAGATTCTCCTGTGAACGAGGTTTACAGTGCGATCACCCTAGGTTTTGGCTTCTTCCTGTTTTTCCATGGCTGCTAATGTCACAAGACGTTTTTTCTTTTTGCTGCATTTTCTTCAGGTTCCTCTTGAAGGACGTCTAACGCCTGAATCGCCTGCCGGGCCGTTGGTGCTATAGCTGGTTTTGGGAGAAATAGCGAGCCTAGTTACACCAGTTAGACAGGTCAGATATAACCTAGTAACACTCCTGGGTGCATGAGACCCAATCAATCAAACCATCAAACAAACATACAAACAAACAAACGAACTCAAATCTCCCAGACTTCATTGTTCGCTTGTTAATTAAACACTGCAACAAAAGCAGGGGGCTATTGGGGAAGGACTTTGTGATTAGAACAAAACGTGGCTCCGTACAAACCATGACATCCCCTGATGAGAGGCTGAACCTGAGACTCATTTCCTACATTTTGAGTTCAAATGTATCTCTTGAGATTTTCACACACAGAGCCTTCATACAAAAAAGAAAAAAATTCTATTTATGCAGAATATTGACCTGAAACTGAACAGAAATAACTAAGGGCTCAGTTCTTTTGTTTTCACCGTGTAAGCATCCTCTGTGCACTCCAAATGCACTGATTTTTAAATAAGCTGGTGGCCGACACGGCACCACTGAAGGTGACTTTTTTTACAAGTACAACAGCTGAAAAATATCAGCATAAAAACAGAGTTTCTGCATATAGCTTGAGCCTCTGTTGAATAAATGGGGCTTAAAAAGATGAAGTAGCAGCTGGAAAACTAGAAGTCAGTGCCAGTTTACCTGCAGTTAAAGCCATATTACAGTGTTTATGTGAGAATTTAGTGGGGCCTTTGCAGTGATAGAGAACATAACTGACATGATCGAGCCACAACACAATAGCCAAATAAAAAGGGGATATTTTTTGGCACATTTTGCATTTGGAATCGATATGATTTCACGTTGCAGGAATTGAGGGCTTTGTCCGACCTGCCCCCCCCCCCTTTCCAGCAGCAGGCCATTAACAGGACGGAGTGTCTGAGTGTATAAAAAATGCACACAAAAAGAAGAGCGATAAAAACGTTAAGGGAGAGATATTACATCCCCCCCCATCACTCTGGCCCGCCCCCTCAGCCCCCACCCCCAGTTAGCCTTACAGTTGGACTTAAGCAAACCACACCTCAGCTTGTCTTAACGACGCCACATCCTCCCTGCTTATTTATGGCTGGGGGGGAGGCCATCACGCTGGCTACGTTAAATCAGGGGGCTGGGGGGCATGCGGGGGGCTGGCTGCGGAGGCCCAGTCCGCACATCCGTGCTCCCCTACCGGCCTTTTAGTCTCGGCCGTATCCGTAAATCAGGGCCTGACTCTGGATCCCCAGGTCTCCACATGGCCATATTCATATTATTCTTGTTTCTTATTGAACCAATAATTCACCCCCCCCCCACACACACACACCCCCTGAAATCCCAACTCCAGAGCGCCCCCTGGTGTTTCACATGAATAAGCACCATGTACCAGCGTAGGAATTTCCCAATTTGTGTGGAGGGCTACAGGCAAAAAAAATGACAAGTTTGCTCCACCCCCAGAAAAACATTGCTAAAGAGATGCGGCCGCTATGGTTACAAGCAGGCAGGTGTTCCCCATTAATGAGGGTGTGGCCTGGCCACACAGCAACACCGACTTATAACCAGTAAGATGTTGGTTTATATCCCAGGACCGCGGTGGTGCTACTGAGAGTTGTATGAGTGGTGTAAGTTAAAAACATTACCCAGAAGGGTAATACTTGGCCACATTTGTAGTCATCTATAATGTATATGAACACATTCATAAACAAATAATAAAGCATTCATAAAGCATTATAAATATGGCTATAAATGTTTATCAAGAGGCAGAGCATATTATAGCCATGTGCATTATGCATTAGGAATTTTTTGTGAAGATCCCATCTATAATGCACTACAGATACCTTTACAGTGCATTACAATGGCCGGGATAAGCATTAAGAATGCTTTATAACTGAATTATAAAGGTATCTATAGTTCATTATAGATGCATTATAAATGCACAAATGTGTTTATAAATTACTAAAAACATGGCCTTAAGTAAAGTGCTACCAAAAGGAGCAGCTGCCATAGTAATTTCATTGGTTCCTCCTCCTTGTTCTACTGACAGTCTGGAAGATTGCATATTGCATTGATATAACCTGTGAATTTCTTTAGCTACAGTCTGTAAGGCCCCAATTTTAGTGAACCTTCTATCAAACTATGCCAATCTTTAATAAGCAACCCTAGTAACCATTTTCCAGTTACAATGCCTGATGTCAGGGAGTGAGGGAACTGTAAGCATATACACATGTAACACACTGCTGTACAGCTGCCTCTCCAGATTTACAAATTTGACATTTGTGGTTTTGATTATTTGTGAGTCAGCCATGAACAGTTGCATGGACATACTTTTGGAGCTTGCTGAAAGATCCAGAAACTCACAGGTGACATGTAAATCAAAAACTACAGAAACACTGGACATTGCATGAACACTACAGCAGCACTGCATAAACACTGCATGGACACTGCAACAACACTGCATGAACATTACAGTATATGAACAGTGCATGATCACTACATATGGACTGTAGGAACACTGCATGATCACTGTATGAAATACCTGCAGGAAACAGCTCAAACTGGCTTGAGCAGAGCGCTGTTGCAGGGCTCTCCTTCTCGCTTTATCATGTGGCAGATTCCGGCCAGCACACAGAGGCATGTAAAGAGCACGCCATCCAGGAAGTGCACACGGGACTTTAATGCTGACTCGATGGGTTTTAAAAGCAGAGTGGGTCCGAGCAGGTAAGCAGGACGGAGCGGGGGGGTGGGATGGAGCAGATGGTGGGCTGTGTCCCGGCTTATTCCAGGAGTCAGCAGTTTTTTCCTCCTGGACGCTGTTTCCAGAGGTGCCTGTGAAACACTGGGGAGGGAGACCTGCTCCCACACCCCCAGGGAATTCCCACGCTGTAGTATTAATGGCAGGCCATCGCAGGGTTTAGCGTAACCCCCCAACAGAACAAGCGCCGGCAACCACTTCCCCGCCCACAATCCTCTGCAGTGCCACCCCACCTCCAATGAACGTCCCTGACCGTCACATTCACTGCCAGCGCCTGCCCATTTTTCCATTTTAACTCTATTTTTTTCAAACCATGTTGATATTGAGTTGGCAGACTGAACGCTGCCCTGTCCCTGGTCCCCGTTCCCCCACTGGCCTTCCCTTTTTTGCGGGGACCCTACGGAGGCTGGGGCTTTATCACCATGCCCAGAGCAGTCGGCAGTCTGGCCTGCACAAGGTAAACGGGCAGGGTAACTACACAGTACTTACCTATTACTGGCTCTGATTTAGCTTCCCTTACAGCTGACTAGCTGGTGTGTCTAAGTTTTACTCTACCTGTCAGTTGTCTTCCTCCCCACAATCTCTCTCTGGGAAACATGCTCCTTAGACCATCCTTTTTCTTATGAAAATTAACCACATTTTATTACCCAGGGGTGGCACACTGGCTCACACCTCCAGGCTTGGGATTTTGAACCCGTGGTGAGGTTCAAAGACAGTCAGTGTGCATCAGACTGGCATCCAGAGCTTCTGTTGACAGACTCACTGTCATTCTGCACCCAATGTGAGTTTGGTAGGGGTGGATGTCAGTAAGATGCATGTAGCAAAAACAGACTTTGGAAAGTAGCAGGACTGCTTAAAAACCTGCGTGGACATCAGGTGGTTCTGATGTTTGTCAGCTGGGGGTGGAAACATTTCCCACACCGGTGTCACTGAGGCCATCGCTACTGAAGTCTGTCATTAAGCGCTTTAAATCAAGCAGAATGTCCCGGTGAAGAGGCGACCTTTGAAATGCAGGGTCCGACGGCCGGTCGCGTTTGCTTATGTCATGGAGGCAGCCAGACGGAGGAGCGGTGGGTCAGGGCCAGTCTCTCTCTGTCGTCAATAGAGTCACAGAGTCTGGTGACTCAATTTATATGTGACCAGAACCACTCTGCAGATCTGGGAGAGCTGGGAACGAAGTGGAGCAGCGGGAAGTGAAGCACATAGACGGGCGCGTAAATGCCCGCACTGGGAAGCACTACTGACATGTTCCCGAGCGTTGTGACAAACGCTTACTAGAAAATAATAAAGTGCCAGAATAATTCTGCATCGGACACACTTACTAGACCAGAAAGAGTGGGAAAGGAGGAGGACATCTTGCATCATCCATCTCCCTTAAATGCTGGAGCTGCAACAAAGCGGAAGGAGAAATTATGATAAATGATAAGATGTATTCAGTCGATACCCAGCTTCCGTTTTCAGCCTTCACTTTCTCGTTTAACGAGATCCGCTCCAAACGAGTGCCAATAAAGGGGCCCCGCCCTTCCATCTCGAACATCCCGCTGCCCCCCCCCCCCCCAACAAAGGGGGAGCTATCAAGTAACGCTTCATTTAAATAGGACTCATAACCGAGGCCCATGCTGCCGACTAAATAAAAACAGGCACCTGATAGGTCAATAACACACCTCCCGCCCCCTTTAACAGACAAATCACTAAGGGCGTGGTTATAAATCTTGGACCTTATTCGATGGTGCTGTCAGGTTGCTCTGGCGGCTGGTCTTAGAGGAGATGCCGTCACTTATTGTACGGGTGGTTTTTGTGAATAAGATGGATACTGCAGTCAGACGTGGCGAAGCACGGCGGCCCTGTGGGCACCGCGGAGGCTGCAGCTCCGTTCTCCGCTCTCTCTGCATAAACATCCCGCAGAAGAAAATACTATCACATTGACTCAATGAAAACGTAGTTATCAAATGTGCATTTGCTCTGTAAGTAACCTTTCTGCTGAAGTCAGGGATGACCTTTTAATGTCATTTTTACATCGAAAACAAAAACCCTTCACACTCGAATTAAAATCCAGTAGCATTTACCAATTCGGCTAGCCCCTTAACAGACATTCCACCTAGAGGCCAGCAAAAAATATCTTTTCAGATCTTTTACCCGCAGAGCTGCCATTTAGGTGCTATAGTCCCACCCCCCGCATCGACACAGTCGTCCATGTCACTGACAGCACTGGAGATATCAGTGGGGGGTCTATCACTCTCAGATGCACACGGTCGCTGCTGGGGGGGGGGTCCAGGACCCAGGGGAGGGGCTGACAGGAAACGGGTGAGACCTGTGGCCCTGGCTTGCCGTTATCTATTAATGCGGTGCCTCCATCGCCGCCGCCAGACGATCCGGCCGCATGCGCCGGGTAATAAATCCAGCAATTCATAATCATGCATGACCCGCGGCCAAATCCGGCTCCATCCTGCCGGGATCACATTCCATCTGCAGGGCTGACTCCAATGTGCATCTGTGTCAGTACCGTCCAGCCCCGCCCTGCTCCAACAGCGCCCCCAGTGACAAATGGCCATAATCAAAACAGACCCATAACTCCCAATAGATGGGAGTCACGCACAGGACGCATGTTGTATTCTGGGATGCATCCAGCAGTTGGGCGGTCTGTCCACCGCGGACAATGTATTCAGGGTTTTTGAAGTGCCGTTGGAGGACACGCCCCCGCGGTGTGCAGCTCCGCCGGCTTTATATGGCACGCCAATCACCGGAATCCAGACGTGACATCAGCAACGGCGCCAATAAACATGATGAACACAGGCCTGTATGACTTTATGGGGGGGGGCCGTTCGTAATCGCTTGCAACAGGTAGCTATAGGAGAAAGAGCCCGGGCAGTAAATGGCGCCATCACATGGGGAGGATGTGGAATGAGTACATGCCAGGCAGCGAGGGAGAGACAGAGAGAAAAAGAGAGAGAGAGACGAAGCGACCACAGGCCGGATGGAATGACACCGTCCAAAAAAAACGTTTATGAAGAGAATATCGAACTCTGTTGTTGGGTTACTATTTATCTCACGGCAGCAAGTTGGCTCGCACATCTGGCGCCGGGTACTTAGTGCAATTATTTATGATTTCCTCCAAGATTTAAAAGCTCTTCGCCCGGCCTTGTAACGCAGTAACTGATTGCGCTGCTAATGTAATTAAGGAGAGATTATGATGTCCACGTGGCACAGCAGATGGTGGCATTCACAGCGACGGGGGGGCGGGGGGAGCGGGGGGGGGGACACAGCCGCCACACGGCTGCACAAGGGCAGTGAGGCGCAGTCAGTCAGAGCTGGCCAGACGGGGCCGGGGGGGCTGACAGAGGACGACCCCCGTGTGGGAGCGCCCAGCCCTCGCCTGGAACGCGAAGAACCAGCTCAGCAGTTTCACATGAAGCATCATCCTGCTATCAAACCAAAAACATTTTACTGCTGTAATGCCACAAGGCTGGCACAGTTTATTTTATATATTGTTGTTGTCACTATTATTATCATTGATGTTGATGATGATGATAATAATAATAATAATAATAATAATTATTATTATTATTATTATTATTATTAGTATAAGCCTTTTTGCATGTGTTTATTTATTTACTTTATTTTCTTGCCCCATTGCACCATTTTCCTGGTGCAGCCCTCGATGTCTGTTGGGCATCATTAACCTGCCACAGCCACCTGAGTGGCAAGCAGGTAGCACACTGGGGGTGGGGGCGTTCCACGAGGCAGTTAGCTGGGTTAACCTAAGCTAGAATCATGACTGTCCAACAAGAGTTTAAGCAAGGAGCATTGCTATTGGACAATCATGATGCTACTGCAACTCTAACACTAAGCCATAATCACTTCTATGAGTGAAATAAGACCCAACACTTATGCCAGTCAGTTTAAATACAGCATTAAAGGTGAAACTACCTGGATTTGGAACCTTTAACAGGCTACCCTCTCAGAAAAGGATCTGAATGCCATTTATGTAACAATAAGTCAACCTCACAGCAAAACATGTTTAAGGTGACCAGCTTAGAAAGTGCAGTCCGACATTTTATTCTGGGCGTGGTTCTGCAATGGTCTGGACCTCCTGCTGTCTGCAGGCTCTCCCAAGGCAGCTGAACTCCATTTGAACCAGCAGACTTTCTACAAGAGGGCGAAAATATTCCTAGAATCCCAGCCCATTTTCCCTAAATGCCATGATCTGGGTGATCTTCACCCAGAATCAGAAGAGCACGGGGAACATAAATCCGCATGAGAAACGGCATTAAGGACACACACACCTCAAAGGTGGGCGAGATTCCTCCATGGCCAAACACTGGAACACAGGTACGCTGTTAGGTTATGAGTCTGCAGAGCCAAGGAAACAGATGGCAAAAAAAAAGATTTAATCGCGTTTGGCACAGCTATCACGATGCAGGAGCACAAAGCTTGCGGGATTTGTCAGCGAAGGCGGCACTGGGCTAACCCAAACTGACCTTTAATTACACACAGAAAAGCATGGATATTATATTGCGGGTCTCTGCCCGATCCTTGGGGGGTGCTAAGGGTGAGTATCTTAAAGCACGTTATTATAAGCTATTTAGGAGACATGGGACCTCTTTATGTGCTGCTAGACGAGGAAGAAAAAAAGGAATCATATTTGAAATGAGACCTGCGGATTTCCACTCTAACAGCTAGTAATGGCTTCTCCGTAGTGATGAGGGCACAGGGGCATGTTAGATTTCCCAGGCTGTGATAAGGATATTATTACCCGGCTACGGTCGAAATCTCCATCTCAGAAGTCCCCAGACTGGTGTCAGTAAATTAGAAAACACTGTGGATGACCTTTTCCTGGAACGGCAATGGGAACGGACCCTTCCTCTTCCATCAACGGCCAGGAACCCCCCCCCCAGCATTTGTGTGTGACAAGCGTCATGGGCTGAGAGAGTGTCAGCATGTAGTCCGGTGACGTTTCTTCAACGGCTCAGCTCCATGATGCTGAAGAACAGCTCTCAGCAAACAGACATATATTCATAATTACTGCAACAGCTATTACGAATCAGGTGATGACAATTAAAAAAAAAATGCTGCTGTCAGATTCTTCTTAAAAAGGCGGCATACACCTGTACCCCTTTTCCATATTTAACAAGAAACATTAATTAACAAAGTAAATAGGTGCAGAGACACCAGGTGAAGACACACGTTGCAAATAAACGTCGTTACAAATTAGGGGCACCAGCGTATCTGGCAGGCGGGAAAGTGCCAGTGACAGACAGACGGCCACAGCTCAGTGTTGAACAGCGGCGGCACTCCGCGTGAACGGGATCCGGCCAGCACCGAGACATCCCCCGTGGCACGACGCCCCGACGTGCCAGCGCCTCTCACAGCCGGAGTGCTGATATCACCACCTTTAAGTGCCAAGTTCCTCTGCACCTTTTCCATAATTAGACCATTATTCTAACAAGTGGGCCTCTTCTCAAATCGCTTCACTGCCACCCTGTCTTTGTTGTTTTTTTAACATGTATTTTGGCAGCTGAGATTTTATTTTATCAACTCGGATCACGCTCAGCTTAACTGCGAATTCGAGTTAAAGCGTGAGATTCCAGACGTCACTTCTGTTCTGTCAAAACTGTGAAGGCAGTCACAGATTCTGGGTAGACACTAAAAAGAAAAACTAAGCAAACAAACAGCAAAAAACAAACTGACTTTTTGCGTTTTGCCTTGGCGTCGATTTAAGCAGTAGAGAAAAAAACAAGTCATTAATGGCTTATGGATAAAATGAATTTATTTAAACTACATCTTGGACCCTGAAAATAGTGGTTTTTGTAAAACAACAAATAAAGAATAATGAATGAAGAAAAAGACCTGGAAGGACACATGAGGTTTCAAATTGTAACATCATTTTATAAGAAAATTCCAGAAAAAAAATATATATTATATTGAAAGATAATTCCATTCACCACACGATTTCTTACTTGTCAGATGATGAATATTCAAAGGAAATTGTATTACATTCACCATGACCAGGAAAGTGGCCCTTTTATCTTCTGATAAATTTCACCCACTGACATCACCAGCAGGGTACAGAGGGTAAAATTCACACACTTTTACAAATCATCCAAATATTAAATGTTGAACATCTGCCACATTTTTTTCTAAGTGTCTACCAGAAAACCATTTGGTAAATGTATAGCATATATTCCTGGAAGGCCATATTTACACTAAAATTACATCCTAACACTTTCCTGTTCTGTGTCCTCTGCCTCCTAAGCCTTTAATGTTTTGGAAAGGAAACAACGCAGCAGTCTCACAGGGAGACGCATGGAACCACAATCGTGGCGAACAAAGATGCTCACTTTAGCACAAAATAAATAACTAATTTTCCATTTCAAAATTTCTGCTGTGGTAAAGATAGCGACCAAGGTGTGTATTGGTCATATTGCAACTGACACTGCCACCTCACCATTGGAGATGGGTGTAACACGAAAGGCGTAATAACAGAGACCCTTGCTCACCGCTGTTTGCTAGGCGGCCACGCACCCCCCCCCCCCCTCCACAGGGTGGCACATTAGCGGCACACAGGATTATGTTGATTATGTTATTCGTACACGGGGTCATGCGCTCCTGCTTTCAGTTCAAATGGGCCTCGCTGTGCTGGGCAACATTGTTCTTCCTCACGAGGAAGATGAGCCCTTGGCTGCAAAAACCGTATGGCCCCACGGGGGGGGGGGGGGGGGGGGGGGGGGGGGGGGGGGGGGGGGGGGGGGGGGGGGGGGGGGGGGGGGGGGGGGG
>JABFEA020000043.1:2411893-2438072 GCA_019775915.2 Cyphomyrus plagiostoma
TGAGTGCAGTGACCTCATGGTCGTGTTTCCAGAAACCAGTCCGAGATGATATGAGCTTTGTGACATGGTGTCTTATCATGTTTGAAATAGCCATTAGAAGCTGGGTGCACTGTGGTCATACAGGGATGGACATGGTAAGTAACAATACTCTGGTAGGTTGTGGCATTCAAACGATGCTCAATTGGTCCTAAGGGGCTCAATGGGTAACAAGATAATATCCCCCACACCATTACACCTTCACCCCCAGCCTGAATTATGGATGCAAGGCAGGATGGATCCATGTTTTCATATTATTTGTATCAAATTCTGACCCCGCTCTGAAAGTCACAGCAGAAGTCAAGATCTGATCAGGCAATGTTTTCCCAGTCTTGGTAAGTCCATGCCCAATGTAGCCCGTTTACTGTTCTTAGCTGACAGGAGTCATACAGGTATGTGGTCTTCTGCTCCTGTAGCCCGCCTGCTTCAAGGTTCAACATGTTGTGCATTCAGAGATTCTCTTCTGTAAACCATGGATGTAATGAGGGGTTATTTGAGTCATTGTTGCCTTTCTGTCATCTTCTACCAGTCTGGCCATTCATTTCTGACCTCTGCTAAGAAGAAGGCATTTCCACCCAGAGAACTGCTACTCACAGGATGTCTTTTTTTTCTTTTTCAGCCCATTCTCTTTAAACCTTAGTGATGGTTGTGCATGAAAATACCAGTAGATCAGTAGTTTCTGAAATACTCAAACCAGCCCGTCTGCCACTAATAACCATGCCACATTCAAAGTCACTTAAATCACCTTCCTTCCCCATTCTGACGTGTGATGTGAAGATTAACTGAAGCTCCTGGCCTGTATCTGAATGATCTTATACACTCTGTTGCTGACGTGATCAGATATTTGCTTCAATGAGCAGCTGAACAGGTGTACCTAATAAAGTGGACAGTGAATGTATATTGCAGTTAAACGTAGAGTAAAATCTCAGAGCATTTGTATCAGTGCAATTCAAACATGCGCGTAAAGAATGTATAAGAGTATAGTATATAAATATATGCTTGCTGCTATAATTACGGGACAGGAGTTTAAACAGCTTGTTACATATAAACCTTTACTAGTTAAAACAATAAACTACTACAATTTTCTAATGGATATACCTGTTTTTACGTGAATGTGGTGGAATGATACGGATATAGGCCAACGTATTAAGTTTTATTTATGTTCTCGATTGGTTAAATATTTTTTAAAAAAACGTATTTAAACGTGATTTTCTAAACTCCATTTCCAAAAACCTGGATTATATGTTATCAGCTGTTTCATTTAATAATAATTAGTAGCAGTAATATGACGATATTATTATCATTAATAAATAATTCTGTGCCCCCTGTTATTACATAAAGTGATAGATCTCTGCCTTTTTCTTTACGACGCATAGGATGAAGCCCCTCACGATGCTCCCAGGAATGCCCTCATTTCTTAAAGCTCTCTATAACGAATGACTTCTAAATAATAAATAAACAAATAAATACATTAATGAGGTAAACAGGTGCGCGCGGAATAGACCGGGGACCGCGGGCAGGTGGATCAGATGCAGACTCGGTCCCGTTAAAGTTTAGGCTCCATTCCCCGCGCGGAACGCCGACCTCAAGGCGGCATTCGGAGGTTACGCCGAACTCTGCGAAGCGGGCCCGCTGCACTCCCAGCCATGAGCAGCTGCCTTTGCGTGAGGAGGAGGTGGGACGAAGCACCGCGGCTAGCAGTTAAGTTCGTCTGGCCGTTCACTGAGGCTGACGGCGCTGGCCTCAAGACAGACGGGGAGATTGAGAGAAACTGCTTAAAACTGCCGCCGCTTTACTTTGACTCTGCGTCGACACCAGTGTATAAAACTACTTGTAAAACCACGTGTACACGAATCCTTTTTAAAACTTAGCATTATAAATGTACAATCCCTCGTAACTGGTTTATTTATGTCGCGTTAGCCAGCAAGCTATTGCTAGTAGCACGCGGTGCTCGTTACTGTAGCAACGGTGGCACAACTGCGCAGCCCGGTGGTTTATCTTATTTTAGCGCCGTATTTGCGGATTAATATCTCCTGCAATCACCCTCACGTGTTGTTAGTTAGCCGCATGGCGTTTAAAATAATTTTCTTATTAAATTATTGAAATGTCTCTTGGGCGGTTGGTTGCCATCTAAGATGCATGTGAAAGTGGCTTTTAATTGACAAGCTTTGTTAGTATCCATCTTGCGTTTTTAGGTATCCATACCTTTAAATAAAACATGCCGAGAGTCCTCCCCCAAGACATAAGGAGCTGTTGTATATCTTCCTGTTTTTAGCAGATGTAGTGCACTTAAAATACACCTTTAATCGGCACCTTCATCGCCTCCTTATCGGTTTGGCCTCATTTTGCTGGTGCCTTAGCAAGAAGCATCACATTTACCTGCGTTTTTTCTGCAGTTGCAAGCACTTCATTTTTTGCCTGACTCACGCACAGTGTTTCTAAACCTGATTTTAAATGGGGTTCCGAATCTGCTATTTTAGCTGCTCTTGTGTGATGCTGGGGGATTTTAGCTCTACTTCCCTAAACAGCCCAGAGCGCAACACAAGCTTTGGTCGGAGCAGCCTTCGTGATCGCCGGCGTGTGCGTCGCTGTCCTCCGGCCATTAGCTGGCGCTCTCCAAAGATCCTTTCACTTGTTAATGTCTGGCAGATATTAACTGCGTTCCCCCGAGGGCTGATGTCCTGAAAGGACAACACCATGACCAGCAAGGTTACCCCGTGCCCTTTGGTAGACTGTTGCCGGCTGCCTTATTTGCATGCCTAAGCAGTCTCTACTTTTGCGCGGTTTTCTTTCCGTCTCCAGAGAGCTCTAGAAACCGTTTTCTCCTCGGAGGTTGTTTCACTTCAGCCTTTTTTGTGCACATGGGGTTAAATTTCTTGACAGGTTTTCAAGATAAGTCTCCATTATTAGCACACTGTGAGTTTACTTTAGCCTGCACTGACAGACTTCAATTTTCCAATAAAAGTCAGCTTGTAACGAAATGGCTTGTCACTGTTTCGGAAAATCCCGATTGATTAGTGTGCAAATTAACGCGAGAAAGTGATGGTTCTCCGTCTCTAAGTTAATTTGCTTTTCCCAAATAAGGCACCCCAACAAACTTTTGGCAAACGGAAAGACCTCTGCCACTCCAAGTCAACCCCGATTTAATAAACCCTAATTACAATAAATTCAGTAAACGTTTAGATTGAGCGCACTAAACCGTGCCATTTAAATTATCTTTAAAATGCTTTAAAGATAATTTAATAATATGGCAAGGGAACGTCTGCGAGATCACTAATCTTCTCCACCGTTACTGAATGCGCATTAAGCCAAAGCGTCTTTGGACAGGAGCAGGCGGCCATAGATCTGCATTTAGGAAACCTCCTTGCAAATATATGCCGACCCAGCTTGTTATTCAGCCCCCGCACCTTAGGTTCTAATCGCCCGTAGCAGCTGGGCCGCCTGGTTGTTTGGGAAACCGGGGCCGGGTCTTTCAAAGCAGCCGGTTTAGGCAGAACATTCTCCCTTTACTTTATGAATAGGCTGCGCGGAAGCGACTCCGCTCTGATTTTAATATATTAGGTGACTCTGTATGGAAATTGATGTTACGCTTTTATCGCATTAAATAACCGGCTTGTTTTTGATTAATACTCTCATAGATGCAGTTTTGGTGTATATCTTTTTCATTTTAAGGCATTTTCCCCCAAGTGCAATCTTCTGCTATAAAGTTTAGGGTAATGTTTATTTCCTTGTGTATATAATAATGATTTATACAATATGATCCGCTGGTTATGGTCACCTGTCAACTTAAAAATATTAATATTATGATCTGCCCCTATAGGATTTAACAGTTTGGTGGAGGGTGTCTGTTTCCTTCGTGTGGTTATTTACCTTTGTCCTGAGATGATATTTTGACGGAAGCTGTCTCATTCATGAGGTTTGAGGAGACCTACCAGGGTAATAATAGAGATTCATTATACCAGTTAACACTTAAATGGCGTGCATGTGATGCATGTGAGACTTCTGTACAGTTGTAGGCTTATGATCTGTAAGCTTGGGAAAAAAATGTAAAGAAGGCGAGCCAGCTGCAGTTTGAGGCGCAAGAATGTCGGGCCTTTCTTCGGAGTTAACCGAAAGCAGCGCATAATCATTCAGGACTAGTATGACGATAGCTAGCTGTTGGAGCACGGCGGCGTCTAAGAGGCATTAAACTCTAAAGGTTTCATTGCGTTAAGAGTCTGGACTCGGCCGAATTGGACACTGAGGGGAGGGGGGCGTCGTAAACCTGTGGTCGCGGTGCCGCGGCCAACCGTAAACCCGCTGTGTGTTAATGGGAACTTGGCTTGAAACTGCCGGGCGATAAAACCGCACAGGAGTCCGCTGCCAGATAGCAGTGATGGTCATGATCTGGTATTAGTTCGGTTTTATTTTAACTGATACGCCCTCCCCCCCCCATCCCCCAACTGGAGCTATAAAAAAACATCATGAGTCAGTATTAGGGTGCAATCTCATGTAACTTGAGCTGAAGGTGAAAGTGGAGGGAGTAAGAAGAAACGCCAGTACTGGCTTCCAGAGGCTTTAAAGACCGCCTCCCGCTCGCAACCAAGTAATAAAATCTTTTTAATTTCTTTTTAATGGATGCACATCCACCCAGAGAAGCGATGAGGAGCGCAGTGAGAGTGCGGCGCTTGGGAAAGCCTTTCCGAACCGACGTGTTAGGGAATATGATTGTAATATGAAAAATATTGCTAAAAAACCACTTAATGTGCAAACTTGGTTACACCGCATGTTTTATGCTTTAACGATGTTTAATTGCGTGGATAAGTATGGCTGTAAACCAAGAAAACTGACAGAGTGCTTCTCCCTGTGAAGCAACTGACTGGCATTGTGAAGTCCAACTTCAGAATTTAATGATTACTTTTTTAAAATGGCCAAGTGTGCAGCCTCACACCTCTAAGGCTGTTGGTTCAGTTCCTGCCTCAGGTTCTGTGTGTATGAAGCTTGCACAGGTTTTCTCTGGGTACTCGAGGTGCTGATATACATAAAAAACAGCAAAAATACCTACTGTTCCATGCTAAATAATGTACACTACCATCACTCATCTATACAATCTGGAATTCTGTTGACCATAATGCCTTTACTGTTCCACCGCGGTTTGAGACACTCCCACACGTAGCATTCATGTTTAAACCTAGCACCGTACATTTATGTTCTTCCTCTGTTCCAGAGAAGGGGGCTCCCTATTACCTGTACCAGAGCTCTGCACACAACAACCAATGTTCGTAAGGCCTATATGGCTTCACCATTTACTGTTCTGTCCTTAGTAAGGGGGCAGTGTCACCCTGTTTAGCATCTTGCAAAATAATCATTCACCATATAGCGTGTGGTACATATGATACGAATTAAAGCGTCTTCTAGTGAAAACCCCAAGACGATGTACAGTAAATGAGGCTTGATTTTAAAATGCATGTTTGAAACACATTTGTTTGAACAACAAATATTGCTCAGGTGGCTTTGATTATGCGTCTCCTGGACCTTGCTTCTGACTCAGAGGAGCTCATTCTTCAGCTTTCTGCTTTCTCTCTCCCTTGTTTGTTGAAGTGTTTCAAGTCCAATTCTGACCCCAGGATATTTATTGGGTGTTTTTTTTTTTTTTTTTTTTGAGGGCTAGGTTGGTTGACTCAGCCATTGTAGAAAGCAGACCTACCCCCTGTCGTTTTTAGCTACCAACGGCCACCCGCTGCCTCTGTCCTCCATATGCTGGGTCTGATTTTAGCAGGAGAGAAACCCATAACGCATGAGGCTTGCTGCAGGAAAATGGCTTTTGTTTAATAAGCACGGAAACCTCTCAGGGTGGATCTTTGGGGCTCCCTGACTGTAGCGGTGGAATAATCATGTGTTTTTTTTTTTTGTCTTGTCCTTGAACATTGGGGACACGGCTTACTTTTAGGGAGCTTCCTGCATATGTAGTAGGGCCGCATAGCATCAAACAGGTTGACTGTCGCCTTTAAATTTTATTGAATAAATTACCAACACACTGGCAAGAGTAAAAATAAAAATTATATTACCTGCAATGGACTGTATAATGAAGGAGTTGCACAACTTAATAACAACTTAAGACAACTTAATAGTTCCCTTGCTGTAGGTTCATTTTCTCACTTTTAACTTCATTCTTTGTCTTGCCCTGTATATTTTTGGCTCAGAGGTTCTTTACAAAGTTTATTTTTGTCATTAATTTAATAGTGAAGATTCACGAGTTATAAGAGGGTGTGAGGGTATACTCTGAAATGTCACCTTTTTCTTTATATAGTCAGATTCTGAATTTTGTTAGATGCTCTAATGGAAATAGATGGACTTGTGAATGTAATGATGCAAACTGCTTGCTTTTATCTGTTTGCTTAAGGTCTCGATCCTCTCTAGCAGCGTATCACTTCCACAGGTTCATTGCCATTTAGATACTTCCTGTTTAGATATTCACTTACATTATTCCTATTTTTCCCCACTGATTTTTAAATGCGAAGCAAAGTCTTGCAACCTTTTAGCACCTTGTCGTCTTTGAATTTTTTTCCCCAACATTTCGCATGTTGTTTGACACCCAGCAGAGGGGTTCTGTTTTATTAGAGCGCTGACAGTCTCACCCCTACGTTTCAGAGCCCTGCCGCAATGCCAAAGGTGTGGGATCTGGCTGGGGCTCTTCCGGAAGTGTCCGTGAACCCCATAACTGGAGTCGGGGTGGTGGCTTCCCGCAAGTGTGCTCCATCTGGCTACTGCGTGGTGAGTATCATCTTCTCTTTGTGATCACTTGGCTGCTTCACTGCGGTTTAATCAAACAACGCGGCATTAATCAGGAGAATTATCATCTCGTCCCGTTTGAATCAAATGCCACGCAACTGAAAACCAGACAATTAACACACTGTCGTGGGGATTTGCAGAGTGGGTAAGCCAGCAAGGGAATCTGGCATTTTTGTGCCATCGTCCTGCTTTCATTTAACCACCCTCATTCAGTTTGCCATGGCATTTTTTTTTTTGTGAAGTAAGAGGGAACTCTTTTGTTTCGTGCTCCTGAGAGAAACTGAGTGTGGGTTAGAAGAATTACACTGTAACCCAGAAATTTTAATTACCAAAGACTAAACACAGAGGATATGTCTTTTTATTGCAGAGGTGGTTTGTGTCGTGGAACACCGAACCTCCTCTGAGACCATCCATGGGCCTCTACTCCTTGTCCTCTTGGGGGGGTTGCTTTGTTCCACTTCTGAGGGCTTAGACGACCCCCAGTGCCACGAGGCAAGAAGCAGCACCGCAGTGTTAGCAGTGCCAGTGTGAGAACTATGATGGTGTGGGGGGACTCAGCCTATGGATTTAGCTAAACACAGAGCAAACATGGAAACAGAGAGCCAGCAGGGGGCTTCAGGGCAGTGCCTGCCTCCTTCCGTCTCTCTGATGTCACACTCCTGCGTCGCTCTTCACTCTGTGCTCTCTCTCTCTCTCTCTCTCTCTCACTCTCCCTTCAGCGGCAGCTCCCTCCCCCCCTTCTGTTTCGGTTCCCGGCGGGAGATGGCATGGCATGTTGATGAAGTACCACGGGCTGGCACCGCGAATCCGCTAAACGGCACATGGCACACTTAGGCAGAGAGGCATCCTCTCCGAATCCCTGCCCATCCCTCTTTCCATGCTGCCTTTCTGCTGAGACCCCTTGCTGTCAGGGCCTCCTTATCTGGGCACAGCCGTGTGCTGCTTAATTTTTAGGGCGATACCTCAGATTTTTTGGAATCCACGCACGAAGGCCTCAGATGTTTCACAATAATTCAACAAAATCTACCTTTTCTGCAAGTCTTTTTTGGGTTTTGCGTCCAGTGTGTAAATATTTTTAAGTGTTTGTGAAAACTTAGAATTGACATCTTTTATTTTAAAATTTAGAACTAAGTGAATTTTAATTGGAAGTGTGTGTGTGTGTGTGTGTATGCCTATATATGGTTCAGTTGGAACTTTAAGGCGCAGAAAAGCTCCTGGGGTTTACAGATGTTTAGTAAGAATCCTCACGAACAGAAATGTTTGAGACTGTCACTGTTTGCCCTCAAATGCTGATTAAAGGACGCATAACAATGCTTTGAATCTGTATGTGGCATAAATATGATTAATCTGCGTAATCAGATGACTGTTCACCATGGCGTTTAACCCACCAATAAAATGAGGTTGGGACCGCTCTTTTCGTTACGCCTCCACTCCGACATGGCTTCCCCTTCCCTGGCGCAGAGTGGGCTCCTTGGGGACCAGGAATTGGCCCAGTTGAAGGACATCAAACGCACCGACGGACCATTCCACCATGGGAAATGGCAGTGTGATTCTGAATGTACTGGAGTGTGTTGCATGTCGCTCTCCAAATGCGTTATCATAAGTTGGTTTGAGTGATTGCAGAGCATGTGGGATTTGGGGCTCTCCCAACTTGGTGCCAGTCTGGGGAGCCGATTACCAGTCGTTTACGTTTTAACCCCACTGACCAGTGAGTTGCGTTCTTTTTATTGGCCTCCAGACTGATAGCAAACCTGACATACTTTCCCCAAAAAGCAGGGGGTGTAACGTCCTGTCATGTGGCGCGCCCCTCCTTCCCCCGGCGGAAAGCCCGACAAGCATTTCCGACTCTGGCTGCTTGTTGCATTCCTCCTCTTCTCCGCATCCTAATCTTCATCCCAGGAGACCTCGTTACTGCGGATGCTGCTTTTGTTCAAAGTTTTCTTTTATTTTCTCTTTGCATTATTAATAACATGTCGGCCTCCTCTTCCACAGAAATAAAGTGCTGTTTATAATGAGATCAGCTCTAGGTGCGTTTAAATCCTCTCCTGTGTGGCATCTCTGATTACTACACAGGATGCCAGTGTGCTGCTGTTGCATGGTAATTATTAATCCTCTGTATTGTGCATCAGTTTGCTGTTAATTATCACGGCTGCGTAGTGGTCGGGAAGGGCCAGAGAGCGCTCTCGTGTCCTCGGGGTCCAGGGCCACTTTAGTGGGTATTGTCACCCCTGGGGAGAAAGTCCCACTCACTATTTATCCATGTCTAACTTTTTGGCAAGGTGTTCATTGTTTAAAAAAATGGCCAGCAGGGGATTTTCTGCAAACAGCTCATTTTCCCAGTTTTCACTTGCATGTAAATAGCAGGAATAATGGTAGAAGAGTCTCTGAGGCACCTCCAAAATGTGTTGGGGTTTGGCACCGGTAGGACGAGAACCCAGAAAGCGGCCCCCCCTCCCCCACAGACATGCTGTCCCTAAGGACCCTGCTGCAGCAGCGTGACGCTCCGGTACCCCCCCACCCTCCCTTGACATTGGGTTACGTGCCACTGTCCCCTTTGTCTCCTCTGACAGGATGGTGTGTACTGACCCGGAAAAGGCGTCCAAGACGGGTTGTCTTGTTCGGATTGAGAGTGGAGGGGGTTGGCAGGGGAGGGTCGAGATGTACTGCCTCCTCCTGGGACCCATCTCAGACCTTGGATGCTCCCTCCTCCTCGCCCGCTCTTGCTCCATCTTCTCACCGTGGGTTTTGCATGAGTCGTTGCCATGCTTTGTTTTTCTCCTGCAATCACCCTACCAGCCTCTGAGGTCATTCATCATTATTGTCAGTCCTGTAGTGTGCGTGGCGGATTCCTCACCGAAGCGGATCCTGTCACAGCACCTCCACTTAAAAAAAAAAAAAAAAAAATGGGGGGGGTATCAGAGTGGGGCCCTGGCCCTGATTCTCGGGTGGGGGTGCCCACCTACAGTCTACAATATCATCCTCACCTTGACGATGGGGGAACATAGCCCTTTGCATATCATCCCATCGGTGAGCTGGGTTTTAACACTGTGGAGGGGGGCCACACTCGGTACCCCAGCTGGGCCGTGTCGTAGCGCTTGAGTAAGCGCGCAGTGATCTAAATACACCCCTGTATTCCAGTACCCTGGGACCAGCTGTCGGGCACCATTATGGAAGGGCAACTGAGCTGCTTCCTCCAACAGTTCTTCTGTGGCTGGATACTGCGGGTCCCTTATCTCGTATTCATATCTCTCCATTTCCGGCAGGTAATAAAGAGAGAACCAGCATCTGCCAAGGGTTAAATTGTCAGAGCATGTGAGTTAAAGAAATTCACAATTTTTTATAAATTGTGTATTTCTTTTTAACTTGCTCTCGAAGAAGGCGTGCACACCATGGCTGAGTTAATCATCTTAATTATGGCTCTTAATTATGCTTACGATTTTTCCCACTTGCATTCTTTTTAGGAGTTTTTGTTTGACATGTTAGTTGGGCATTTCGTCTTAAGTAAGACGTATGCACCTTTTCACCAAGCTCGCTGAGAACGTGTCTGCACTTCTGGGCAGAACTCCATGGTGCAAAAGGTTTTGACATGACTTTTGAGGCTAGGATGGGGGAGGAGAGCCTTGCCAGGAAAGTGTAAATGCTTTTGAAGGGTCGAAGTACAAAACAAGCCTGGGAAATGGATTTGCCGAGTTGGCTTGCCTTTTTAAAGGGGCTGATGGGTGGGCAGACGCCTCCACAAAGCCGCCCGCTTTTAGCCAAGGCTTCCATCATGTCATGTTTGTGAGTAGGAGGAGCACTTTCAGCAACACGCTGAGACAGCTGAGTTGCTCCAAGGAGTGCTATATAAGGTCGTTCCTACCGTCAGCCATTAGACTCCTCAACTAGTCAGCCTATGGCACCGGGACCAATTGTCTGAATGGACTGGGGCCACTTAGACACATTCACAGAACATTCATTCATTCACTGTGCAATACTATTTATTTATGAGATGTGCAATACATTCCCTAACATTCTTTGCCATGTTACCGTTTATTGCTGTTACTGTTTATCGTTGAGTTTGTCTATTGTATGAATGTGTTTTCACTGTCTAAATGTGTGTTGTGCTACTGAAAACCTGCAACTTCCTTCAGGATTAATAAAGTATCCATCCATCAGATAACTGAGTTTGCTGTACTTCTGTTATCCAAGCTCTGTAACGGGGAAAACATCCACCAATCAGTGTGTGTCCCAGACCCGGGCAATGTTTCAGAACCCGGCCTTCTACACTGAGTTTATAAAGCGCCTTGGAAACCTAGGGCTGTGGCAAAGTTTGTTTTGCTTGTTAGGCCCCATCCTTGTGAGGCTGCCCTTAATCAAGTTGATCCCACGGGATGCTATTTTTAGCCATATTTTCGGACGGGGAGGCTCCTCCTCACTTGCACGGGGCACTAATGAGATGTAGCGAGAGGCAAGGCGAGCGCTAATTAAGGCAAGCATGCGGAGGACGCAGGGGGGGTGGAGCGGCGACGTGGACGCCATACATACATTAACTTTAGCCCATCTCACGCCTGTGTTCTCTCCCTTGTTTTTTTAAACACAGGTTTCACAAACAACAGATGGCGTCCACGCCGACCTGTGGAAGGACTGCGTATTCAAATCCAAGGTCACACGTTACTTCTGTTACACCAGAGCCTTCTCCAAAGAAAACGTAGGTGAAGACATGCAGGCATCCCGCCATTTACGCAGCCCCCCTTCTGTTGCCTTGTTTCTGTCACTGGTGCATCGGTTTAATTATTCACACGCCTCCGTTGATTGGCTCCGGAACTCAGCTATTCGCTGCTGTTCTCTGTCTTGTTCCATTTTTTATTTTTCCCCCCCTTATTTGAAAAGATCCTTCTGGATAAAAAAAGGTTGTTAATGTATAAGAACTGTATAGGCGAGGTCAGACTCACTTTCATAATTTTTGGAATAGCAATCCACCGTTGGAGACTCTATTTAAAATTTTCAGCTCTTTTGGAGTGATTGTATTTATATAAAGAAAAAGAAAATCAGGAAAGTAGTTTATTGATCATTTGAGTCCTGGTGGAAAATAGGCTGTGCCTTTAACAAATGGAAGTAAAAATATTTTACACTTCAGGTCTCTGTGTATGAACTGTTTAAGTGTATTTCTGCCGTTTCACAGCAGATGTATATCAATTCCATTTACAGTCAGCGTCTAGCTTTTGATTAAGAGCTCTTTGTTAAAAAGGCCGCTCTCCCGACTGTCAGATTGATAAAGGCACCGCGCTGCCAGATCACAGTTCCATTGCGGTCCGTCCCAAGTGCGGGAATGCAAGCAAAAACCCCAGATTGATGATGAGTCGGCGAAGAGTTGAGTGCCGGGTGAAAATAACTCGGGTGTGTGCTGATGGCTCTGCACGTCGGTGGCGTTAAACTCCATCGCTCACATCTCCGCTTCTCGCCAGCGTATCAGCATTCACACCCTGGCTCCCCTGTCGTCGGCTCATCACGTGCCGCGGGAGGGGCGTCGCTGGGATGACGAGGCCGCGCAGCCCCCCTAATTGTTAATTAGCATCGTGGCCTGTCTGTTTGATAGCGGTGGGGTGGGCCCACAGCATGTTGGGGCAGCTGGACCTTTGGGGGGCTACGACTGGGTCCGCTGGGCTCGGATGCTGGCATTGCTGGCAGTGTGACTCTTCAAAGGTGTTCCATTTCAGAGAGGTTCTTTCTTTTCTTTTTCTTTTTCTTCTCCTTCTCTCTTTCTCTTTTTCTGTTTCCCCTGTTACCTCCTGGTATATAATAGGCATCTCATTCAATTCTACACAGTGCCAGTTGGGCACTGATCGTGCATGTGAGAGAACCCCCCTCCCCACCACAGGGGCTAAGAATTTACCATGCCTTCCTACGAGTCTCTGAACCTGAGGCAAGACTAAAACCCCATGTTCTAATAGTAATAAAAGTGGCACAGTATGATTTTTGGACAGTTTTTTTTTTTGTTTTGTTTTTCTTTTTTTATTCCTTCACTGTAAAGTACACCCTCTTCACATTTGTGAATAATATTTGGGCACCCCTTAACTGTAATAGGCTGCTAGCCAATTTCTAAACAAGCAGTACTGTACTTTAATTTTCTGTCTTTTTATATAATATACAAACCCTTTGAATTATGTCCCTGTATGTACACTACTGTACATGCTGGAACTTTTATTAAAAATGTAAAATTAACAGCAATGAAAAGAAGCCACGGTCACAGAGAAGGTGAAACAGGTGAGTGAAGCTGGTCAACAAGGAAAAGATGTGCTGCTTACCCAAGACTTTTTAATATTAAATATATAGTGTGAAATTACACTAAAATGTTGTGTATTACTAATATTTATGTGATGTGTGATTTAAATTCATCCAAGTCATTTTCAGTATTTTGTCTTACACGTTGTCTTTGAGTTTCTGCAATCTTTCGACGAGATTCAAAAATATTCCATCTTAATTATTCACGGCCAATTTACGAATAACCGAATCCACGAATGTGAAATGCGCGAATCCATGCAGCCGCCATCACAGCTCTAGCGCATATGCATTGCTGAACAACTAACCATCACATGATCCTCACTTCTGTTTGTCGCACAAAGGCAACAAGAATTTTCGTGAATTTTCAAGCCTGACTTATCCCTGTAAAATCCGACCGGTTTCTTACCCCCTTACCCCCCCAATACTGCTGGTATCAGCCTGATAACGATAGCGAGTATCTGATTGCTGCCAGGGATCGCTCCCTGCTCTCTGCTCTCCCCCTGCTCCCTGCTCTCTGCTCTCCCCCTACTCCCTACACTGTGTTCCCTCCCTGCTTCATGCTCTCTGCTTCGTGCTTTACGTTTCCCTGGCCGTCCGGCACTTCCCCCTGCTCCCTGCTCTCCCAACTGGCCATTGCTCCTGGATCTGCGCTCTCCTCCCTCCCTGCCCTCCTTGCTCTGTGCTCCTTCCCTGCTCCACACTCGCTCCCTACTCCCTACTCCCTGCTCTACACTCGCTCCCTACTCCCTACTCCACACTCGCTCCCTACTCCCTACTCCACACTCACTCCCTACTCCACACTCGCTCCCTACTCCCTACTCCCTGATCCACACTCGCTCCCTACTCCCTACTCCACACTCGCTCCCTACTCCCTGATCCACACTCGCTCCCTACTCCCTGCTCCACACTCGCTCCCTACTCCCTGCTCTCTGCTCCGTACTCCCTCCCTGCTCTCTGCTCCGTGCTCCCCCCCGCTCTGCACTCTGTGCTCCCTTCCCACTCCCTGCTTCATCTTGCTCCCTGCCCTGAGCTCCCACCCTCTACCTGCTCCATGTGTACAAAGCCGCCACTCCCTCTTCACTCCCCTCTTGCTTTTCTGTGCTCCCCCAGATGACCAATGCTCCCTTCTCATTACAATCTCCTTGTCCCGCACTGCCTCCTCACTCTCCACTCCCTACTCCATGCTGCCGAGTCTGTTGATAAAACTTAATCTGGGCTGCCTTTTAGTGTGAGCGGCAGAAAAAACGCCCTGTGTGTCACTCTGAAACAAGTGCCCATACCGCTTTACGCAATATGACACAAATAAAACATGACAGCACCATCAACAAAAGCTATTTTGTCTGCCAGTCAATAGAGGCCTGGCTGTAATTATCTATGACAAAAACAGATTCTGCAAAATTAGCCGCTGAATTATGTGGCGGGAAGGAAGCAGTTTGTGATTTATCACACTCGAGGTTGGAGGTAGATGCCCCCTTTGTCAGGTCCTGATGGAAAAAATATTTCTTTGTGCATTTAAGGAACAAAACGGGGGGGGGGGGAGAGGGGGAGTTTTCATGCATAGCAATAACATTCATCCATATCCCACCTTAAGTCAGAATAAAAACTATGAATAAAAAATGCATCTGTTGGTAATGAGTGCTGGGCGGCGGTGGGACATGGGCTCGGCAGCGGCTGTGTGCCGCGTCCACATCACCCTGCTCCTCTCTGCCTGTTCAGCTTTATTGCAATTTATTATGGGTGGAAATGAGTCCGTAATGAGCAGGAGCAGAGAGGCTGGGGCAAGTTAGTTTGAAAATGGCAGCTAAACAGACCCCTGATCGGTTTTAAACCGCTCTGGGACATGGCCGCTTTGCCAGGGCTGGGTGGGGCCAGGCGTGGCTCTGTATGTGCCCAAAGTACCCTCGTTGTCATCATCATCATCATCATCTTTATCTTTATTATTATTTATGTTGTTTGGTTGTTTTATTTTTTATTTGGCCAACGTTTTTCCAATTTTTCTCAGAAAAAGCACTTACTAAATAATAGCAATGTTTTTTTTAAGAATTGATTGAATGACATCAGTAGCCCATTGATTTTTGCAGATTATCTTTTCACTTTTATTTTTGAGCCCTGTAATTAAATAAGATGGACCCCACTGGGTGGGGAGTGGGGGCTGGGGGGTTAGTCCCATACTCAGAGTTTTTCTCTGCTGAAAAATGAAGTGTGTCCCGGTAATCCTGGGCCAGACGTTCTTCTCTTTATTTCCACGGCCCCTTGAAGAGCCATTTAGGGAATGTTCTGGTCGACATGAGGCTGATCGATGCGAAGGACACGTTGCCGGTGGGCTTCATCGCCATCCAGGAAACCATAGACACTCGTGAGTAAACGGCTCCCCCTAGACCGCACCTTTTCGGCCCCCTGCCGCCCCTCCCCACCCCTCACCATCGCTGTCCAGCGTCTTGCCGCATCCCCTGAGACAGCTTTGCTGGAGAGTGTGAATATTTTATGGGCACAGGTTGGCTAAATTTATGAGAGACGGTGGGAATAAAATAAACATTTTGCCCTGTAGGGAGGAGGAGGGTAAAGGAATCATGACTCATTGTTTATCTGTGGTGGTGCTCTGTCTTTAAGGGTGGGTATGTTTGTTTATGTATTTATTTGTGAAGAGTATGAGTGGATGCTGGTTATCTAATATTAATGAAACACATTCCCCACTGGTTTAATGGCTTCTGACTGCTCTGTATTTTCTTACCGCTATCTGTGCCTGGAAAACATAATAATGTTCTTTGTATGAGAGGTGAGAATGGCAAGTTTATTATTTTCATTATTGTGGAATTGATGCTGCATTGCCCCACCCCTGCAGTGTCATAAACACAGGAGTGTTATATACACATGTTCTTAGGTGGAATAAAGAAGTAGGAAAGAGAGATTCTTACTTTTAAAGGTCATACATTCAAAGTTGGTTATTACCATATGCTTATTTTACAGCATGACCAGCACTGGGTTGTTGCACAGTACTATATTGAAAATGATTCAAGTACGTTTTAGGGAAATGTATTGAATTGTAACATGTCTATAAACAGTAATGGTGATTTAAGAAAACAGGTTTTAGACAAAGTTATACACACCTGAAAAGAACATAAATCGAAAATCTAGTTTCATTAAGTGGTAAAAACAATATTTCCCAAATTTAACTAGAAAAATTGTGGGAAAGGTTGAAACAAGAAACTGATTTGATATAAATAATCAATAAAATGTGTTGTAATGAAGATTTATTGTACCATTTTCTTTTTCTGTTTGCTGTTTTTGGAATATTATTTTGGCTGGAAATTGTTTTATCGAGGAAATCTATAAATTTTAAATTCTGGTAGGTCAAGAATCACCGGCCATGACAAAAAAGGTACCAACTGAATTACCAAGAAGCAAGCAGGTGTCTTGCATGCCCAACCTTTAGTCTGAGCTACGGGGGCCTTCAATCTGTACTAGTGGCACTTCTTTTGCTCTAAATATGTTTATGTGAGTGTGGCTGTAATCACATTGGTGTTTTGTATCACCCCCGAGCTGTGACAGTATCAGGGGGCAGTCAGACGATCTCCACACCCAGGCTGCTCTCATTTCCCACACAGAGGAGAGAGCCTTCCGGAAGAGGAGGCTCTGCCTTAAGTTCATCCCCCGTGACTCCACTGAGACGGCCATCTGTGATGTCCAGGTCCTCGGGAGGTCCAGGGTGCCCCCTCCCCAGTATACGTTCGTAGGGTGAGAAGGTCATCGTCCACTGTAATCACATGACCACACCCACATTATTTCCACAAAGAAATAGTGGACCAAAGCGGTATTTTCCTCCCTGTTACATTATTTTCATGTTATTGGTGAAAGCCACATAACAGGACTGTCTAAAGGCACCAATTCCAGATATTCCAGACTCCATCTTTGACTCTAAGTCACAGACAAGATTCCCTCTCCCCCTCCAGACCAGCATTTTATAAATGCCTCAATCCCTCTGGAAGCTCTTTAAAGAGATATGGTGCCAGGAGGACAACTTTCCTCCAGGGAGCCTGCCAGTTTGGATACACTCTGTGCTTTTACACCCCTTGTAGAAATGACTGCCCCCAGCTGATATTTACCAGCACGCTGAACGTTCACGTTAGCAGGAGGTTGATATCAGTCGCATTCCGGTTAGCAGCACTGCACTGTGCACAAGAGCATCACCTCAGGGAATGTTCCGCTCTTTCCCGCAGAGAGCTGAACAGCATACAAATTTGGTACGGAATGGGAAAGGTCCCGAAGACGTGTGAGACCGAGCACGATCATCCTGGTGGCGCGTGGAGTGAAAAGCAGGCCCCCGGCCCATCCAGGTGTGTCACCCCTCGCTCCAGAACCTTCCTCCGAGTCTCACTTTAGCTGCAGAATGGTGACGCCTGAGGGTCTTGCTGGGACTTGGAAGCGGGAAAGTGTCCCCCTTAGAGGGGGGTTACATGACAAGTGTCGACCGCCGGTACGGCGGTACGCTCGTTTGCATGGCTTCCCCGGCACTGAGCTGACAGCTCTGAGGAACCATGCGGAAACTTTTCCTGGGAGGGATAGGAAGTCCGCGTGCATAAGCTGGCTACCATCATTCCCAGCTGAAAAGCCTGTAATGGGATATTGTAATTTGCCGCATCCGGAAGGCAGAGCTCCTCCCACGCGGAGCAGACGGTGGCTTCCGTGGGGCTTGGTATCAACAAAGCAGGAAATCCACCAAGGGGTGGAGGGGGCGCCAGGAAGCACTGGGCCCCATTTACATTTTACGACAGGGGTGGAGTGGGGGAGACGGCTGTAGAAGAAGGGGTGTCCGTTATGGAATTCTGCCCCCTACCCTCAGCCAAGAGAGAGGTTGTGTGTATGTGTTTTTTTTTTTTCTTACTATGTGCTACAGAAGCCTATAGCACATTGTAAGTAAACAAGCTGGTTCCCCTCTGAGGTTTGGGGACCGGGAACATGGGTGCGGACCTCTGCTATCCTTCAGAGTGAGAGAGAGAGAGTAGCTGTGTCTTGCACCATCAGCCCTGTTGTCAGGTCAGAAGCAAGCCCATGGATGTCTGCTGAGCCATATCTCTTTTAACAGAGCTGTCTAGCTGTGGTTCATACCTGCAGGTAACGGGGCTCTCGGGCAGCTAGTGCTGCTTGTTTGTGTGTAAAACAGGTGTCACTCTCCGGCCCTTTAGTCCCAGGTACTGAGTACCCGTTTTTTCAGGTTCAGGTTGTGTACTTGCATGGTTGTGCACCTGCCTTAAATCACAGGGCTGGGTCGCCAGATCACCACAGTGATTCAGGCCTCTCTGTGTCGCCAGAGCTTCCTGTGATCACAGGGCTGGGTCACCAGAGTAATACTGAGATTCAGGCCTCGTTGTGTCACCAGGACCTGCTCTTGATCACAGGTCTGGGTCTTGTGTGTGTGTGTGTGTGTGTGTGTGTGTGTGTGTGTGTGTGAGAGAGAGAGAGAGAGATCCATGTATATATTACATTGTGGGGACCAAATGTCACCACAATGAAATGATAACCTGTTGTTTTGATGGCGGGGAAACTCAATTTTAGGAAAATCTGTGACTGCAATCAAAAAATTGAAAATGCCAAAAGACATTTATTTTGTTTGGTTATTTTTAGTTAAGGTTAGGGCTGGGTAGGAGTTATGGTTGTTATTGTTGGGATTAGGGTTATGCCCATTGAAATGAATGGACAGTCCCCACAAAGATATGAGTACAGGTGTGTGTGTATGTGTATGAGAGAGAGAGAAATGCAGGATGCAGAAGTGTGGCCCACAGTTCCCCAGAGCCCCAGGCTGAGTAATTGCCAAGCCCTCAGATGAGATGTCTTGTATTGTTATTTGACTTTTCTCAGACCAGTGAGCACCTAAATCAAGGAATCACTTTGATCGAATACTGGGCAGCAGTCAAATGATCTGCTGTGGAACAAACACAGCGGAAAGATTCTTTTTCTGGTCTATATATCTTTCACAACATCTTTATTTTGGTAATGTCTGCATGAGCTAATCACTTGTCCTAGTGGTTGTAAGTATCTACCTGTGGTTTTAATGTGGGGGGTGGGGGGGAGCAGAATTGGCTGTGTGGTTTAGGCTGATTGGTTTTTACATTCAGTAATGATTACTGAACATGACGACATTCAGTTATATCTCACTTATTTTAATATGGCGTAATCAAAATCAGAACATTACGTTTCTTCCAGGAGGGCTTGTATTATTTTTTCTGGATTCAAGTTATTATTAGCACACTCTATTCAGTTGAAATATACAATTCAATGAGCTAAACTCTTCCCTTGACCGGTTTTCTTTCATGCAAGCTTTAGAAAACTGCTTGCCTGGTATTTGCCAGGTGAAGTCTGGCTTCATAAGTACTGTGCGGCTCATTGTCCTCCAGAAAGGTCTCCTACAGGAAGCCATCCAGTCTCACATTGTTGGGACATGGGTTTCGTGGCAAATTAGCGACCCACAGTGCTGGCAGTGAGTGACACCCAGTTATCTGTAATTATGTGTAGTGATCCACAGTGACTCTGTGATCTGCAGTGACTCACAGTGATCTCATTTACCCAGAATGATTGCAAGTGACCTGCAATGACTCCCAGTGACCCAAAGGGACTCTCAGTGATGCCCTGTGACCCTTAGCAAATTGCAGTAAGCTCGTTACCTGCAGTCTGTTCCACTGGAGTTGCTTGCACTGTCTGGTAGGGGAGCGTCATCAAGCCCTGCTTCTCTCGCCAAACCCAATGAAATGGCCAATCACGGGAGGGCTGCCCTCCAAACGGACTGTAAGAGTAAATCTGCTTTCAATGGATGATGGCTTTTGGCGTTTACCACAAACTGATAGCTCTGAATATCACTAAACATATTTTTAAATTGAGGCACAACCATAGAAATATTGAGGCCAAATGTGTGTTTTTTTTGCGTGTCGTTAACCCACACATATTTTTTTTCACTGCTATTTCAAACTCCGAAGCTGGTGATGATTTAGAGCGTGTCTCCGAGGAAGGTCGGTGAATATAAATGACTAAAAATAACAGCGGCGCTAGCAGTTCCCAGTTTCAGAAGTAGCAAGAATTTGGGCCCCTTGGCCGACCAGCCTGTGAGAGTGCCAGCCATAAAAAAAAAACAGGTGTGTATCCACGGGCCCGAGCCTACGGTGGCCCCGCTGGGCCAGTCACAAACCACGGTCATGCAACTTTGTGATAAAGTAACAACTAAATAAACTCACGTTTATTTTTAAAAAGTAAAAAATTCAACCATGCCTGGCAAAGCCGCCAGTGCCTGTGGCGTCCCCACGGGATTGGCTCGGTGTGCCGAGCTGTTGTCATGGAGACGCCGAATATCTAAGCCTTCCTCACCCCGTGATGCCCCACATGGTGGTGGAAGTTGTAGCACTAGTTGGGGAGAAGGGGTGTCAACGGCCACCCCTTCTCATCACCTGCAGGATATCTGTCAGGATACCACGTCCATATCACAACAAGCCTTACACTCTGAGGTGAGTTTGGAGATTCTATTTAGCCTAGGTACTGTTAGCTTAGGTACTTTAAATTAGTTATGTGGTGGCACATGAATACAGTAAAAAATGATCTGGATGCTTTTTTTGAATAGAGAACTATTACAGAGGCTTTAAAGGTTCTAGGGTGACAGCACATTCCACTCCCACATTGTGGTACTCTGTGACTTTGTGTGTGAGATAAAGACGCACTCAGCTGTCCTCCCTGACCCCCCAAGGCCTCAGTACAGACTCTAGCCTTTCTGCTAACATGCTATTGTGCTTGCAGTGGCTTAGCTTAAGGACAGTTCAGGCAGCAGTTTTAAGGTCTATTAATTTATTGCTGTTGGTGGCAGATCAAATCTTACCTATTTCAGTGCACAGTACAACACCACCAGTGATGCAGAATGTTTTCTATACAAAACAATAAAACATATACAGGTATCCCCCGCATTACAGAAGTAGAATGTTCCTGTGAAACCTTCTGTAAGCTGAAATGGGTAAAGCAAAGAAGCAATTACTGTTATGGCAAAAAAATAACCTGAGCATTCCCAGACTGAGAAAATAACCTACCAATTCACACCGAAAGCTGTAACATAATTATCAAGTAATATGTACTGTACATAATTGTACGTGCTTTACTTTTGTGTGGCTGGCAGTGCAGTAGGTTTGTTTACTCACATGTTTGTGGTGATAGTGGTGCAATGGGTTGCACTATGACGCCACGACGGCTATGACATCACTAGACAATAGTAATTTTTCGGCTCCATTATAATGTCATGTGAGCAACATCACCAGTGCGGCCCTTTGTTGATCGAAACATCATGCGGCCCATGGCTATATTTAATTGGCTCCCTTTGTTCATTGCAAATGCTTAATGCTATTTTTGCTTTTTTTCGTGTAAAAGCCAAAATCCGCTTTAGCGAAAACAGGTGCTAATTTAGGCCTTAATGGTATAATGTTCGTCTTTCGTAAAAGCGAAACACTTGTAAAGTGGGGGATACCTGTAAACGAAAAAGGAATAGAAATAGGAAAAAACTCACAGCCATTACTATTAGTGATGCCAGTAAATATTCATGTTAATATTGCTGAAAAGTTTTAATTGGATAGAAACATTTATTCTTTTTTGTTTTTTTTTAATGAAAAAAAATTTGCTTTAGCTCTGTGTATGCAGGAAGAAATATTTTTCAGAGGTTGAAACAAAGTTTTGTATTAGAAAATAAGTGTGTTTTTAAAGAGCACTGAAGATGTTGCTGGGCTGTCCTAAAAATCTGGGTTAACTTGGTAATCAGCCCCCAATATTGCCATGGCAACAGGAACACTCCAGCATCCGATGGGGTCCCCTCTCTGGTCGCGGAAATACTAGCCGCCCCCCGAGGCCATGTCGGAGAAGCCACCACCTTCTTTGGGTCGGTACTGCATTGCTCCTGTGGTGAAGTGGGATGCTGGCGCCGTCTGTGGGCTTAGCTGGGATTGCCACTTAGTGTTCTCCTCAAAGTGCCTCATGCTCATACAAATCCCACACATTAGCTTGTGCGCTTGGCTCTTTGTTCTGGTTCTGTTCTGCATAACAATTAGTTTACTGCCGGATTTTTGGTTTTCATCATATGGCTGATCATTTGTGTAGCCGAGTATGAGGGGGAATTAACCCTTTTTATTTTCTGTGGGAAGGAATAAATTAAACAAACCGAACAAGTAAATCTAATATTAAATGCAGAAGTATTAACACACACAGATGATTTCCATGGGGATGCTGTATCAGAGCCAACATTGCGATCGCATATGCACACCCATGTGTGTGCAAGTGTATGTGTGCTTCTGCATGTGTGTCTCTCTGAGTTTTTGGTATTTTCCTTCATTGGCCCAGTGGCTAATGAGTTAAAAGCTGTAATTGTTTAAATCGTCCAGACTGCACTCCCACTTTCACAGTAATTTAATGAGGAACTACACTGTAATTAAATATTCAAATTAGAAATAAGTGTCAATATGGCTTCTCGTTGCCTAGAATGATGATTAATTGTGTTCAAAACTCCAGTGGCCGACATAATCTGAACCAAGCCGCTGCAGCTGATTATGTAGCGATACACTTGCCATGTTTTTGTTTTAAGAATTAGGCTGGTAATTGATTTGCCATATGCTCCAGCAGCCAGTGTGCTTAAAGGTGCTCGCAAATCCTGCCATCTACATTGCGCTCATGTTCCTTGTGTTCCAGACAGGAAAGTTTATATCCTTTCTTAAAAATTCTGACTGCTGCATTTCCTTATGGGTTTATTCCGTGACTTTCCCCTTCTAGATGAAGTGTTAGTTGGTTTTAAGTGTGCACAGCTTTGTGTGTGGAGAAGGTTGCAGAGAAGTTGAATGTTTTATAAGGTTCATGTGTCACCAAGGCCCCACCGCAGTCCATCCCTCCAGTCAGTTTCCAGTCTGCTGCTGTCAGCAGGGGCTGTTGTTAACCTTTTAATAAATTCAAAAATGTATAAATTCCTTTAACCCTTTGTGAAACGAGATGAAATTGCAGTTTCGCAGTATTATTGAAACGGTCATAAAATGCAGTGGTTTCATGCGTAACCTTATCAAAAAGCTTATCTTGAATGATGTGTATTCACAGGCTATGCTTATCCTGAATAGTTTTCCATAAATGGTTGTTCCTTTTCTTTCCGCAATTCTGGTAGCTAAACCATCTAGACAGATTTAGACGCATGGAAAGAGCATCCAAACAATCTCTTGTGGTTTATCTGCGTTTGTGAAATGTCTCTCCGTATGGAAAGTCGTGTCGATCCACATTCTCCCTTCGGTAGGACGAGGCAGGTCTTCATTAAACGTGCCAATCGGTCCCGCAAGATTGATGCCAACCTTTTAAAAATTCACCACTGGCTTAGATTTAACACAGCCAAATGCTGATGTAAATAAAGGGGGGAGGGGGGTCGACCCTATCAAGGCAAATAAATCAGAGTTTGAGACTTTAGCTCATAAATATTGCAACCTGCCAGGCAGCCTGTTTTATTGCTGTTGATAGAAATTATCCCGTTTATTTATTTGATTAAAAATGACAGCAAAATTTTAACACATGAAAGGCAAAATCAAATGCATCCCTGTAATTGCCCTCCTTTTTAAACTATATTTTGGCTTTGGGAGGAGGCCGGACAGTCGCCAAAATCCCTTTCCCTCCATTTTCTGAATTATTTGGTGTAAGAGCCTCCTGGCCTCCAGGGGGCGATATAGTATCCTCCCTTGCTGTCTTGGTGGTCTCACGACGTCTCGGTGTGACGCTGTAGGGTTTTCTCTTTCGCACACCCATCCGGGCCCAGGTGTCATGCTCGCAATGGAAATGCCACCACACTGTGCGCTGTCACACTCGTTGTTACACTGATGAGTTTTCATCATTTATAATTTAATATTGAATATCGACTGACCAATTACATTATTTTTGTCACTTTGTTTTGGGAACAAATTAGCTACGTCACTATGACATAGTGTACGGTGTTTTTTTTTTTTTTAATTATTATTAATAGAACAGGATGCCAGACAGTGTTCCTCTGAGTTTAAATCATCTACTGTATAATGCTGGGCTGCCAAGATCCTGCACCAACTAGTAGACCCCAGAAGAAGGAGAGGTGTGTAACTGGCCACACGGCACATGTCTCCATTTCACAGCCTCCCGTCTTCCCTGGGGTGGGGGGGGTGGTAAGATGACTGCCTGTTGTCAGGCGCTGGGGCGGAGGGGGTGCGGTGGAAATGCCAGACCATCCCACCTAATGTGATTGGAGGGGGGCGGCAGTTTAGCATGGCTGACAAAGATATTTAAATCATGCCCGTACCGAGGCCGGGGTGGTTTGTTTGGAGCATCTCCTCATTCTGCTACTGAGGAGATGTTCAGTGAGGTTAAATTTAAACCTGTAGGGGGGCTGTATCACTCATAAGGCCTCACTAGCTTTTGGTGATACATTTTGAATGAATTAACCCCAGTTGGAGTTTGTTCTTTCTGGGAGAATAAGGAGATGTTTCGGGGGCTCGTAGGAGTCCACAGCACCCCAGTCGACCTGCAGTGCTCACACAGAGTGGGAAAATGCCCGCTTGCCTTTTACCGGCTAAAACACGTGAGGATAATTGAGGCCCAAACACCTTAGCACAAGTCGAATCACGTTTTTAAAGTGCTGACTGGGGGCTCTTATCAGACATATCAAATGATAATTCACCTCATCATCATTGCTATTATTGTTATTGATTTTATTTCTGGAACTTTCACCTTCACGCATGCGATTAACAAAAAAGTCAAAACAGACAAAAGGACAAGCAACCAAGAAAACAAAGGTATAAAAAAACATAGAAACAAATATAGGCAAAAAAATCTGTAAATGTCCTCACACTTTCCTTGTCCTTCTCTTTCCGCCCTACCCTTTCTTTCATACCTCCACACGTATTGCAGCTTATTCTTCAGTCTGGCTTCACAGCATTAATGCATTTTGATTAGCTTATTTATTTTTTTAAAGCTTTAAGCAGACGTGATTGTTTACTCAGGAGGCCCATTGCAATCTCAATCCTAGTAAGTATGTACGCCTTCCACTTTCTGGCCCACTGGGAAAAATAGCCATGTGGAATTGGCTGCAGCCCTCCGCAGAGTCGCAGGTTATTTAGTGATGTTGCGGTAATTTTATTGATTTTTCTCTGTATGGCCTGGGAGACTATGCAGACAGCCCACAGATTGCTTTGAAAGCAGCATCGTGCAAAACGGTGTTTATAAAACAGCTAGTTTTCCCTCAAATGTATACTTTTTTCGCAGATTTGCTACAAACAATTTTGTTAAAAAACAATTTTGTTCGCAACATGCTAATATTTCAAGTGTACGACTGTGGTGCATCACTGCATAACTAATGCCCCCAGTGTGCTAACTTTGTTATCCTTTTTTGCTGTAGATGTTTAATGTTAAAGCTGCTGTTCCCGCACACACACAGTGGTGTTACAGCTAGCACTGCAGCATTCACGTCGAGAACCACGTTTTGTTGCGTGATTGTGTCTGCGACAGAGGTGACCTCAGGGCAGGTGTCTCCAATTCGGGTGCTGGAGGGCTACTGTGCAGTAGGGTTTATGTCCCACCTGGCTTCTGATGAGCCTGGCTACCTCCTGGACCCAAGTGGGAAACCCCTGCCTTAGGGTGACTTTCACCCCTTGCTAGCAGAGATTAGGCATGTGGAGTACGGCCTTTTTGGTGGAGTCTGTGTGCGCAGGTGGACATGCTACCCAGAAGTCTGCTGGCTGAAGTATGTCGGGGCATTACCTTTCTCCAGCACTACCCACTGCAGATTCTTTGGTTACTGTGTGAGAGGAGGCGGTAGTGTTGTAGTCAAGACCGCCTAAGCCGAGACAAAGACATTGCCAAGACCGGAGGGTATCAAGACCAAGACACTGCCGAGACTTGAGGGTACCAAGACCAAGTCCAAGACCAAGGATAAGACACACTAAGGCGAGACCAAGACCAAGACCGAAAACAGACTAGGGATAGAATTGACATCACATTATTCAGATCAACTGTAGAGAAAAAAGGCATTTCTGTAAAGTGTCATTCGTCGTTAAATCAAATTCATGTTATCTTTTCAATCATATTGTCCATATGTCTCTCATTTAAA
>JABFEA020000043.1:2465457-2477830 GCA_019775915.2 Cyphomyrus plagiostoma
AGTATGCAGGCTCAACAGGCCAACACACAATGAGTATGCAGGCTCTATAGACTAAAATAGGACAAGTATGCAGGCTCAACAGGCCAACACACAATGAGTATGCAGGCTCTATAGACTAAAATAGGACAAGTATGCAGGCTCAACAGGCCAACACACAATGAGTATGCAGGCTCTATAGACTAAAATAGGACAAGTATGCAGGCTCTACAGACCAAAATTGGACAAGTATGCAGGCTCAACAGGCCAAAACACAATAAATATGCAGGCTCTACAGACCGAAATGGGCGGAGTATGCAGGCTTAGCAGGGCAGAATGCAATGAGTATGCAGGCTCTATGGGGCAAAACGAAATAAATATGCATGCACTACACACTAAAACACAACTAGTTTGCAGGCTCTACAGCTGGGGTCTCAAGCTGCAGTCCTGGAGGGCCGGAGCCCTGTGTAACTTTCCACGACAAATGATTCAAATCAAGAGATGTTTGGTAATTAGGACAAGGAGTTGATTCAGGTGTGTTAAATGTGGGTGAACCAAAAACTGTGTAGGGTTCCAGCCCCCCAGGACTGGCGTTTGAGACCCCTGCTCTACAGGATGAAACAAAACTGGTATGCAGGCTCCATGGACCAAAACACAGTGAGAATCAGGCTCTGAGGAGTTTCCTGTCCTTGGAGGTTTCTGTTCGTTCATCCCAAATTTAACTACAGACAAAGTCAACCTCCGCATAGCATCCTGGGATGTGTCTCAAACCCCTCGCAACCCCCCCAGGGATTATGGGGGTGTGTCTTAAACCCCTGGCCACCCCTAGGCACCATGGGGGTGTGTCTTAAACCCCTGGCCACCCTCAGGCATCGTGGGGGTGTGTCTCAAACCCCTGGCTACCCCCCCAGGCATCATGGGGGTGTGTCTCAAACCCCTGGCTACCCCCCAGGCATCATGGGGGTGTGTCTCAAACCCCTGGCTACCCCCCAGGGATTATGGGGGTGTGTCTTAAACCCCTGGCCACCCCCAGACACCGTGGGGGTGTGACTCAAACCTGTGGCTACCCCCCCCCCCACACCTTCTCAATTCAGTCATTTTTAAAATGGATGCACAAAATGAACTTTAAGGTCCTGTGCCTACCGTAAAAGAAAAAATTATCTAACCAGAACACTTAGTTGAGGTGAAATGCATGTCTGACAGATTGTGTGCTGTCCTGTGTTTTCAGCTGTGACATAAGCTGACTTGTTAATTTAATAGGTCCTGTGAATAACATAAACCTCTGAAATGTCCAGCAAGGGGAAGGAAATGGGAGAAAATGAAAACCAAACTCCACTGAAGGGACCATGTGTAAATTCATACACATGTGTTCCCTTTAAAGTGCTCTATTCTATGTACAGCAGGCATCAACATACACTAAACATTGGGCAGAATGTTGATTAGTATCTGGGGTTAAACCCCCCATAAAATTGCTTTGTGGAAGATGGCAGTAATGATATAAAAGATGTGAGAAAACAGGAAGAAAAGATCAAGATATTTTGTGTTTATATTGTATCTCTTGAAAGTTACATTTACTCAGAGTCCAAGAGTTTTGCATTCCTTAACTGGAAAGTCGTCTTTTCCATTTCACTGTCCTCCCATCCCAATCCTCCCAGCTGACCCTAAAACAGGGCAGTTATACTAACCAGCACCAGCTGGGCTGCTCCGGCCCCTTTACCAGCAGGATCAAATGCTATAGAAACAGCCTCAGCTTAGGCAGACCCTGCCCCGTGTCCTAGTGTGTCTCCCTGTGGCATATGGATCACAATGAGATATTCAGCAAAAACAATTCTAATGAGCATATGGTCCATTAAACAAACATAAAGGTGAAGAAGTGTGACAGGAACAGAACTGACGTGTTTGGACTTCACAAAGATCTTTTAGGAATACAAAGGAACACAAGAAAACAGATTGAGCCTGAAGTTATAGTTCAAGCACAAATGACCAGATTGAACCTGTCTTATTTCTGGCATCTTATGAGAAGCCTGGCGTATTCAAGAAAATCTTAATCACTGGAAAAATACCCAACGGTCAAGTTGAAGTTAAAAGAAAACGAGAATGACCAGCATCAAGTAGATGGACTCAGTCCTCACAACAATAAGCATGCAATAAGGCCTGGATACAACAATAAGACCTGGACAGAAGGCCCTGAGTATTATGGCCTGCAGTCTACATCACCTTGACAGCACCTAGTAATAATAAAAAATCATGTTATTATATATCATGTTCCTGTATAGTGTTTTCAGTATAGTGTGAAGTTGGACGCCCCTTTGGTCTCGCCCCATTGGTCCTCACATCCCTGACTAGCGTAGCCATAACCGACTCTCAGCCCTCTGTGGTTTACTTCAGCGACCGCCTGAGGTAACAGCACAAGCCACCATTCAGGAAGCCACTCCGAATTCCTCCAGCCACAGAGTGCAGTCCGTTTCATTTTAAAAGCACACAGTGGTGAGAAACAGTCCGTGCTGGTTCTGCGTGGCACTTATCCTAAAATCACACCGCACCCCCCACCCCCACCCCCCAAAAACCGGGCTACTTTCCATTCCAGCTTGGCGTGGCAAGCATAACCCATTCTGGACGCAAATCAGATGAATAAAACAAGCGGCTGATGAAAGCGTCGTAAATTGTGGCTGAACTGAGGACCTTTGGTGAAGTGGCTGAGACCAGTTCTCCGGGGATAGATTATATGCAGGATTATTACGCTTTTATTGGGATTCTATGAGCTGCTAACCTTGCCGTTATAGATGTCCATGAGACCGGGATGATAAATAGGCTGTTAGCTACCACAGAATTAGCCATAAGCTAAGTTCCAACCACCCCTCTCCCTGGCATAACCCTAAACGCTCATGTGAGTATGGGTTCTCTGTGGATGTCATCCAGGTGTGGATCGAAATTCAACTCTGCCCCGGGAAATCTGCCAAAATTGGCAAGTAGCATCTTGTCCGACAGGAGAGCCGAGCCTGAGCAATGTGTGAGAGCTTATCCCGGTGCCTTTTCCTGTATAGGAAGCTTCATCCCCATCAGGGAGGACGGCGGGGAGGAGGAGGAAAGGAGACAGAAATCTGTGGCAGCCGCCGTTTCTGTGACACTTTCTCTTTGCTTGGCTACTAGGCGATCACTTAACGGACGTCTGCTCTCAACCCTCCGGCTTCTCCTGCTGAATCAGGCCCATGGAAATGTTCCACTGGATCTGAACCAAACTTGCGCCATGGCACACTTCCCGACCCGGCAAGATCACAATAGCTGGCAGTGCCTTTGAGCAGAGACGGCCCGGGCCCAGCCTGTGATCTCCGACGCTCCTGTTGCCCTCGCCCAGCTCTCTCCACACACCTGGTGTTTTATCTCTGTGTTCTGCTTTCTTTCACTTTTATTCTCTGTGCCTGTGTGCGAATGTGTTTTTCCTTTGTGCTTTTTACCGTCCTCAGCTCAGTGGGAGTGCTGTCTGTGTGCTTTGGTTTTCAGTCCTGGTGTTTCTCTAGTCAAAGGTCAATATTGTTCAATGGTCTTACATGCCAGTCGAAGTTCTGAATCATTATTTCATGATTTACTGTTATTATAACATGTAAATTAAACTGTTGCATGCTGTTGTATTCCTGTTACTTCCATGTTGGGTATATTGATGGCGTAATTGGGTGCCAAAAGGCTGCAAGTTTAGAGACTATTATCTGATGTACATTTAAGATATGTACTGGATTGTGACCCACAACATGGTCCCGCACTCAGTCGCCTGTTTGTGTGTCCGTGACAGTATGATTTTACGTCTGCGTACGGTAATTTTCGTTGTAGTTCGCGTTTTTGTACAGTAGAGGGCGCCATTGTAATTGAAAAAAACGAATATGTATTTGTAGACTTGTGGTAATATTAATGCAGGTCCTAGGACACCCGTGAATTTTGTGCTGATGGTGATCGACTACTCCTACCTCAACACTGACCATTGTTTCACCATAAACGTTTCTTTCAATGCTTATTAGCCGCAGTTTCAAACATGTCTGTCACAAAGTTAAACACATTTTTTTTTATTTGTTACCTTGAGGGCATCAGCTTTTTAAAAAATCTTTAGAAATCTTTGATTTGTTGCAGTGTGTTTACTACAGAATCCAAACTGAAATCACAAAGTGAAGATCAAGCAAAATGCTTCCCTGACAAATTTAAAGACTTCAAATGAGGAGATGGATCCCACACCATGTTTCCTTTGTCTTGACATCTCTGCTTTTACTCAAAGCACTGCTTTAAGTGGAACGATGAACCGTCCCTGATCCGGTTTCTGTTGAACACAACGTCGTTTCTGTGGATTGCCTCAGTGACAAAAAGTGATGTTTGGCTTCTAAGCTGTAGACATAAATGAATCCTTTTAACCAGCAAGGAAGCCACTATATGGGAACTCAGGAGTTTGGCCACAGAACTCGCCTCCCAGGATACCACTGATGCTGCCTGGGAAATCACCTGCTTAAGTGGGCTGTTCGGCTGATTTCCTCAGTGGGATGCGTCAGTGCTCCAGGCCTGGTTCCATGCACACCTTCCAGAAGGCTGACAGAGAGAGCATGCAAGGTGACCCCATGTTGTTGGAGATGAATCCTCCCAAATGATTGTGTTTCTGGGTCAGGCTATCAGGAGACCCTCAGGCTTCAGCCTTGGGATTATGGTCTGCTAAGGAATTGTGCTAAAATCTAGGGCTGTCCCATTTTACGTCTACAAGAAGATTTCAATTTGCATCACATCTTCACATAAGTGTTCTGAAGACTGCTTTGATACATTTGCATTCACACTTACTTTTGTTTAGCAGACACATTTATCCAAAGCGACATACAACTGAAGCAAACAGCACATTACAGACATACAGCTGTCAAACAGTCGACCAGATATAAGTGCAGCTTGGCTGAGCTTCCAGTGAGTGACCAAGTAAAAGTGCAAGCAGTATTGGAGCAGGAGCTACAGAGCACTGTTTAGATATGGCAGCTTTGTGCATAAAATACTGGGCAGCCATGATGGCTCCTGTGTTTGGTAGGTCGTCTACACCATGTGGCACAAGCCGGAGGTCAGGAGAGTGCTAATGAAAACATCAAAGGGAATTTAAATATCAAATAACCAGTTACTGCTACTTACTGTGCATCTGTGATACATGCTGTGATTAAAAATGTGCCTGTATTTCAAAAAGCAGATTAAGCCTCAGCATAAAGCCCTCGTGCGGGAGGGAGGATCATTTTAGCTTAATATTTGTTTTATGTATTTATCTTTTGCCTTAGAGCACCATCAAATTTGCACTCCTCAGACAAACACAATACACCCTGTTTAATGACTGTGCGTTTAAATCACTGAAAAGTAGATTTCTGTTTCCATATTCCATAATTCATGTCAAATTCATATCTGTTTTTAAAAAGTAAATATGGCAACCAAATATGATAGGGACTTGCTACCAAAAACCATTAGTACTTTAACTGTGATGATAATTATAATGGTGTTACAATGTCTGAAGTATATTAAGGTTGATGTACATCAATTTTTAATGTTTAACAATTCCTCTTCTCCACAGTCTCTAAAATATTTTGAGATTACATATGTTGACCACATTTTTTTTTCCCATTCCACGAAATTTAACTTCTGAACTTCAAAGTTGTAGATTTTCCATGTCTGTTTATGCTGCCCCTCATAACCAAAATCATACTAATTTATTTTACTCATTATACAGCTGCAATTAAAAAGAGCTATTTTTAATAGTAGTGACAATTATCTACTATATACATGTATTAACATTGTACTTCTTGTTATTTAATCAATTGTTTGGTCATATTTTAAGCATTAACTGACTTCTTGTGTTTCCATAGTTTTCACACTCTTAGCATATTTATGTCAAATTGCTACTTTTTCCCACTATTTTTTACTTTTGCCTTTAAACACAAAAGCCCATAAAAGTACTCCATTGAATGTTATCCGTTTACAATGTATGAAATGTAAGTCCCATAAAGACCACGAGCACAAACTTTTTCATTCCGTTCCCTTCAATTATTTTTATATAGTGCCATTCCAAACACAATTAAGTTCCAGAGGGAGGTCTCTACATTTTTTCTGGCCCAACATGGTAAACACAATGACACTTGAAATGTTGCATTCTTCCATAATGAATAACAATTTTTATACAATTATATGGTACATGATGCGTGTGGTAACATGTTTGAGTGTAGTCCATTTTGAAATATTAAGCTGTATCCTTACAGCCGCACCTCCACTATGTAGCCTATATGAATTTAAGTTAATTCAATTTTAATTCTACTTCCTTAATTTCAAATGAAAATGTAATTCTGCGTCCTATTTTCAATCAGAATTCAGATTCAGTTCAAATTCATGAATTGAATTAGAATGTCAAGGACAGTTGCAAGTCAGTTTTGAATTGTGCGCGACATGCACTTAAAATGTATACAGACGTTAAATCGCGAAATGCCATTTTCTATAACCTACATTATAATTTCATATCGCAACAGTGGCTTTATTATTATTATTATTATTATTATGTTGTCATAAAAAGGGTGTACGTGTGTTTTTGTGACATTGTTTTTGTGATATATAGGTAGGAACTAATGTGGACGGTACTTCAAAATATTTCGGGCGACTTAAATGTCTTTTGTGAAAGAATAGCAGGCAAAAGTTCATATATTCATATGATTACGAACTACTTGAGTTACGAAGGTTTTCACTACACCCTATCCATTCGTACGTGATAACGAAGCCTTCAGCGTTACGCACGTTTTGGGAAACGCGTCTCCGACCGATAGCTTGCCTGACTGCATTGCTGTCATAAGTAGCCTAGTATATTAGTCAATTACATTTTATCGCAGGCTTATATAATTATTTAATATATCATTTTTAAGTCTAGAAAACTACACTAGGGTGTTATTTTTCAGTGATTGTTCAGATTAAGGTTCCCTGTATGCTTATGTTCTTCCATTCACTGTTTACGTATCCGTTGGATCGATTCAGCGATGTGTGTAGCATGAAGAGAACGCGGGATCGCGGATTAAACTCAACCGGCACTGTACATTTGCGTGTTTGCTTTGCACTTTTGCTATAACTGTCTGCAGAACTGGAAAGCAACCAAAGATTTCCCGCGACATCTAATCAATATGCTTATTATTAATCGTATTAAGTACCCGCCAGTGTGGCTCAGTCACGGCATTTTTAAAACTGGTCAACTTTTATAGATTTACTATTGCAAATAAATATATAATATTCGCTGGTGTCCTATATGCATTCCGTTCTTCTTGTTTTAAATGATCTAACATTTTGAGTATTTTTAATAATAACAATAATAGTTGTTTTTGCAATTATGTTGATTTTAAAATGTGCGTACTTTGCTAATGTATAGGTCTGTTGCATGCTTTCGTAAATCCTCGTTTTAGTTTTTATATCTTTTCAAATTACTAATAACGAAACAAAACATCAAAAAAAACTTTACTGTTTTCATAAAGGATGGAAAAGTAAATGCGCAGTCAGTTAAAATGTCCGCATTAAAACTGTTTTTTAACTAAATTCTTCACGTTTTACCGATTCTTCCAATGATTTGGGACGACTTTCCTATTTTATTATACTATATTTTCAAAGCGTTTGACTTCTGAATGTGTTCTGCGTGTCTACGACTTTATACTGCGTTTTGGATAAAGCATGGAAAGTTTAGCCAATTAATAATTAATACTGCTTTTAATTAAGTTGCATTGCCTGTTGAACAATGCTACTGTTATGCCCACTTACATTTTCATTTTACATTTCACACAGCCATGTCCAGCAGACGCTTTTGTACAAGGCGACGTACAAGTGAGGTAAACAGCACATTACAAATACACAACATCTACAAAATAAAGCAAGAAGCTGGTTCTGAGACTAATCAAAGACCATAAGTGCAACATAAGAATATTTGGGGAATTTCAAGAGGTATCAGGTCTTTCTGGCCAATCTGAATATGAGGAAATGAACAATTAAGTTTAGCTTTCCCGCAACTAACATTTAGCATATTTTATTTTTCGGGAGGCTGGTGCGGAAAGTAAAATAATTCTAAAGTTATCCACAATAGGGAGCGTTTTTGTATCTTCCATTAATTATGCATTTAAATAGGTGAATTACCTATAAAGGTGTACATTTTATTGCTTCGGTTATAGATTTCATAACAGAATCAGGCATGACAAAACCAGGTAAGCCACTGATCAAACAAATATGCCTATATATACACGACGAAGTCGACATAATAATTTTCATCATAACGACTTCTCGTTTGTATTTTGTTTGAAGAGCTGGTAATTTAGCAGAACAGCCATAAAGACAGACCGCTCGGCGTGCCACCATTCTAAATGCATGTGATATTTATCAAAATAAGAAAACTGTTGCGAATTGCTTACCAATGTCATATTAGTCTCCTTCACTCTGAATAGTTTATGGCAGCGGCCTCAGATACACGCCACATAATGAGAATGCCCCCCACCCCCGGCTCACCTTCCTGAGCGAACTGCGCATGTCACGGTGACCTTGCATTCCTCTGAGAGGCCGCACGTGCCGCACACCTGCTGCTCGGAGTCGTAGCTCTGCGTCTAGTGTCCCGCGCATGTTAACATTTCCCAGCCATTCATTACGTTATCTTTGCCGTCCCGTATGGAGCATGTCTAATTTATGACCTTAGGTTTTAAAGTGTGTCTTCCTATTTGTATTCGGTGTGTTTCCACCATATAACTGATATATTTTGCTCGGTGCAGCTTATTATCGATATCAGCTGTGGGAACTGACTTTTGAGATTTTGCCTCTATATCCTACATGCATTTAATCACCGCACTGTGCCTTTGGTTGTTATATTTTAATGAAACACTTCTAAAGCCAGTGACGTTCCAGTTTATAATTTATACAAAAGGCATAGCCACGCTCCTTCGACTCGGTTTCAGGAAATCAAATTCGATTGCTGCAGGTTCCGAAAGATACAACTATTTGCCATTGTTAGTCTTACGTCGTTAAAAAGCATATAAGACGGTTTTTTAAAATGTATTTTCTACACGTAAACGACCTGGCAAGAATACTCAGCGATGCTTGAATTCCAGTGAAAGACAGAACATATGAACGATGAGCGCTAATGTCTCCAGGCCTTATTAGGTTTTACTTTAACTGGCTGACGGGAAGAAATCCGCGCCTTGTTATAACAGTAACCCGTAAGAAAACGCAAAGCTTGCATAATATATTCATATAGGCTTGTTTTTATTTCTTTGTTTATGTAGGCCTACAATAAAGAATATGTTGACCATATTTAAAAGACAGTATAAAAAGGGAGACTTTGCAATGCCACCAGATTTGTCATTTTGACTCGGTGCTATTTAGCATGCGCCAGGATATTGTGTCGTAGCCTAGGGCTCCGTTATAGCGGCGCTTGACCGCTATATGCTACAATTGACCGCTTATGCTACAATTAAGTATGCCGGCACCAGGGGGCGTTATGCTCAAACCGAGGAGCCAATATGCGGGCAGGAGTGTGGTACCGTATCTCTCCCGGATGCGCTACAAAGGAAGGCGGCCAGGCTCATGGATACGGAGAGGAGGTAACATGAAGCTGTGCCGCTCTCTCCCTCAGTGTGTTTTGTTATGATAGTAATCATAGCTGTATTTTACCTCAACAAACATTTCGCCTGTTTAAATGTTTTTATCGTTCACCTATCAATGTAAGTAATATCTTTCGTTTCAGTCCAGAATTCCTGGAAGAACGCCATGAACATTTTACCGCATGTTATCTTCACATTGCTTCTTGTAAAACATTTAGCCTTTGTTTGAACTATTTAATTAAAATTCAAATCTTCATATTTTGAAGATAAATCTCTTGTTTTGTATACTCATTTTCACATACACTGTAACGCGAATGTATTTAAACAATGCTTCGTTTGAAAAATAAACGAATGTATAGACACTGTTTGATGTAGGTCCTTAGCAAATTCTATTAGAAACAGTTTTAAACGTTTTAGTGTCCGGTGAAGCATATAATCAGTTTATTATATCGGATATTTAAATGGACATCGTTTGTTCTTATGTTATTGCCGTTATTACTTTTTCATGTCTTATTTTTAAATGTCATGTAAAGTGTAACGAGCTTAATAAATATTTGTGATGATTTGGTTAAATGAACTTGGACATTCAAATGAAACTGGAATAAGCATAAATCAAGTCCATATCGGGGAAATAACATACCATCGTGTACTCTTTCTGGAAAGTATATAAAGAGGCACAAACATTTGTATTCCAATTTCCATATTTATTACCTGCGTGAGATTCGGTTTAGCTGCAAGTACATTTGTCAACTATTGGGCTAGCAAAATTAATTTAAAAAAAATGTGATTCTTTTCTGAAATATTCCAGTCATTGGATCTGGGTTGAAGGTGCGAAAAAAAATCCTTGTAAATATGAAAAGCCACAAATATGTGCTGAAATTTAAGTGACTCTAAATAATATAAAGCCGAACGTAGTTTTTTAAAAATTGGACGATTTATTACAAGATTTGTGTGGTGGCTCCTAGTTACAGTTGACAGGTTGAGAGTTGTTTTATGTGGGATATCTTTTGCTTCGTTGACATTTTATCCGCTGGATTTAGGTGGGGACGGGCAAATAATAGCCGCTTCAAGTAATTAACTCCCGTTTTCTCGATTATATTCCGTTCAGCAGTGAAATTGGACTGACTCCCAACCAACGGGTCTCAGAAGTAGGCCAAAATAAGACCGAAAACGAAGTGTTCTAAAAAAATCGACAAGGGGTATTGAAATGCGCCACGATTTACTATGGGAAGCAATTACCTGAGATATACGGAATTGCTTAAAGAGCGGGGTTTTTTGAAATTTTTAAATATGAAGAAGATGAGGCGTTTAAAAAAATGTGGAGGACGTGTCAGGATGTTTAAAGAGTTTAATTGCTGCAATTACACCGTAAGGACACGCGGAAGCTTTGTGCTAAGTACGTCCAACGTGTAAAAAGGGCACCTCTTAATTTGGAAAAAAATGGTTTCGTGTGTCTGTGTGTGTGTGTGTGTGTGTATTGCAGTCATGCCACATTGACGCTAACAGATTAAATTTTAAGAACCATGACAGTATGAATTTCAAGATGGACAATTTACGGACCCAGACACAAAAATATATTATCTTAACCTGTATGTAAACATACAGCAAATACCGATTTTAAACTCAGTGAAATTGTTCATTATCTCAGTGACGGGTTCGTTTCTTTTGACATCAAGGTCTGAGTACATTTGGCTGAAGGTCCTGATCATCTCACCAACAACCGCGGACATATGCAATTAATAAGCATTCAACAGATGAAAGAGACGCAAGACGGGACTAATTCATTACCCTGCGTCCGTGCCCGGCTGATAGCCTTTCAAGCTCCGATTCACAGTTGCTACAGCAAAACTCTTAAAATGCATCATCTGTGGATTTTTCGCAGGATGCTGCGTGTGTAATAAATACAGGAAATATTGTTTAAGATTATGCATAATCTCAATCGCGCCGGTTTAAACTATGGAAATCGTGTTCGTTAAATGCTCATGTACCATTAAATGTTGGGATTTTTACCATAGACAGGCGTTAAATGTATATATAAAGGAAACTTCGGTTGTAAATACCAGTAGCGCATATATCTTCATAACAGGTCAGAGACTTTTCTACTAAGTGCGCTTAATCGAACGCTGTAAATGAAAGCTGTTAGTCAGCGAGACTCAATGTAAATTTTGAAAAACGAAAAGGTTAGTCTCATAAATACTATATGTAACATACACTCACGGCAGGTTCTGCATAAAAAGAAAAAGGATTTTGAAATGTGACCCCCCTCCGTGTCTTTTTAAATTAAAATAGAGAAATATAAATGATCAAATAAAAAGACAGCCATTCAGACATGATTAAAATTACTATGGATGTCTATCTCTGAAATGAATTTACTCAAAGTTATGGGTAAAAAGAAAATTACGGATAACTTTTTATAAACGGATAGGCCCTATATAGTGTCCGCGATTAGAGAGGAAGAGAAAAAGGATGTTGAGCGTGATAAATCATCTCATTTTCAGCTCAATAGTATCACACGGTTTATCGATGGATTTATTAGGGAAGCATAGATAGCATTGTACGGCGCCCGAGGCTACGACAGCGGACGGGCGTCCCCTGTTCGTGCACTCTTTTAACGGCTACTTCGGGGGCTGCGCTCTGCTTGTGGTTATCGCCCCCCATCGCCAGGTGCACCGGCAGAGGCGGGGGTGGGGTGATGCTGGGGGGGGGGGTGGTCAGTATGTAAAACCATTTTAAAGGGACACAATCCCCAATTGCAAATACCCGTCGGAAAAAAAGGCCGATTAACTAATTAAAAAGCC
>JABFEA020000043.1:2477930-2488465 GCA_019775915.2 Cyphomyrus plagiostoma
AGTAGGTTCAAGCTTTTGTAATGGACACAATGCCACATTGCAATGAACCGTCGGAAAGCACGGCCGAATACCTGATTTCAAAGCCTCAAACACAGAAAGAATAAAACGCGTAAGTTATTGTAGAGGAGGTGTCACGAACATTGTGTGTTTTTAATTGTAACTAATAAGCCGTACGTGCCTTCCATTTATTGCAGTTCTTCGGGCAATCGCAGTTATTATGTAAACCACAAAACGTGATTCAGCTACAACAATTAATCAAATAACAGTATATATTACTCTTATAAATATGACAAATTGTAAATCGTAGTTATAGTTAATTACTTTTTTATTACACCTGCATATGTATATAGACATATGTAGGCAAAGGCTCCCAGACTGACTGTCGCTTTCAACGATGACAATTAAAAATGCCTATGATGATTTCCTTTAGGTAAAAATAAGGAAGGAAGAATATATATATATTTTAAATGATTAATCTAAGATTTTCACACTGACAGATTTAAAGAAAGTTATGTAAGCTGAGCAACCGAAGTAAGGTGTCGCGTTTACCCTAAATTTGTTTATTCACATTATAATTTAACCAAAACATAATACATTAAATGCGCTGTTGTCGAAATGCTTACATCTGGACATTTCTGAGACACCTTGAAAAAACACAAAATCTCCCGTCTGGATAACATTCATTTATCGCGCAACAATAATCTTAGTTGAAGCTGTAGTTACTCATAACGTCGTACATAATTCACTACCATAAATTTGCTCCCGTGTTTTCAAATTCCATACAGAAAACGATTTTGACGTTAGCAGATTTATCTGTTTTAAACCTGAAAGTTAATGCTGTCAAATGTTTTGTTATAGCAAACAAACAACATTATTTTAAACAACAACAACAACAACAATAATAATAATAATAATAATAATAATAATAATAATAATAATAATAATAATGTTAAGGGAGAGCCCGGACCAGATGACTGTTTTGGAGGCGGAACGGCTTCTTCTAATCTGCAGTGCGCACGGACGCTGAGCACCAATAGCATCCGAATGTCAGTAAATAGTCTAAAATGTGACGCGGTCGGAGAAGGGGAGGGTGTATCTCTACGCCTCAATCTCGGTTTGGGATTTTTCAAGCCGTGGGACTGTTCATGGCACAGTGATTTCAGAGTTCGCCTTGGAACATCTGCACTTTTTATCCCTGGATTTTACCGCGCCGTCTGATTGCTTACAAAAAAACTTTTTCGTAAAGATATCTCGCGGGAGTCATTCTCCGATTGCTTCCGACGCGGCACAGCAAACAGATTATTTGGTTTCGCCGAAAAGGGCGCGTTGCAAGCAATCGAAGCAAACAGGTGACAGATCATTTCGAGTTAAATCCATTCTAATGCTGTGACACGGTGTGGCTGTATAATATTAGGTTTTGGGAAAAGTAACACGGCGCTTGTGCTGCGTGGTGCTGTTAATAGAACAGTTTGAGAAGAGTTTTGCAGAAGATCACTTCTGCGCCGTTCGAGTATAGATTGGGGTGTTTAGCAGTTGGGGAATTTGAAGAGAAGGGACGTTAGTGACAGAACACTGTTATGGATATTGCAACAGGTCCAGAATCACTGGAAAGGTGCTTTACGGCAAGAAATCAATCCGATTATACAAAGATGTTGGACGGTATTAAAATAGAAGATCATCCTTTGCGGTCCGGACCGGCTACATTGGGAGTTATGCTTGGTAAGTCATTCTTTCATTCATCGTGACGCAGCCTATAAGAAAGAAAATAAGTTAAATGCTATGATGTGAAGTTAAACTAAAGCTCTTCGCGTATGCGGTTTAATATGTAGTGAAAATACCACGGTAATCCCTTGAATATTATTGTGCTTTTATGACACATTTTCTTCATACAGTACTGCTTCCTCCTACTTGTAAATTTGGTTTAATGTAGTTTCATCACTCAAAATTTCATTTGAAAATTTGTTCCGTGGGCTATTTTGATTTTTAAATTTGTTTCCAGTAGGCTACATCAAGTATTTTGATTTACATGCCAAGGTTCATTTGAAAATAGGTTTTTATTATCATAATTAAAAAAACCTTAAATTGATAATATATGAAACACTTATTTTAACTATCAGAAGAATGATTATTTTATAGATAAGTATACAATAGGAAGCATACGACCGCACATATCCTATACTAATTTACATATGAATGTTTTCGAAAGAAACTGTTCATGTTTAGGCATAAACATGGATGCTCATGTGTATTTCCTGCGCACGTTTAACTTCACCGGGAGCTGGTAATTTCCACAGATGGAAATCACTTGAAGAAACAGGTTATGCTTTTTATTATCGTAAATAGACTATGTTCAATCTCTTCTCCTGTAAACGAAACAATACTTATGTCCTGAATACACGTAGCTGTGAGTTTTAAATAAAAAATAGCCGTGCCAAACAATTATGTCATGTCATAAGTGGAAATCATTTTTGTAGCAATTTCTGCACAGTTTTCCTTTCAAACTGTTGCGTGTCTGTTGATGTACAATTGTAACTCTGTTTTGTATTGGGTAGGAACGGAGTGCCAGCACCAGGAGGTGTGCGAAGGGTGCCAGCGGCCGATATCAGATCGCTTTCTGATGCGAGTGAACGAGTCTTCGTGGCACGAGGAGTGTCTGCAGTGCGCGGTGTGCCGCCAGCCGCTGACCACTAGCTGCTACCTGCGCGAGCGCAAACTCTACTGCAAACACGACTACCAGCAGTAAGCACGCGGCTTATCGCCGTTAACATTTCGTCATACATTATATCACTGCACCTCTTTCTAGTGTATATAGTTTTTTTTCTTGCATAAAGAGTATATAAGCATAAAAAAGAATCAAAAGTATATTTCCATTCTTGATTTGTTTTATATATAAAATCATATGGCAGTCGTATTCCAAATTTCAAGCAACTCATACAATCCCACATATTTTCTTACAGGGTGTTCCCTGTAAGTGACAGCTCTTGCAGTTTCAAAATTGTGCTAGAATTTACAATACACAACAGTACAATACACAACAGTTGAATGGCGTAGATTTCCTCTTAAAAACAAAAGAAGTTGTTTTAAAAGTACTAGCGCGGTGTTATTAAGAGCAGGAGATGCCGGTGCTAGTGATTTGTTTAAGCCGGGCGCAGGCCTTTCCGCGATGTCCTGGGCCTTGGTAAGACTCTGCTCTTGCAATTTCCACCAAATGAGACAAAACTATTTTAATGCGACATTCAAAAATATCACACACCGTAATTCTGTTTTCCACAACAAACTTGTTTCCCTTTTAATATTGCTGCATTGTTTGTAATGTTTTAATGTTCTGTAACGGTGGGATTTAATACCCACGTCAGGGTGAATTCTACCTCCCTGCCCCATCGTATTCAACTCACTTAAATCTGATATTTATCAATTATGTTAAACAATACATCATGTTGCATTAATTACAGAACATTACTAGTAAATGCCCCTTAACACTTTCCTAAAATTGCTTCTTAAATGGCTTTATTTCTGCATTGCCTTCCAAGGCAGCATGACATTATCTTTTAGGTTTATTCGTTTCTGTTCGTAGTGCGTGGCTTCAGTTAAAACTTTGAATCAACTATTTGCTCACCTGTCCTGAGCACAGGAGGTATCTGTCATTGGAGCACTCCGTCGTTTAACACCAATACGGATTGTGCTTTACGACGCCTCTTCTACTGTCTTGCTGATAACACCTATTCCTCAAAATAATTTATATGCCATATAATCGTTCTGACGTTTTAATTATAATGGAAAATAAAAATAAATCTACATAGATACACGTTCAACATTAAACGTATTTATTTTGAAACAAATTTCATTGTCTAGGTCTGCCTGACCGATTAAATACCCTATAGTTTGCAGTGTTTGTGCATTTGTTTATTTTATTTATTAAACTTATTGTTCTTTATTCGCTTCGAGATTTATTAATGGCGATAATATATGGATTACAGTAGGCCTGAGAAGCGGCACGGAACGGTTCCGTTTGTAAGGAAACACGTGTAAATACGGGAATACAGCCTGGGGTAAAGCGTGTTATCTACGGTTGTAAATCATATGTAGTTTGTGGTATTTTTGACTTGTTCAAATTTAGTTATATGTTCCTTTCATGATTGCCAGACCCGATGCCTTTAGTAATACTTTGCTTTATATAGAATAAATTGCTTTTAAGGTGCACGGAGGTATTCCGAAGAAGTCACCATATACTGTATAATAGAATGAAGATTTCTTTTTATATTTTATAGCAAATTGCCTTTTATTATTATTATTATCATTATTATTATTACTATTATTATTATTATCATCATCGGTATAGTAGTAATGATGGTGAATAATTTTAGCAGTCTTCGTTATTGCATTTTTTTGCTAGTCATTCTGCTTCATTTGGATGATTCGTTAAATTCGTTAAATATATATTATATATATGCGTGTGTTTGTGTGTGCTTGTGTGTGTGTGTGTTTATAAAATTGCTAAATTGTTGTTTTATATTGGAGGAGAAAATGTGGATTTTAACGGCACATGTATTAAAAATGGCTTTTACGATTTACGATGATTTTGTATTTTAGAATTTACTAATTTGTTTCTAGTGTATGAGTTATTCACATTGACTTCTTATTAGTAGCACGGCCGAATACCTATTACTCCTACCAGTATCACTACCAATACTAATAACAACATTCAACGGTGTTATTTTTTTCTGCTGTTAAATTTGTTTCGTGTGTCATTTCATAGAAAGTTGACATGGTTTTTGGTTGTAATTAGTATGCTAGTTTAATCACATAATTATCGCGGCACTGTTCAACATTAATTCATAAGGTGGACAATAGTACTGTGATGTAGTGATGTGAAGCACAGACAGAGAGCAGCCGCGGCACCAGAGCGGGATGTAGCGTCTGCGCGGCAGCGCATAGACTCAGGGAACCGCGCGGGGCGTCGTCCGACGATGTGACGTCACGGCGCCGGTGACCTGGGTGGCTGCGGCCAGCGCGGTGCGTGGCGTCGCCGGAGCTGTTGTTAGTTTCCAGAGAAAAGCTGAGTTACTGCACATTGATAAGACAAACCCACCTCGCCAGCTGAGAGCCGGGTAAAATCAACAAGTACAATGGGATAAAAAAAACACGAGCGCAGCGTCGCTCGACGGGCGGATGCAGCTCGGGTCTTCGCGCCGGCTCGTCGCGCCTTTGTGGGTCCCGGGCTTTTCTGCTTGCTGTCTTTCACCGCACGGTTGCGCTTCATGCTTGTCATTACATTTTTAAGGGCCTTTTTGTGTCAGCGGCTTAAACATCGTGGGTCATTACGGCTCACTGCTAGACCCCCTGGCAACAAACAAAGCGCGACATCTATCGCTCGGCGTCGCCCTCCCTGGCCGCCTTTTCAGCCGGCTTCCCCAACAAGACCGTGAGCATTTAGCGGCGACAATGCGCGTTTCATAGCCGCGGCCCCCGAATGCCATCGCCCTGGCGACGCGAACACGAGGCCGGTGCAGCTCGGCTCGAGCGTGGCGGAGCATTTCGAGGGGGCTTTATCTCTAGCCTCATTAATGCCCCCTTCCAGTATTCCTGCATAGGCTGAGTTTGATCATGCTGTGTGTGTGAGCGGCTGATGTTACAGACCAAGATGGGAACATTAGGCCTAGAGAAAGGCACCTAATACCCGCTTTAAAGAAAAATACAGTTTCCTATTCGCTTTTTGAAGAAAAAGTGTATTCGAGAAAAACCGATTTTTATCTTTCTGAACACCATGTGTTTGGAAGCGCAGATTTATTTTTTTTAAAATTAAGAGTTTAGAAAAACACTTTTTATTCAATATAAAATAATGTTGTGTGATATGCGGCTCTCCATACAATCATGAACAGTTATTCCTCTTGCCCAATTCGTATACAGTCTTAAACAGAAGCGGGACAGATGGATAGCTCTTTTATATGTTTTTTGTCCCGTCTTGCCTACCTTAGTTAAAGCAGAGAAATAATCTACTCCACAATAAAAAGCGGCGCCCGCCTTTCGCGCCATTTCTCTGTGTGCTCGGGGACGTGCGGCGGGAGCGAGCGCCGGGATCGAATCGAATCGGACTCTGATCACAAACAACCTCGCTTGACTTCGTTAGCTGCTTAGGTCCGAGCTACTTCCGTTTCGCCTTTTTTAAAGACACCCGGAAAAACCTCTTGGCAGTGGCCGCTAACTCTGAAACAGACGGCGGCATTAGTTGGTTTTATTTGAAGACAGTAGTGTAGTTCACACCTTTCTGACTTTTATGACGTTCATTTAGGACGCATTAGTATCCCACAAAAGCAATGCCGACGAAGAAGGAGATTCTTGGCTCTTGGAGGCTGTGCCTAATTATAGTGCAAAAAAAAAACAAGGCAGACGTGCCCTGTAATTATCGGCATCATAAATCACCGGATTGACACGCGTCTCGTTTCGCACCCTTTCTACCATCCGCAGCGCCGCACTTTATTTTTTTTGGCCGGGTTGTTTTGTTTAAAACGCCATTGCCTCATTGCTTACTAAAACATGACGTAAACTGAATGTTTGACAAACCCGTGTTATTAATTAAAAATATGCCTCAGATTCCAGTTATTATGATTTAATTTAGCAGCTACCCGTTCACAGATGTGTCCAAATAGTTTTGTTCGTGTCACATAAGGTCCCCTCAGTCATTGCAGACTCCTTTTTTACACTGAAACTGTATGTAAATTATGAAATACATTGCTGTGTTGTTAATAATAGTAATATTATTAGACCTGTGAATGGTACTTTGGATCTGTATAGCTGTTTATTACCATAAATTACCAGACTTCTCCCTGGCCGGTCACCTGGGTGAGATGGCGCGTATGATCACCCTCATGCAAGGCCGTGCACTGAGCTTCACTTTAGCTACCGGAATCCGGAAAAACAGTGTGAATCTCTGTGTCTGCGCGTCTTTCCACGCTGTGTGGCAGATTCAGTTATATTATGTTATTCAGGAGCTGCTGAGTGGGACAGTGCCGGTTTTGGCTGGTGGGCCGACTGACCAAACACCGTTTTAATTAAATATGAAATATTTATTTGACATTATTAACCTGTGAATTTAGATGCAGTTGTGAGCAAACTTTGTAAACTGTGAAGGTCCACAGCGGTGTTTGTAGGTTTTGTAGTGTTTGAAATGGTTTCTGATTAAATATCCCCCTTTTATGGTTATTATGATTATTTTTCAATCTTAAAATGTTTTTACTTTGCGGACTTTCTTTTTTACCACTGCAACCTGGCCAAAATATTCAGTGATCTTTCTGGAAGTTTCTGTGGTGGGTGGAAGAACGCGGACGGAGTGGGGGAGTTCAGACTGCACGCTTGCCTCAGCCCTGGGGAGGGAGAGTGTGCATCCCCCAAAAGCTCCCCCACGCCCACCCCATTCTGCGTTTAGATCGGCGCGGCTCAGTTTACAGGAAACACGGAGGAGCGTTTATCAAAGCTGACTGGGGTGAGCGTGTGTATCCCACTCTCCTTCCTCCTGGCTTCGTTTGAGAATGCGCCAGCCGTATTTGGAATGGCAAGTATGGAGGGGGGGGTGTTATACCTGGGAAAATCCCAAACTTGCACTAATTTTCTCGCAATGTTGACTGTGTGGTGTCTCCCAGCAGTGCTGATGGCTCTCTTTTTTGGGCCATTAGCTTGCCCCCCTCATTCCAGTGATATGTTGTTTTTTAATTATCTGTGCTCAGGATCCTGGCTGTATTAATGCTGACATTGCTGGCTGTGCTTGAGCGTGTGTGTCTGGGGGGAGCGGTACCGGCTCAGGGGTGTCTTCCTGGCCTGGGATTCGTTCTGCATGACCGTGGTTTGGTGGTGGGGGGGTAGCTCTGCATGGCCAGTGCTTTGTCATGTGGCCTTAATCCTCCCTCTGCTAAGATGGGGGGAGGGGAGTGGACCCCTTTAGTCCCTTTCATCTTGGCTGGCATCCTGGAACCCCCCCCCCCCCCATTTACCTTTACAATGACTACTGCAAACCCCCCCAGACCAAGGTTTAAACAGTTTATAAACACCATTCTCAAGGCAGCCGATTTTAAACCACCAGTAGCTGCTCATTTTTCAGTGACTTTTGTGAGATGTTTTCCTTTTTAATGTAAAGGATGAAAAAGAACAGAAGGCGAACAGCAGGTGGCGAAGCAGCTAAAGTTATGGGTGCATCGCCAGGCCTTCCCAGCTTTCTGTCCTCAGAGGCTTCAGCTGTAGGGCCCTTAAACAGACATTTTGAATTCCTTCAGTAAATATCCAAACCTGTAAAAAGTGGCATAAAACTCACTGTTTGTGTGGCTGCAAAATGTCACGTTTCGCTCCAGCTCGTGCAGCACCCTGAGTGAGGCACGATAAATCTTATGAGGCGGCCAGAAATGAGGGAGCATGGAGGTCACCGTGGCGACCAGGACCATCTTACCATGTGACTTCAGCAGGTCTGGGCCAGGGCCGGCTCCTGTGCGAGGAAGTATTGGGTTCTGCATCAACATGGGTTTCCCCGTCCCTGCTGGCCTGGTATGATGCAATCATTCTGCATCTCAGGTGACACCCTGTCCACACAGCATCGCCCTGTGTCTTTAGTAACACGAGATTTCAGGTGTTTCTTTTCTCTCTCGTTTTTATGGCTTGTTTGTGTGCCAAGCTGTTTTTTTTGTCACAGGAAAATTGATACTTTGTTCTGCTTTGCTTGCCGGCAATGTTAATGGCCAGTGGAATTGTGGGAATTCAGCTCTTTGGTTTTTAATAACCCCGGTTCTGCAGCAGAAGTTATGCTGTTGTTGCTGTGTTCCGCTTTGAAACGTCTGCTGAAGGGCACTGGGAATAATAAATGATTAGTTATGCATATGGGTCATATCGTAAAGTTAGCTTTCGTCGGACTGCTTTGTTGGGCTAACTGGCTCGTTGCTGCAGTTAATGTTTTGGTTAAATATCTAAAGAAAATTAGCATTTTATTTGACTATCAGGCATACCTAAGGGAATGGTAATTATTAATAAAAGTTGCTGTGCATGTGTATACATGTACGTAGTCTACTGTAAAATGATATGTGTAATAAATTTGTTCTGCTGGAATTTGTCTGTTGATTCAGGGATAGATGTGTCTTTCTCAGTTGGAGTTTGATTTGGCAAGCTTCTGCATTATTACCGGATGCAGTCAGGTTGGAGCTTAAAATGTATCCGCTTTTGAAATGCACACTGCCAGGCAGCTCATTTTCACACTTTTTGTTTTTGTGGATTTCAGGGCTGGTTTCCAGAAATGTTTGTGTTTTTTTTTTTTTTTTTGCGTCTCAGTCTTTCCACTAAAAGCTCTTCCCTTCCCCTTTCATAGCCTCCCACAGATCGGCCTTTGCTAGAGGGAGATGATTTCAGCGGTCAGTGGCAGGGCTGGCTTCCCGGGGGACCGGTTTAGCTGTCCTGGTAACTCTCCACCAGATCCGCTGATGGTTGAGCTGCCAGATCATAGGGGACTGGGGGGGTAGCCATTGTCGCTAACCTGTTAGCTGCCACTCGTCTCGTCCACCACAAGGAGACATGAGGGCTTGCCAAGGCCCAGACACCAGCCTGAGAGGCAGCGGCGCGTGAACAAAGCTATTCGGGCACTCGGCAAGCAATGGGGATGTGGTCAAACCAGGAGCCCACAACGGCTGAATCTGCTGTCCCCTGAAATGCCAAGTACCGTCATGAGACTATCCTTCAATTAAAACAGGGACGACCACTGAATATAAAGAATCCCCAGCATAAATGTTGACACTTATGTCACCTGGGGTTGAGGGACGATTTTCATGTGGACGTCAGGTGGATCCAGGAGTCAGGTGGCGTCACAACTTGCGCCATTTATCATTTGCTTCCAGTGTGTCTGACAGGGAATGTGTCTGTATGGAGTCGGGGGTTGGATTTGTCCAGGTGACCACACTTTAGACATCTTTGAGCATCTTCATACCATCATTAAAGCCACACTGGGCTGTCCACATCTGCAGCTCCTGCCACCAGCCATCCACTTTCTCCGCCCTCAGCGCCTCCCTCTTAACATTGCCCCTGCCATCTAGAGGTCAGTGATACCAGGGTGGCTCCTGGCCCAGCCTCAATGTCCCCGTTCCCACACACTAGGCCCGTGATTCACCGTGTCACAAAAACATGGGTCCGCTGGCATGTTCGGACTGATCCGTATCCCTCAGGGAACATATTCTGAATGGGGGTCACGTCTGCCCCTCTCCTGGCCAGCGCTGGGTCACTGATGGGCACCCCCACTCCCTTTAGTCCCACAGCTTCTTGCCTCCCCCCCGCTTTATCTTGTAATGGGATTAAGCCCCAAACGGCCGCATTTCCGCACGGGACGGGCGACAGAGGGCTGTTCTTCAGTCACGGGTGGCGACACTAAGCTCTCCGCCCCTTTGTCCGAGGGGGGTGCTGGCGGAAGCGACAGGCCCTAATCCCCTCACTCATGTCAAGGGTAAAAAAGGAAGAATACTGTGCAACTGGATGGAGCTCTATAATACCCCTGTAATTCCCCCCTGCCCTCCCCC
>JABFEA020000043.1:2488478-2522444 GCA_019775915.2 Cyphomyrus plagiostoma
CACCCCCCACGTCCTTCTCCACAGTCAAGTGAGCATGAGGTTGATCTTATGAGCGCCCCTCTTTCACTCACCAATTCTAACAGTCAGGGCAGGCTGGCACAGGGGAGCGTTGGGGTGGGCGTGGCCAGGGACCAGCCCGCTCTGTGCTCCAGTCGCCAGGCTACTTTCAGTCTCATGATCAGTGAACCAGTTAGTGTTGTCATGATACCGTCATGCCGCCCCAGCGATACCTGCCATGCCATATTCTGATACCGATACTGAAACGACACCACAGCAAAAAACTAAAACGTCAGGAAAATTAAGGGATAAACGGATGACAGAACACAAATTTTTAAATTAATAGTTTTAATTAACATATTTTGTCAATGTCACTCAAACAAAATATAGTCTATTTTGTCACAGGTGCAGAGCCATACTGAACATGTTTGGACAAAACTAAAATGATTCAGTTGCAGCTGCAGAGCTATGCAGTCATTTAACATGTTTTAATACACTTATAACACTGATAATTGCATTATTGTAAATCATTAGATCAAGGTCATGGTGGTGTCAAAGATTACATGGTATCCAGTATTGTCCCCTATACTTGTTTCTTATTTATTTTACAGTTTTTTAAATTTGCAAGATATCACTTAATAACCAGCAACACGCCTCCGTGGCAGAGGATTGCACTTTACTGAGGCCCCCACATTTTCTAGTAGCAGAGAATATTTACACAAATGTACTGTGTGCCCTGATTGCCGAGCTAAAAAGATTATCTAAAAACATAAAGGCAAATGGAACAGGCTATCATTTCCCTTAATTTTGCTTCTCAAACTGAAGTGGTAAAAATTTGCTTGTCACAAAATGGATCCCACTCTTTTGACTTGTATGTTAGGACACGGCTACTGCTCTTTAAATTCTTTGAATAAGTTGAGATGTTGCTTGGATGCTTTGTCAAGTTCAGTGTGTTGGCTCCCTTTGTCTGCACTAAAACAGTTTTTACACACAAGCTTTGCAGTGTCTGTGGGCTTGACTGCTGACAACATAAGCAGAATAACGCCACAGTTTGCTCCGCACATCCGCTTTGTCGACAAGCTGGAGAGCTGGTAGCAGCTGTGGATCTCCTGTAATGGTGCGACATTTGTGATTTTAACCAAGGTTTGTTACCGTTAAGACTCGCTAGCTGACTACGTGATGAGCCGTTAACTGCATTTTTAAGAAACACGAGTAGTTAGGGTATAATATTGTGAAACGAATGTTATTTTTTTCACATGACTTATTGGTGGTATTTCGCTTACTCCTTAGCACTATTTAGCTTAAATAAGGCTATTTGACATTTCGGAACACAAATGTTTCACATCTGTTTATGCAAACAGGAAGTGCTAGTGAAGAAACCATAATGTTTTTTTAAGTGAATTAAATCAAACGAACTGTCCCAAAAAAAGGACCAGAGATAAATAAGGTTCGCAAGCGCACTTTGCATGCGGGGAGAGGGAGCAAAAGCAGAGAACCGCTGATACAATGTGACATAGGGAATACTCAAGTACCGATACTAATAAATTGGAAAATAGTATCGTTTTTAACAACTGGGTATCGCGGTACATCTGTAGTATCAGATACCGTGCAACAATAGAACCAGACGTGATGTCGCTTTTTCCCTGGTTGGAATGTTGGAAGCCATCACAGAAAAATTTGGAGGATTTTGTCCTCTGCTTAAATAGTCAGCTGATGTTTACTTTGCCCCATTCTCTGCCTCACTCACCTCCCGGGACTGAGCTTCTATAGCTGTTTTCCCAAACGGGCCGGGCTCCTGGTAGATACCTCCAAGTGAAGAGGAACTGCCTGGGACAGAAAGGAGCTGTTGCTGAAGCCTGCCCGCCCTGCCAGGACTCCCCGGAGGCGAGCAGGAGAACGGGGGGGTGACCGGGGAGCACATCGAAATGCGGAAAGCGAAAGATGGCAGCTCCTGGGCCGCAGGGCACCAGGGCCGAGAGTGGGGGGTGTCGGTTGGCCCTGGAGAACTTTACCTGGAGGGAAAGCTTGGAGGAAAAGCTCCAGTTTTTTTTTTTTAAATTTTGCGGGGGGGTGCCATCATCCCGTGGCACCCCCTGCCACCCACAGCGTGCATGTGGTCCCCTGCTGCCTGAATTCCTTTATGTTCCTGAGCCTGCCCCCCTCCGGGGTAATCTGTTACCTCTGAAAGTGCCCTGGGGGGCTTCATTTACTCATCTGACTGTTTGGAAACCCACAGATCAGGTGCCCTGAAACAAATCTCATTACCCTGACCACGGTCCTCAGAGACCCTGACCCCCCCTCAGTCAGAGCTAATGTGAAGCTGGCAGGTGGGCTTGGTGGGGGGCTGAGCTTTCCTCAGTGCTAAACAGGCAACGTGACACTAGTGTCCACATGGGGTGCATGCATGTCGACCAGCCTTAGATTGTTAAGCAGCTGAAATGGATCGAGATACAGGAGGACTTAATGGGTAGAGTGGAGTGGTGCTCAGTGGTGAGGGATCACAGCAAGCGAGATGTGTCCGGTGAGGGTTTACACCTGGCTGACTTGGGTGAATCTATAGACTATTTCTTGGCTACCTTTACAAAGTCACTTGTTCCTAGCTTTGCTACTCCAAGGTTCCTATATGATTTTGCACTTGTGGCTTCCTGTCCAAGCACTAAAGTTGTCGCTCTTTGTTGTCTTAGCAGTATAGTGGTCTGCAGGGTTGTCCTGCCTCGTCTCCTTGTATCTTTGTCTGTTGGCATTACCATACATTTTCTGCCCCCACTTGTCCTATTCAGGGTCGCTTGGGGTCCGGAGCCGATCCCAGAACATATGGATGCAAGGCAGGGAATAACCATCACAGGACACACTCACACACCAGTCACTCACACACGCACATCAACAGGCAATTTGGTAACTCAAGTCAGCCTCAGCATGTGTTTGGACTATGGGGGATACTGGAGTACCTGGAGGAAACCCTATGATGATACAGGGAGAACATGCAAACTCCACTGGGCAGAGAATATTTAGCAATTAAGATTAAGTGATGATGTTAGCAACCTGCCCAGGAAAGCCTGGTTTTCATGTTGTGGGGGGAGCACCCACTGTGTCCTCTATTCTTAGCTGTTTTATTTTTGAGGATGGGGTCAGCCTGCCTTGCAATGTGGTGTTGCCCATTGCAGAGCACCAGCCCTTTTTCTATATTAGAAATGGAAAGCGTTGTCATGTTCACCATTCATCAAAAGCTTGCTGGAGCCAGTGGGTAAACCTTTAATATGGGCACTGGGGGCATCAGTATTTCGAAGGAAGGGGGCTCCATGTGAACTGGAAAAGGACCATGTAGATCAGTGAGGGTTTCCAGCACCTAAATGCACCAAAAGCTGCCCTGGGGGAGTGGGGGGCAGGCACTTCGCAGATCAGGCTCCTCCTTGCTCACCTGTTCCTCCTCCAGCCTTCCGGCCTTTTTTTCCGTAACGTAAAGCGAACTCAGCGTCCCGTACCTAAAATTCAGCGAAGTGGAAAGCCACGCCCCCTTGTGAGTGGCGCATTGTTGGAGCTGTGCTTCCCTTTGAGCTGTAGGGAGTCCAGGGGGGTTCCCCGGTCAGCAGATGAGTACACCCCGCCTAGCCTGCGTCTTGGCTGAGGGCACGACACACCCTTTTCACTGGCAGCACTGCAGTTCACTGGCTCCCCAACTCGACAGCTTCCCGTTGGCCTTGTGGCTGTAGCTGTCATGGTGTAGTTTCTAGTACATACTGCATGCTGCGATGGTGGAGATGAGTGCTATATCCTAGCTGTCAACACAGGGGAGGCAAACGTGAGGGGGGTGGCTGGGGGTTTGGGCCAGGGTCCAGATTGCCGCCTTTCCCCAGCCCATATCTGTCAGCCCCTTGCCCCCCAGCACAGGACCGGGACACCGAAAGCATGGGGGCGGGCCATGCCCCTGGAGAGGGTAGCATTCGGAAGCAAAATGCCATCGCAGAATAGGTGCATTGATCGGGGGGGGTCAAGCTGTAAGTGCCTCTGTGTTGTGTTTGCAAATGGGCCGAGGAAGCTTAACAGACGGGTTCCTGTTTCTCTCACTTTCTTTCCCTCCTGCTATCTGCTCCTCTTTTCCCCAAGCGAATCCCCCCCTCCCCACGTTTGCACACTCACACCTCGACTTTGACCTCCTCCACACGTTTGTCTCAGTGACGTGAGGCGTGAAGGGAAGTTGGCACAGCACCCGCCCCCAGGGAGGATACCCTTTCAGCCACTGGGGGAGGGGGTGTCAAGCTCCGAGACACTGAGCCTCGGCACGTGGGCGGCTGTGCGGCGCAGCATGTTTCCCACACGGGGCAGATCGGGTGGCTCCAAGGGTCACTCACATGTGTGCCCCCCATACATCTGCACCCCACATGGTCTCATGTGTACTTACATATGTGGTCAGATTGATTGGTCCAAATTCTCGCAGAGACGGAGCATTTAGACTGTATGGCAGAGAAAGGACAGGAGAGAAAGGGGGGAGAGGAGAAGGCGGAGTGACAGGAGAGAAGGGACAGGAGAGGGGACAGGAGAAGGAGGGGTGACAGGAGAGGGGACAGGAGAAGGAGGGGTGACAGGAGAGAGGGGACAAGAGAAGGAGGGGTGACAGGAGAAGGAGGGGTGACAGGAGAGAGAAGAGATCAAAGTAGGGGACAGGAGAGGAAGGGGAGAGAGCAAGGTGGTGGGAGAGGAGAAGGAGAGACAGGGAAAGAGAGAGGGGGACAGTAAAGTAAGGAGAGGAGAGAATGTAACAGGACATGAGAGGACACACAAGTAAGGAGGCAGGAGAGAACAAGAAAGGACATGACATAGCAGGAGAGGAGCTGCAAAAGACACGATTAGAAAGGATGGACAGGAGTGAGAGGACAGAAGGCCTGGCCAGGTAGCTTTTCCAGCGTGAGGCAGTGCTGTGCCAGGTAAGTGTTACTGTATATCAGCTCACCTACAAACCAGAGAAAGATGCCCCCCCCCCTCTACAGCAGGAGTGATGGACACAGCCAGCCACCAGGGGCCTCTCATCCTCATTAACACCCCCCCGAGTCAGGCCTGCGAGATACCGCTACAGCGCCACTCACTGTCATGTGTTTCTGTTTTCCTGCTAGGGAGGCATCTCTAGACAACTGCTGTTTATTATTTTATTGTGAGCTCCATGTTTGCCTCGGCTTTTAGCGGGGGGAGAGGGCCCGCGTGGCACCCCCCACCCCGTCTTGTGGTGGACTGCTCCTCTAGTCCCCATGGCTCCTGTACTTTTATCCCCGTCTTCAGTTAGGTGGATCCTCTGGTTATGGCTGCCAGTGTGAGAGATGTGTGTGTGTGGGGGGGGGGGGGTCAGTACCTCACTTTTGTGAGAGAACTCAGTTCAGTGTTCGATCAAAACCCAAATGGACAAAAGCAAGGCAATCACTGTCTTATTTTAGTTTCACAGACACCGCTGTTGTTTCCGGTTTGATCCGGTGTCTGCTACGCGACGGGGATCTCTGTGCGCCATGCCATGAGGCTTGCTCCACGATGCCACCGCCTGAGCCCTGTGCTCTTGTTTTGCAGAAAATCGCTGTGTTTTTTGCTCATCTGGGAACTATTTCGGTGTGATTTATAGCTGCAGTAAACTGTGGTTTCAGATAATAAAAAGAACATTAATGCAAGAAATAATATCAGTTATTCTGATATTTTGTGGCAATTAACAAGGGGAAATAAATACCATAGTAATCTTAAATGTGAACTATCATCGTGCAAAGTGCGGACAAAGGAAGACGCATGTTTTGCGTCAGAAATTCAGAATCGCTCACTGTAATTAAAATAAATCATAACGTAACAGGGTTTCTGACAGTTTCACATGGTTCTATCCCAGAGTCCCGAGCCCTGGACTTGTTAGCGGTGTCCTAAACTGATGCAAGAGAATTGTTCCAAGTCCATTCGTAATGTCGCATTGCGTAGTCTGGGGCAGCTTTGTTGGGAAGGGCGCTACATAAAAATGAGGAGTGCGGAGGAGTGTCGGGGGTGTTTTAAAAGTAGTGATTCATATCCGTGGGGTGGGGTGGGGTGGCCAAGTCCATTCCCATGATGCTCTGGGGCCTGTTTAAGTGAGACCCTTTCTCCTGTAAATGTCCACGCCAAGATCTCCCTTCATTATGAACTGGGCTTCCAGGGGGTGTTGCAAGAAGATGGGCCATCACCTCCCCTGGATATGGATGTCTTTGGGAGTCTGCCAGTGACGACGGGAGCCCATCTACACTGTCCCGCAAATGCTTTCTTGCATGTAGAGGAATCCTGTCAGACTCCTGTGTACTCCTGGCTGGCTTCTGAAGCACGTGGTAACTGGGTCAGCACGCAAGCTAGAAGTAAATCCCCATGTATTTTGGTGTTCTTCAGGAAAACATTGAATGACACACTAAATCAAAATGCCCAGCCCCAGCTGCCTCCCGCACCCCTGTCTACCTAAACACTATATCACTATTCTGGCTTCATGAACTTCCTGGGTAGTGTGGGGTAGTGTGAAGCAGAAGGCAGAAGCTGTGTAAGCCTTTGTTATTGTTGGATTTTTTTGTTGCTGGTTTGGCTCGTTGAAGAAGAGTTTTCAGAACAAGTGAACACCATCGCGCCCCCCCCCCCACCAGCAGCGGCGACTTTGAAAAACCACATAGAAATATTTTAAAAGGTGATGTGGAAATGTCAACCTCTCCACCAGACGACACGTAATGGGCAAAGTCCAGCATGAAGGGGGTGTGGGGGGGGGTGGTTATGGCTGGTTTTTCGGACCCTGCCAGGGGGTGGGGGGTGACGTTAAAAATAAAAATAGGTTTACATCCCGCGGTTTTAGTATCCTTCTGATCAACCGTTTTACAGGTACCGCGAGGAAGTTATTAAATGGGAAGTAAGTGCCTTTATGGGTGTAATACTACTGGGGGTGTCCCATGTTTAGCTGGTTGGCTGGGCGCCATCGAACCGCCCCACCGCTTTTTCTCCCGGGTGATTCGCGCTTAAGTCCCTCCCCCGGGTTGTCTGCTACCCTAGGCCTGTTACTGCCGTGATCTCTATTGAAGCTTGAAACGGGGCCCTGCATAGTGTTCAGATGTCACTTGCAGGCCGGCCCGCCCTGCTTCACTCTGTCCGGCTCACTGCCTACCCCAGCGCCCCCGTGTGCCCGTAGAATTTAATGGATCCTTGGCAGGCATCAATGGAAATTCTTATTGTGCACGAACCAATCGCCTCTTCTCTGGTTGCCTTCCGTTTTATTTGTACAATTATCGTCCACAGGCCTTTGATACGGAGGCAGGAACACATGGCTTTACAAAAAAAAAAAAACATGAAAAACAAGCAAGAGAAGCACAAATAAAGAGGAAGATGGCATTGTCTGGTAATTATTAAGGCCAATGAAGCTGTAAATAATTTGAATCTGAACATTTGTGTGCAGTAAGGTATGTTATGTGGAGCGTGCCACCTCCTGGGGGAACACAAAGCGGGGGACATCGCTAATCGGCCTTCTATCTAAAGCCAGGCTCCTTGGCAGCCCCGTTCTGAAGCAGAACTTAGTACTTAGAAGCAGGTCGCCGGAGAATCGGACGTAGTGCCGAGTACCTCCGCCCGGGTCTCCACCGATCCGCGTACGCACAATGGGAGCTGATTGGCAGGCCGGCTGCAGGCACTTTCCCGGGCTTACCGAAGACAGCGATTTTAAGCGGTTTGATGTGAGAACATCAGTTGTCCGTCATCGCATCCTTGTGCGCGATCCAGAAGCTTAAGGGTAATTACCATGCACAGATTTGACAGCCGGTACAGCAAGCATCCTGCAGTAGCAAAGCTGCCTGTTAAGGAAGCAGGGGAGTGAACTAGAGGCCCAACTAGGCTCACTAATCTGTGTCAACAAACAAAAATGTAATCTTTCCGACAATGGCTAACACCCGGTGCAAACGTGCCAAACTACCAGCTTGCTTAGGATTGCCACCCGTCCCTTATAAAGCAGGACGCAGCAATTTATTTTCCAATGCAGGACAATCCTTTATTATAAGGGACGGATGGCAACCCTAGGCTCACTGTACTGAACCCAGAAAGGGCACCAAAGAGACAACCAAGCAGTCTCCCACTCGGCAGCATGACACGGTGGGTTAACCCTGCCAAAAAGACTACAGAACTGCACTGGTAGCAGTTAGCACAGCTTTTGGGGATAAAGCTTGTTAGCATTTAACATGGTTTTTGGAGGGAACATTTGCTATTGTTTAGCGCAGTTTTCGGGGTAGCGCTTGGAAGCATTTAGCAAGTTTTGGGGGATAATGCTTGGTAGCTGTCAGCACAGTTTTCTGGAGTAAAACTTGTTAGTGTTTAGCGTGGTTTTTGGGGGTAACACCTGTTAGTGTTTAGCATGGTTTTCAGGGCTAACACTTTGCGTTTAGCATGGTTTTTGGGGGTAACACTCGTTAGCATTTAGCGTGGTTTTCAGGGGTAACACTTGTTAGCATTTAGTGTGGTTTTCGGGGGCAACACTTGTTAGTGTATAGCATGTTTTTTGGGGGTAACACTTGTTAGGAATTAGCGCAGTTTTCAGGGTAGCGCTTGGTAGCATTTAGCATGTATTAGGGGGTAATGCTTGGTAGTATTTAGCATTTATTGGGGGTGATGCTTGATAGCATTTAGCATGTATTGGGGGATAATGCTTGGTAGCATTTAGCATGTTTTGGGGAATGATGCTTGGTAAAATTTAGAATGGTTTTGGGGGTAATGCTTGGTAGTGCTTAAGGTTTTTCGGGTTATGCTTGGCAGCATTTGGCACAGTATTAGAGGAAGCGGTTGGTAGCATTTAGCGCAGTATGGGGGAAGCCGGATGGTAGTACTTACTGTGGTTTTGCGGGAAACGGTTAGTAGCCTTTAGCGTGTTTTCATCTTGTTTTTCTGGTTGATGCAACCTGACCCTTTTCTGCTGTCAAAGTCACCTGATGGAGCCACTCAGCAGGGTCACCTGAGATGTCCCCTGAACCCGGCGCAGCAACTGTTTGAAACCCAATACAGGAGCATGAGATGGATCTGTGCAGGTGGACCATGGTGGAGCTGCCATGGTACAAGCTTCAGAGGTTCATATCTTTGACCTCATTGCATTGGCACAATGTGGCTGGGCATTGTGGGTAATTTCTCACCAAATAAGGTAGCATCTTGGAAAGATGGCCAGCTGTTCATTTGTTTATAAGACAGATCAATTAGACTTCTATGGGCCAATGAGAGAGCAGGTGTTTTTTATCTCAGGCATTCAGGAAACATTTACCACCAATCTAAGTGATGTGATCAAAAATCAGGGGGTGTTTTGGTTTGTCCTTGCCAACTGGAGGGGGGGCAGCAGCCCTCATCTCTTTGCCGGCTTCCGGCCAGACGCCGGATGGCAGTGTTCTGTGGCTCTAAAACTGTCCCTGGCAGGCAGAAGTTTATGTGCAAGATCCCTAAGACTCTGAAGATCAAAGGCCGACCAAAGGTAGAATAATCGGCGGGCGGGGGGGTTAGTTGCCAGGGGTTATCGTATAACTGTGCCGTTTATGGCATGGCCCACAGCAGGGAGCCGCATCGTGACGGAGCGGGCTGCCGAGTAAACCGTTTTTATTACTATAAGCGAATGAGACAGAAAATCAGAAACAGGCCTTTAACTGAAGAACAACAGCCATAAAAAGAGGGAAAAACACACTTGTCTTTTTGTCTTCCTTTTATTGGGCTGCAATGTTTTCTTTTCTCTGTCCGGGCCTGAGGGCAGCCACCGACTAGCCAAAGCCGTGCCCAATGGCTTTTTCCCAGTTTCTCTGCAAGCGTGGCCTCTGGCTCACAAGCCGGGGCTGTTTGTCTCACAGGGGGAGACCGCAGTCGTGTTTTTTTTGCCCAGCGGACACTCTGACCTGCGTTCTGCCTCCCAGCAACCAGCTCCAACCTAGTATTTTCTGCGGGGAAACCACTGAGGCTGTAATCCTGCCCCCACAAGAGGGTTTAGTGGACTAATCAGATGATAGATGGTAAACAAAAACAACAATATCAGAGTAATTGTACCATGTGCTTGATTTATTAGAAAATAAGCCTGTATTGGAAGGATGAATTTGGGGTCTTTGTTTCCAGACAGTTTTTAATTCCACACTGGGAGAACACTGGTTTGTGTGGTGGGGCCTGACTGCACTGTGTTTTTGAGCTGCACGTAAACATATCCGGATTGCCCCGGAGGGACTCTAGGTCTTCTGCTGGGAGTGGCATGGAGCTGTGGGGAGGGGCAGGCAGACCCAACCCAGCGGAGACTGACAGGAGCTCAGAACTAGTGAAGAAGGAGAAGAGCAGCCCCCAGTCTGCTGTGTGCAGGACAGCGACACGGAGGGAGTGTCCGACACGTCGGGTTTTCCGTGACAGGATCACATCCGGTTTGCCGTGACGAAAAGTGTGCTCCGTGTCCTGCACTGTTAGCTACGTTTGTGCTTTACTGCAGTTCCGGAACATAGCTTTCATCTGCTCCCGCCTTCCTGACCTGCATGACAAACATAATGCAAGAGATGTGGAAAATGAAACAAGAAAAGGATAATTAGGAGACACTCACCACTCCCCAGTGATTCCCTGGCTTGCTGGATGCGTCGTTTGGGGGTTGGCTGCACAGTCGCTCTCTGATGTCAGACTCTCCTTTCTGTCAGTGCGATGGCCAGGCAGGGCAGGACAGCCGGAAGGGAACCCAGTGAGGGAACCCAGCGAGGGAACCCAACGGATCACAACAAGTTGGGGCAGAACCCGAGCGAGGCCTCGGAGGGATGCGGCGCCCAGCCAGGCATGATGCGTGTGAGCATCTGGGAGCACAGAGAACGTTGGCATCCCTTTGATGGTGCTGGTGGAACCTGCTCCCGTTCAGCACTTGAAGCTCTATCCCGGCGCACCCTGTCACGTCTCTCAGCAACAAAATTAGGCGCATTTTTTAATTAATGGGGCCTCTAATGTCGAAATGAGGAAAGGGGCGTCGCTCCTCACCTGTCGTCGCTCTGCTCCTCTGATTAAGCTTCGTATTCATGCATGTTCTCTGATCGTTATTTCCCGCACACATCTCTGCCAGGTTAGCAGTTATCGATGTGTTATTTTTTGTCTGAAATCCCTTTTGTTTCAAAGTAGCGTTTCCAGTGACTCATACAGGCTCTGTAGGACAGGCAATGATGCTGATCTGCACAAAATCACCTGGGTTACGTTTGGGGGGGGGCGGTGGCTGTGATTGCCAGGCCGGTTTGGGGGTGGCGCTCGGCAGCCCACCACTCGGAACCCTCTGGGGTTGTCCACACAGGGGTCTGCTTCTGAGCCTCACATTATTAGTTCTGCACTTAGGAGCATGTGCTTCATCGGCGCTGCTCCCCGTCTTCGAGAAATGAGGGGATGCGGGGGGGTGGTGGCCGTGTAACGGTAATTACTCCATTGATATTCCTCACACAATAAGGCTGTCGCCGCTCATTTGCATAAAGTCGCTCATACCTCTGCAGCAGATGAGAGCGGCTGGGCCCATCCAGCACATGCATTATTTATATGAGGTAGCCCCACACATACACACACATCACATCATCACCCGGATCTGGTCCAGACTCTTTCAAGCGGGCCTGCATTGCAGCCTGACCCAGGATGGTGGATGCAGGTGGGGCCACGTTTCTGTGTGACCATCCTCTTTTCCCATATTGCTTCGCTGCTGTGGGTTGCATGCCGTGCTGTGTAGCTCTCGTATATTTTCTGAAAGGCTTTTTCTGTCTTTTCTGCTCAGTCAGACTTGGCAGGTTTTGGCGGGAGATGCGGCAGTACGAGGGGTAAAAGGGGCTTGCTCTCCTCCTGCCTCCCCCCGAGTCTGTCCTTTCACTTGATTTTCTTTAATATCGGAGGGGGGGGGGTCAATCTCCGTCAGTCCTCCCCTGCCTCTGCTCTCCAAGCATGCCCCCACCCCAACATTTTCATCACACTTCCTACTCGAGTACCTAAGCCCTTTGGGGCAAACCTACCACTTATTGCATTTGGGGTCACTGGGGAATAAACAGTGTGAAAAGAGGTATCGTGCTGGGGGCAGGCATGGGGGGGGTGTCCTGCTGGGGGCATGCAGGGGGGTCTTGGGGGATTGGTGGAGCAGACCAGCTTATTAGTCAGATTTCAGCTGCTGAATATTTAATGCCGTCTATGGTGTTTATTTAGTTACCCTGTCGATTTCTGGCCCGCTGTCGATCGCACCCCCCGCGTTGCTCACCGGCCATCTTTAGTAACTCATCTCCCACGAGGCCGGCTGCTAAATGCAATTATAGATCGCCCCCGCCCTCTGCCGCATGTTGATATTTTTACTGATCTAATTTGCAATCTGGTAGCTTATTATTTGGCATTTTAGTGGCACTCAAGAGGCAACGGAAATCTAATTTGCCCTCATAATTCTTCATAACGTCATTAATGCCGTTAGCATATTGGCAGCGGGTGTGAATAAGATGGGGGTGTCCCTTTATGAAAGCGCTTCTTGGGTTATTCCCGGACACCCCCGGAGGAAGGTTAAGGGCCCAGAATAAAAAGTGCACAGTGGCTCAGAGTCACTTCAGATGCTGGGGGTCCCGAGTGACTATGAGAAGAAATATGTGAAGTCCAGTGTGGGGGGGAGCCATTCTGAATAGCTGCTGCAGTCAGGCTTTGCTGGGGCGGCGTTTCTGGAGAATTGGCTGGTCGGCCGGTTCCCGGAGACGGACCCAGCGATGTCACTTATATGACGTTTTCATTAGCTCACGAAAACATCCATGCAGACTGGAAGGGCGCGTGAGGGAGGAAGAAGGGCCCCGTGCCAGTCCCCTGCTCCCAGTAGGGGGCCCGCCAGCAGCCTGTTACACCATGATGAATGAGTGTTACCTGTGTGGCTTATAGCTAAAGAACTTGTCAAGTCCTTAAGTGGATAGTGACAATTAATGTAGATTAAAGGTAGGACTGGCATGACAATGGGCAGGGTGGCGCCCCCTGTGGGTGGATCTGCATAGTGGGCCATTGTCTGTGGCCTAGAGCCTAAGTGAGCCCATTGATCACATCCTTTGTTCTGAAGCAAGGTGGCAGATCTGGTAGGTCAGTAGCACGGGGGGAAACAAAAACAGAAGCATGGCAACCGTTTCACCATTAAGCAGGCAGCAGAGAGACTCAGGCACATGAGAGGGGATTCTGTCATTTGAACACTGACCATTTTAACTGATGAATTCTCTGCTGCCCCTTCACCACCGTAGCTACTGTGTGGTGAGTTTACTGGTGCAGAATGGCTGCTGTCGGGTTATCCTAGTGGGGGCTGCACAGTGGTGGTGGTTGAAGTGGCTCCCCATTGGTTCTGCAAAGTGCCTTGGGTGTTGTGAAAAGTTCTAGATAAATATAACATTCATTCATTCATTCACTCGGGTTACCTGTTTATCTCTTAATGACCCATTTTTGGACCTGTCTTCTAGCTCTTAACCACTGTACCCCCTACTGGTGTAGAAGCATTATTTTGAATAACAAGGAGAGTCAGCAGAAGTAGCTATGTGTCCATAGTTGACATGGGTGGAGGGGTGCATGGGTTCGTTCATGTTTTCAAAGTGAACTCGCCACAGATCAGAGGAAGGATGATTGGGGAAGGGGGGGGCGGTTGGAGCGTCCCTTTGATCTAATCATACATCCAGAACAAGCTTGGGGTATTGTCTGTATAAAATAAGAAACCCCCCCCCCACACACACACACACACGCAATCCTTCTCTCTCCACAGTGCATCTCACTCAAATTATTTTCATTCTTTTCGAACTGTGAGCCTTGGCAACAGCAGTTAGCGCCCGTGGCCAAGCCATTCGGGGCTGTTTCACCAGGACAAGTAGCTCGTCAGCAGCCAGCAGGAAACAACCGGCACGTTGTATTCATTTGCAGTAATCGACCCAATTGCTACTGGTTAGCAATGGGCGGCCCGTGTAATTATTCCCGTAATCGTGTTTGGACATTTCTGACGATCGATAAGGTGTCGTTTCTAATTGAGCGTGCACATTACATCTGTCACATCGTTAGGTGGCCGCGGGTTTGGGGGGGAAGGCGGGGGGGTGTTGTTTTGGGGACATTTCTCTCCCAGTCTCATCAGAACAACACGCCCCCAAGCTGTCCATCCAGGCAGGTACCTAAAACAAGATGGGGGGGGTCACTACTTTTCTCTCTTGCGGAGCTGCCTTCAGAAAGTTCTGGTGTTATCTGTGTTCAGGGGTGAGGGGTTTATCTCGGGAACGCCGCTTGTGCCTGTGACGGTTTACGATTCTCCAGCACACCCCTGACAGACTAATGAGGGATGCCGATCACAGTGGCCCCAGGACTCACCATCACAGCTATCCCATTTCCCTGGGCGGAGGCAGTCCCGTGTGGCCGTGCTCACAGCAAATCCACACCAGATGTGGGGCCCCACTCCATCGTGTCCCGGGCCGCCACCAGAACCTCACAACGAGGTCTTTCTGCCCGCCTCGGATTCAACCACGGAGCCGCGGTGCTCAGAATATGGCAGAAGCCTCTACTGGAGAGAGGGAAGGCAGAGAGAGAGACAAGGGCCCCAGGCCTGAGAAATAAGGAAAAAATAAAAGCCACATGGCTGTGGAGTATCATTTGCGGTGCCACCTCACTCAAACCGCGCCACACACACATCATTTTCCCGCCCACGTGCACGCATGTGCGGCATCACGCCAAGCGGATCGAGGAACGCCGGAACGGCGATCAGAGTCAGCGCAGCCTCAGAGGTCCTCGTATGGGGATTTATGGCCACCGGCAGGGGCGGCGTGCCGTTACTCGGCCCAGGAATTTGCGTGAAGGATGAAGAGTTGGAGGCAGGCTGAGCCCTTCCCCATTCCTTTTTATGACTTTGCTCACCAGGCCCATGGACCCGGAAGGCAGAATAATACGAAAGAAATCCGGGTATTGCAGAAAAAGACATTGCTTTTCCCAGAATTCTGTATACCATTCTGATAGGCTGAGCATTTAATGGAAGTATATGCATTCATTCACATGTATTTTATACATATATACTTATAAAATACTAGAAAGAAGAACAAGATGGATGGATGAATATACAGACACCACAGATACAAATCTGATTATGTGGCAAATAAACTATAAAAATGCTTGAGTTACGAAACACAGCTGTTAATGTAGATGTGATGTTCATACATGCTAATGTACACATGCAAGCTAAAAGTAAGGGAAATAATGAGAAGGCTGACCCTGGGTGGGTGCTCCCGATGGCATGTATGACGGGCGTTAGCGGCGTATGAGGGTGAGTGGCAACACCATGTCAGGCCTTGGCGAGGCAGCGGTGAGCCGCCGCCACTCTAGAAAGGCGCCGGGGAATCGGGGAGTCATCACCCACTTATTTGGGGAGGGGGGCTGTTTACAGAAGCCTGTCTGCCATCAAAAGCCCTTGAGCGCTTGATGGACCCATGGACAGGTGGGGGCTCCGGAATGATGGCAAGGGCTGGGGGGCAGCCCGCCAGGCAGGGAGGGCTATTGATTCATTTAACAAATTAGCTGCAATAGCGGCAGGTGGGGACGCCCCCCCTCCCCGTCACAGAGCTGCCCCCCGCGGCCTGATTTCTTCATTTGCCCCCACGATGGTGGCCCCTAGCACTCAGGGGAAATAACCACGCTGGTACCCTCACATGCGACGCACCTCAAATTAACTCCCCAGAAGGCGACTTCATAATTATCCAGCCCCCAGGGCCTGTCGCCATCCCCCCCTTTTGCGAATGGCATTTGTAGACATCTCCGGGGAATTGCACTTGTCCCACTCCTGCCCCGCGGCCGCCGTGCGGGTGGGGAGGGGAGTCTTGCCTTGATCCCTGGCTACCCTGGATATCTATCTAGCTGTCCATCAGCATGCCCGTCGCGTTATTGCTTGTAAAGCGCGGATTTAGCAGGTCTGCAGTGTCACGGAGAATGACGGCCCTCGCTGGGACACGCCGTTGGTTGATGCCGTCATTAAAGCCACTGGTGCAGGTGCAAGGCGCCGCCAGACCATTGCACCCGATCAGACACAGGGCTCTCTGAGGGGGGCTCCCACAACCCCCCATTTAAATAGAAATTAACTTTCTGAGAAATTTTTGCTGCAAAATCATAGAGGACACCTCTTCAGGTATAGGCTAAATGTGAATGCGCCTGAACCGGTGATCTTTAACTATCAGCCAAAGCCAGAAGCTTTTGATGGTTGACACGTCTTCCTTGTGAAGCTTTCAGTGTTTGTCGCATGTTTTCCTCGTGAAGCTTTTGATGGTCATCACCTGTTTTTCTTGTGAAGCTTGCAGTGGTTGACTCCTGTTTTCCTCATGAAGCTTGCAATGATTGATGCGTTTTTCTTCATGAAGCTTTCGATGGTTGACACGTGTTTTCCTTATGAAGCTTGCTATGGTTGATGCGTTTTCCTCAAGAAGTTTGTGATGGCTGATGTGTGTTTTCCTTGCCGACATAAGCTCCCCCCTGAGCTAAAAGCTTGTAACTAAAGTTTGCTTAGAAATCAGGCACAAGGCATACGATAGGAAATTAGCTGTGGGGCATTTGGTAGGAAATCGGCCGCGGGGCATTTGGTAGGAAATCGGCAGTGGGGCATTTGGTAGGAAATTGGCAGTGGGGCATAAGGGTAGGAAATTGGTCACCGGGAATTTGGTAGGAAATCAGCTGTGGGACATACGATAGGAAATTGGCCGTGGGACATTTGGTAGGGAATTGGCCTTGGGGAATACGCTATTTAATTGGCTGCAGGGCGCTTGGTAGGAAACCAACCGTGGGGCATTTGGTAGGAAATTGGCCACAGGGCATTTGATGGGAAATTTTCTGTGGCATGTTTGATAGGAATTCGACCATGGGGCATTTGGTAGGACAGTGGCCACAGCACATTTAGTATGAAATTGCCCGTGGGACATTTAGTAGGAAATCGGCCACGGGGCATACGATAGGAAATTGACTGCAGGGCACATAATAGGAAACTGGTAACGGGGCATTTGGTAGGAGATCGGCTGCTGGATGTTTGATAAAGAAAATCGGCTGTGGCATGTTTGCTGTGGTGGGGAGCCTTTGTCATGTGACTAGGAAGTCCTCCGAAGTATCTTGGGTGTTCTGCCTCCTTTGGTCTCCCTTCCCCCCACCCACCGCAACTCTGTTGGCGAGGGAAGTGCTGGCTTTGCTGCACTGTCTTAAACTGTTATGAACGGGCACGTTTATGGCCTACGGAGGGTTAATTACAAAGCGGGGGGCTCCCTTCGGGCGTAATTAGGGGGTAGGCTAAGGAGATAAAACACACAGGCAGGTAGCCTAATGACACGTCGGCAATTTAGATAACGACCGTGGGGGAGATGAACTCGAGTATGTGTTACTGGTAATTGGCTCTGTGGAGCAGTTGCCCCTCTGAAGTGCAGAGGGGCCGTCCAGTGCCCGCAGCTAACGTGGGCGGGGGGGGCGCCTTCCCAGGACCACCCCAAACGGGCGCTTCAGAGAGCACTTAGTGGTGATCGGCAACAGCGGGGCATAACTAAATAATGGGGGGAGCTCTTGAAAATAGCATGAACCTGTCGTTTGTTGTTCAGTGTTCCCCTCACACATGAATGACAGACTGAAGGGAAAAAGGAAAACAGGAGAGAAGGACATTGCAAAGTGCCTTGGGGTGCCCTATGATGCACGATGGGGCCAGGAGCGTGGGGAGGGGTGGCTCAAGCCGCGAACCACTGCTGACTGAGCCTGGGGGGGTGTCTGTGTGTCTGTGCCCTGTTTCCCTCAGGGACAGATGATCAGGTCAGGGAGCCGATCAGGCCCCCGCCCCCCCTTCTCCTTCCCACTCTTGATGAAGCACGACTCTCTGCCCTGCCACTAAATACCACCAGCACACACTCCACCATATAGTCACGTGTAAATTCACATATATACGTGCGAGTATTTGCACTCAAGCATGCACACACAGACACACACACAAACACGTTTAAATTTCCACCACCAAAAGCCACAAAGTAAAATGGAATCCCTGGTCCCAGCATGGCTTGGTGCCATGCTGGTGCATCGCCAGCACCGAGGATGGGTCGGACGGACAGGAAGAGGCTGGCCCTTCCAGAAAGGGGCCTTTAATCTGTGCGTCGACAAAATAAGGATCGGGTAACGAGCGTCATCTGGAAAATCACTGTGGCGGTGTGCCGCAAGCATCTCAGTGCAGCCTGCCCATGTGCTGGGGCCGAATGACTCATGTGCTTCCAATATGACGCAGAAAAATCACTTGAAAGACAGACTTGCATGTGGAAAAGTGGATGCCACTTCGAGTGGATGCCGGGCCTCTGGCTGACAGATGCCAGTCTCTCTGAGCGACTCGGCCATGTGTGGGGAAAATCTGCACATTTCCACAAGCAAAATTAGCTGTGATTCTTATCTTTAATGCGCCCGCATATGTGTGTGCATGCAATGCACTTGAGGTCAGATTTCTTAATCTCTTAATTAGATGAGGGAGCGGCTAATTAAATCTAAATTGTTATCCACAGCTACAGAAATCAAGAGGCACTTTCGCAAACGAGGTTAGGCCCCAGCTCATCCATCATGGCCTAACTAAACAAATTTCAGACTGCCTTTTGCATGTGCCATTATTACCTTGTCATAACCGCTTACCCCTGAAAGCCGCAGCAACCGCGCTGGTGGAGGCACTTCTTATCGCATTACTTTCGGCTTGCGCGTCAACCTCCTTCCGCCTGAGACGGAGTGTGCAGTGGGTAATCGCATTAGCGGCGGAGAGCGTCGACCAGGCCTGATAATTCCCCATAATTAAGACAAACTGTAGAACCCTATGCGCGGTAAAGAGGGCGACGCGCGAGCGTGGGGTGCCAGCAGTAACGTGCAGGGCTCCTCTGGAGCAGGCGTCGCCCCCATTAGTGCATTTTTTTGGATGCTTGACTCAGTCGGAGTTTATTTGTTTTCTTGTTATTCTTGAGAAAATGCTGCCGGATGAACAGCTTGCAGCAAGACGTCCTGTATCGCCCCTATGCTCTTTTGCAGTCTGCCGGAGGCACAGTGCAAGCATCTTTCCACAAAGAGAAAAGCATGCTGGAGAGGCAGGGGCAGCGGGCCTGGATTTCCATACCATAACAGTGGCGTTAGCGTTGTTAGCAGTATTAACAATGTTAGCAGCCTTAGCAACTTTAGTGTTGTTAGCAACATTAGCTACGTTAGCGGCCTTAGCGACTTTAGCGGTGCTGCCAGCATTACTGATGTTAGCGGCATTAGTGATGTTAGTGGCCTTAACACCCTTAGCGTTGTTAGCAGCATTAGTGGGCTTAACGCCTTTAGCGGTGTTGGCTGCTTTAGTGGCACGGCCACCCTATTTTGCCATTTTTAGTGTCGTTTCAACCCAGATCTGTGGTCTGTGTGCCGGTGACAGGGGCCATGGTGATGGGTGGTGGCTTCACAGAGTCCCGCCTCAAGCTGTTTTGATTCTCCGATTGATGGCTGCAGCACATGCAGCCTGTCCCCTCAAGCTTCGAAAATCATGAAGAAGAGCAAACGTGGGCCCAGGGGAGTGAGCGGGGAGCAGGAGTGATTTGTAAGGGGCATATATTACATTGTGGGGCCGGGAGGGGGCAGGTGGGGGCCGGGGGCGGCGTGTGTGAGTGATAGGACTAGGAAGAGATCATCACTCAGTGTTTACTCACTGTGAATGAGCTGAAATAATGGGCTTTTTCAGGGCAGACAATGGCCTGGATCGGCAGGCCAGGCCGTGACGAGCCTGGGGGGAAGGCCAGGGGCCGAGCGGGTGGCACAGGAGGGGAGGCTATTATGTACTGAGTGACACCAGTTTGGAGGCAGTTTGGGCACCTGGGAGTGCCCTGGGGGGCTGGGGGCCACGCCAACCCCCGAGTGCCCCTAGTTATGCTCCCTGCTGGTGGCGTATACAGGACAGTGTCCCCTCCCAGTGTTTCTGCAGCCCTTCCTCACCCAAGATGTAACCACTGCCAGATGAATAAGCGTGTATGTCTCTGTGTGTGCGGGTGTGCGTGTGTGTGTGAGTGTGTGTGTGCGTGTGCGCGTGTGTGCGTGTGCGCGTGTGTGTGTGTGCGCGTGTGTGTGTGCGTGTGTGTGTGTGTGCGTGTGCGTGCGTGTGTGTGTGTGCGTGCGTGCGTGCGTGCGTGCGTGTGTGTGCGTGCGTGTGTGTGTGTGTGTGTTTTCCTTGAAGTACTTCTTTTGAGGACCCATCTCAGCCTGTTCACCACATCATTCAAACATTATCCTCCAGGAGAAGACTGAGGGCAATCAGAACCAAGACTCCCAGTACTTAGTAACACCTCCTCTGGCAGATATCACGGCTTGCAAACACATTTTATAGCCATGCAGCTAAAAGTCTTTCAGTTCTCATACTTGGGATTTTCTCCCATTATTCCTTGCAAAAGGCTTCTAGTTCTGTTATATTCTTTGGTCGTCTTGCATGCACAGCTCTTTGAAGATCTTCCCACAAATTTTCAGTGATGTTTAAATCAGGGATCTGTGATGGCCATTCCAAAACCTTCAGCTTGCGTCTCTTGAGGTAGTCCATGGTGGATCTCGAGGTATGTTTAGGATCATTGTCCTGTTGTAGAAGCCATCCTCTGTTCAGCTTCAGCTTTTTACAGATGGTGTGATGTTTGCTTCCAGAATTTGCTGGTATTTAGTGGAATCCATTCTTCCCTCCACCCGTGCAATGTTTCCTGTGCCACTGGCTGCAACACAACCCCAAAGCATGACAGATCCACCCCCATGCTTAATAGTTGGCATGGTGTTCTTTTCATGAAATGCTGCTCCTTTTTTCTCCTAACATGCCTTTGCTGATTGTGGCCAAAGAGTTCTAGATTAACTTCATCAGTCCACAGCACTTGTTTCCAAAACGCATCAGGCTTCTGTAGATGTTTTGTTACATACTTCGGACATTGGATTTTATGATGGGGATGCAGGTAAGGTTTTCTTCTGCTGACTCTTCCATGAAGGTCTTGTGGAATGGTGCACCACCACTCCTGAGTCTCCTAAATGTTCCTGCAGGTTTTTTGCAGTCAAATGGGGGTTTTGATTGGTCTTTCTGACCAGCATACGAGCAGTTCTCTCCAAGAGTCGTCTTGGTCTTCCAGATCTCATCTTGACCTCCACAGTTCCCCTGAACTGCCATCTCTTAATTACATTTCTCACTGTGGAAACTGCAAGCTGACAATGCTTTGCTATCTTCCTGTAGCCTTCTCCTGCATTGTGGGCATCAGTAACTTTCATTTTCAGAGTCTTATACAGCTGCTTAGAGGAACCCATGGTTGTTGAGTGTCCACAAGTGTGTGCACAAGGTTTGAAGAGTATTTTTAAAGCTTTGAGATTGGCACCAGCTGACATTTACTAATGACAGCTGTCGCCATGCATCAAATCTAATAAGGTCTCAAATCTCGTAAAAAGAATCTGAGACTTTGGAACTCTTAGGGTGCCCAAACTTTTGCAGAGTGCCACAATAATGTTTTTATTTTTTATCTTTGTTCAATTTATGACATAAAAAGTAACTATGCATCAATGTTTGGTGAAAATATTGTGCATTTTTTCCATTTCCTACAGAGACTGTGTTTACATCTTTTTAATTAAAAAATGACCAAAATATGTTATTTATCGAGGGGTGCCCAAACTTTTGCATATCACTGTATGTATAGTAGCAAATTAAAAAGTAAAGCATATTGTATTAATAAGTGTATAAAAATGGTATAAATTTATTGTATTTTTTATGCAAATCAATTCAGGTGAAACAATTAAAAAACATATGTTTTCAGGGTTTCCAACTCTCAAGCATCTGGTGTGACACTCATGCTTTCAGAGTCTCATAATCATGCAAGAAATCGTACGGAAAATCTATATTATTCCATTATAAACCTAAAATTAGCGACATCAAAAGCACTGGGGTAGTTTGCAAACCCTGCAGACAATTTACAAGGTAATGAAACCGTTACTTACATGAAAATGTGTGTGCATCTGTGTCCAGTCCTGGACTGAAAATCTCACTCCAGCCAACTGACCAAAGTTGGCAACCTTGCGTTTTATTTGAAATGAACTGTAAAATGCACTGTTTTCGGTTGAAACTTGTCATTTGTGCTGTTACTCCGACAATTATGAAATGAATATGAGAAAACATTACTTATGTCCCTTTTTACATCTTTTCAAAGACTACCCATACCCAACTGTAATAGCGATTAAAGTGAACATGTAAAATATATTTTTTTAATTTAGCTGTGTAAAGGAACAGGATATGCTATTCCTCTCAGTACTTGGAAAATGTAATACTTATATAATACCATCCAAAAAGTGAAAAATACTGTGATAATAATTTTAGGTCATATCGCCTAACCCTAGATAACAGCATCAAAGGCTGCCAGTGGTCCAGAGATTGCAGGACTCTTATTTGACCTGCATCAGTATTCAGGAACGTGTCATTCAGTAGCTTTATGGTCGAAAGCCAGAGTGAAATTCGCCAAGATAACAATTCATGTTCAAAAAGGTGCTCAGCTGATTGGAGACGACGAATAACCTTGGCTGTGAAGGGCAATTTGAAATAGGTCTGTAATTGTTCAGTGTGAAAGGATTCTGTGGCTTTCAGTGATGTCACCACAGTCCTTTGATAGAAGCAAGTTCACTATTTGCAGCCGGTCTGCTGCTAATCAACTAAAAACATTTTTAAAAGCTGGAGAGAGAAAAGCATCCACTGCAATGTTTAAAATGGTGGAACTCTCTGTGGAGACATCTTCAGTGATACATTATGTAAGGCAGGGGTGGCCAATCTTATCTGCAATGGGTGCAATCAGTATGCATGCAGGTTTTTGGGATAACCTTTACGTCAGCTGTTGAAATACAGGTGTGAGGACTATTCAGCCAATCAGTCCTCTAATTAGTAGTCTCATTAGGGAGTTGTATCGAAAACCTGCATGGTCCTTTCTGGATAAGATTGCCCACCCCGATGTAAGGTCTAAAGCAGGGCTATTCAATTCAGGCACTTGATTCCAAATCCAGGCCCTGTTTTCAGTTCTCTCAGGTAGTTTGGTACATGATAAATATTAAACTAAGAGCACATTGCCTGAAATGACTTACTGGGTGTTGTTAGATGATAGATTTTGCTATCTAGGAATATCTTAGAAACCTATGTCCTGATGGACATTCTTGGTAGACAGAAGACAGAATTTGTCTGTGTGTGTCGTGAATCTCCTCATATATGGACCAACTTGAAGAACAGCCGCAGAGTTCGGCTCAGTCAACAGAAGGCATTTAATTTAGGCTGGATGGAAAACCTAATTGTGGCAGACAGATGGGAGTGGGTGACAGACCCTCAGATTCTCATGGGCAAAGGGGGGGGGGCTCAGGATTTTCAGCTCAGTCTTCTCTAGGGTGCTCGGAATGTTGGAAGGTTGGCAGTGCTTTTCCCGTGATGCTCTCTCCCACCGCGGCTCTTTGAGGGCAGGGTGCTGGTGGTGCCATTGGCTGTGTGTGGGTGTGCTAGGGCAGCGACCTTTAGGCCTGGTGTCTAGGGCTCCGTATCCATGGCATCTCAGTTATAAACATTTTTAGAGACTACATGAGTGAGAGGTGAGGGAGGAAGAAAAGAAAGATGAATAAATGTTTTTATACTTTCTCTTTTGTAGCAAATGAAGACACTGCCGTAAACTGGCAGGCCACATACTTGTGTAATGTTGGTTATGTTTGTATTTGTTGAATATTAAATGGCCTATGAATGGGTTGTTCTTCCCTGAAGATTCTTTATGCCTCCATGATGTCGATGATGAGTAGTGTTTCTCCTCCGAGGCAGAAAGACTGTGGGTGGTGTCGGGCAGGAGGGTGCTTCATTATCATTGTGCCATTCCCCCCCCCCCCCCCCAGCTGGCCGAAGAAAGTCACTTTCGTTCATGGGCTTGTTGCCGGGGAGACTGATTGGTGGTTTGGGGGGGGGGGGGGTTGGTCACCCTTCAGGACACACAGCAACCCAAGTAAAAAGGTAGAAGCCAGTGGAAAGCAGCACCTGACTGGAAGAGCCGGTGTTTGCCTTCGTAATAGGAGACGTTTGACAGAGTGTGAGGGAATGTGACGCAGCATAAGCGTCTGCCCACCAAACCAGCTCTGATTGCACCAGGAAGAGGGCGGGACAGCATGCTGGTGGTGTCAACTCAGGTGACCTCTCTGCAGTGTTGTCAGACACGGTCTCCATGTTGACACTGTTAACCGGATCCCGGTGTTCTCCTCAAAAGTCACACCCCTTTCTGAGAAAATAGAAACCCCTCCCACAGTAACCCCTCCTACAGGCTCCAGGTCCTCCTGCCTTTATCTACATTGCCGCGGCGTTGGACCTGGAGCAGGTACGGCTGGCTCGATCCTGGCCCGGCGTGAATCCCCATCCCATACCACCTGGCAGGCAGCTCCGCACACAGTCAGGCAATGAGGGGTGGGTGGCAGGAAGGGTCGGGGCCACCCCCAGCCCATCGTAATGCGACGTTTACAGTTCCCTTTAAAAGTGACCTGCATTGAATGTTTCTGCCTGAGAGAGTACCTGCTGTTTCTGTAGCAATGCATTAGCCTGACATTCTGGCCCTGGGCACTCCCATCCAGCCATGCGTGGAGCTGCCCTACCGGTGTTGGGGTGGGGGCAGGGGTGATGGGGGTGTCAGTGACGCACAGCGCCACCTGACTGCGGAACAGCGGTCCGGTCACCCCAAAGGTTTGGTGTCGGGGGGGTGCAGGGTGACAGGGTGCAGCGGAAGTGGGAGATCGATGTTGGGGACGTCACACGCCCACCATGAAGACTGAGGCCAGATGGGGCTCCTGTTCCCATTGTGGAGGCGGGGGGGTCGGTTCCGTGGATTGTGGAGGATGACGGCCCAGTAGGCCAAATCGAGCTTTCTGAAACTCCTTTCATTTTTTATTTTGAAGTGTGCCCCCCCCCCGCCGCCGGCAAACAATGTGCCTGCTGCTCAGTACAGTGCTGACTGAGTGCGGGCAGCATGCTGAGAGGACAGGCGTCGGCCCACAAACTGGACTCTGCAGAGAGGGGGGCCGAGGGGGGGTCGCCACAATCCGCCGTCACCCGGGACTCGCCGCTCCCGTCAGACAGCTAACATGCTATGATGGGGAATCGGAACACCGTGTCTGTGAACATTACATTTAGAAAGGGGCGATGACACACGCATACCCATTTACGATGCCTTCCTGCTTCTGTCTGGATGTTCGGAAGGATGATCAGACACCCCAGCGCCGCCAATTCCTAGATGATTCTACTTGGATGAATTAGCTGAATGCCCTGATCACTGGGTGCCGATCAGTGTGTCCGGATGATAGGTTTGAGGCCTCTCCGGGGACGCAAAAAATTGTCCATTGATTTCCATAAATGCCTGTAGTGGCGCGCCGATGTGGAACCAAATGTGAGGGTGAATCCCTGATAACAGATGTATTATGGTCTATCTCGAGCTTGATGGCACTAATTAATAGAGGGACGTTACACTGTTTTTAATCTCTGTGGAAAACAAAAGATCTGCAGGCCAAATTTAATCATGGATCAAGGTCGTGTCGCAGGCCGTGTAAAGCCGTCACATGGGCCGGCGCTTTGAGGTGAATGAGCCAACAATATCCCTCATCCGCCACTATGTAAAATGACTGATTGTTCAGTGCAGTCATCTCCATTATTTTAGTAGTTATGTCTTTAGCTCTGGTACTTTGAATATTGACTGAATTGTTAATAATGGCAATAACAGACAATAATATGTTGGACCCATGCGTTGACCGATATATTCGATCTGCATCTCTATGGCTTATGTGCCGTGGGGTCACAGTAAGGCTGGGGCCGTTCTCCAGGAAGTAGGGTGCAAGGTCTGGGTCAGCCTGGGCGGTATGATGTGTACTCTTCACACTATGAAAATGTCCAGGCTGGCACCTTTTAAATCACACGACTAGGTCAGGCCTCATAGCCTTGCCCTGGTATGGAACGTCACTGGTTTGAGCCCAGTCTCAGCAGAATAGTCACGTTTCTGTGGCCCCTTGGGCGAGGCCCTTAAGCCCCGCCCCTGTGGTGCTCCTACAGGTTGCTGCCCTTCACTCCCAAACTCGCTTTCACCTACATGTCTCATGGAGATCAAGATAATGTAATTGAAAAGAGAACTTCCACACAGTATTGCAGTTATTGTTGGATTGTTCTTCACTGTACTACTAAGGGTTTAGCGTCAGTGAAGGTCACAGTCAGCCCCTTTCTCTCATGTGACAGGAGGGACCCCAGCATGACTCGGGAACTGGAAGGTTGTTATTTATTTGGGACTTAGTCTGCAAACCGTGGGCTACAGACGGTGGTATGCTCTGGATCGTCCAGGTGGAGGTGCCATTTTTATCTTAAAAGCAATGAATGCTACAGTGTCAGACAGATCTTTACATTTAAAGGACAAAGTTCACCACATGAGTCTGAGGTCTCTGAAGATTATTGATCGGTATGGGGGGGAAATAAAGAGCTTCTCTGTAAGCAGCCCTACTGGAAAATGACAGCAATGCTCTAAGAGACAAATCAGCTTTGGACTGGGATGCGCTGACACTGCAGTTTTGTCGTGTGTGTGTGTGTGTGTGTGTGTGTGTGTGTGTGTGGGGGGGGGGGGGGGGGGACCTCTCTGTCTCGCTCTGTATATCTCTCACAAGCTCGTTGGTTCTCCCTGTCTGTCTGCACCCCAGTTTCTCTAAACTGCCTCTATCCAGCAGTTATATAATTCTGTGGGGGGGGGGAGGACTGTTGTCTAATCAAACCAATAATGGGCTGACCTCTGTTTCATTTTCCCCATTCCCCTCTCATCAATTACTGAAACAGTTATGTCCATATGATGCTAAAAATATCCACCACGTCCTGTTTCTATGACTCTAGTACTGCTCATAATTTCAGTGGATGCTTCTGGAAGCGAGGAGTGAGGGCTGATGGGACATGTTCTGTGGGAGCAATGTCCGATCCTGTGGGCCCCCTCCATTGGAGAGATAATTGGAAAGAAGATGAGTTTTATTAGGCCTGTCTTGCACCTGTTTGTGAGGTGGGTGGAACAGCACCCCCATGAGGCAAGATAGAAGGTTTGGAGTTTTATGAACAAACGTAAATCTCACTTATTGTGGGAGTGGTGAAGGAGCACCCTGTGTGACTGTCCTCTGTGCCTCACAGTGGGCTGGTGGTTTTGAAGAGGACCGGTTGAGGGTGGGAGCCGCTCATGTGAGGCGAGACCAAGGCCATGCTTCTGGGGGCGTCTGTTAGCTGCATTTCTGCTTCAGGGGAGTCTGGGTGGACCTCCAAGGGGTTGTTCTGGTATTTTTTATGAGGGATGGTGTGTGGCTCAGTGGGTTAGGGTACTTTGCCTGTGAATGGAATGTCGCCAGTTCAAACCACAGGCTCAGCTCTATGAGGTCTACGTTCAGGCACCGTCTCTCTGCGTCCATGTACTGCTCTCACTGTGTCTCAGTCTGTAAGCAGGGCTGATCAGGCTGTGGAGCAGCTGTTACAGTCTGAGCCCCCCCCAGGAGTGCGTTTTGAAATATCAGCCATTGCTCTGTTCACGAAAAGCTTGCCTATTGATTTTTTTTTTCTCACATTACTTTTTGATGTGCCTCTTGGCAAGGATATGTTGATGTGTGTGTGTGTGTGTGTTTGTATGTGTGTGTGTGTGTGACCCTGTGTGCTTCTGTGTGTCTCTATGTGTGTGCGTGTGTGTGTGTGTGTGTGTGTCTGTGGATACCAGTTATGTTACTAAATTGGGTTGCGAGGCAAAGGGGGTTTACAGCTGTAGCCCCCTGACTGAAATATTCACTGGAATCAGCAGAGCTGAGCTGTGAGTCTCTCCTTAGATCCGTCTCCTTTGTTTTCCTTAATGTCTTATCTAGGATAAACTCCTGAAAAAGTAATGATATCCATTATTACTTTCTGGGACTGGTAGGTTGTTGGACCTTTTGGGGAATAAGAACAATTAAATAAAAAAACATACATATATTGCCTCATCCCCTCCCATAGTCATAGTGAGTGATGCTGTGTCAGAAATTGCACTGAGCGTCCTGACCGTTGGCCATCAGTCCATTTCCCATAGCCGGGTATCCAATGCATAATTGAGCTGGGGTGGGGCCAGCATGTGCCAGTGTCACCATGGTAATAAGAGTGAGCCTTCACTTCCTAATTTCATTAAATAAAGCCGTGTGGGTATCTAACTCTGCTGTTCCTGGCAGCTCCTCAAAGCGGCAGATTAGCTTGCGAGGTAACTCTCTGGATGGGAAGCCACTGTGTGAGGCCTAATCCCCATACCCTGATGGGTCATGGCCAGTTTGTTCCCTGGGCAGTTGCTGACCTTTGAGTGCTCCCATCCGCAAATCACACCCCCCCCTCCCCTTACTCCAAGGCTTGAAGTTCCTTGATACGTGTCAAATTACCAGATTACAATTTTGACCACCCTCCTCTTCACTCAAACTGGTTCCTGAGACTGTTTTGTTAATGAACTGGTTTATGGGCATTGATCCAGATTCAGACTACATGCTGATTGAGATTCAGACCAGGCGCTGATCCAGAATAAGAACTGGCATTGATCTAGATTGAGAATTGGTACTAATCCAGATTGAGACCAGACACTGATCCAGATTCTGTATGATGACTGCTTCTGGGCATGGTCTTTGGCTTACAACGTGGCACTTTGTGCAAAGCTATAGTTTCCTCCTCCTCCACAGTTTCCTGTTATCGAAACAGAATGAAAAGTGGGGGGGCGGGGGTGTAATTCTTCATCTGTACATCTGCATATTCAGTAATTCAGCATCAACCCCTGTCCCAAGACCCTGAACTTCCACTCTACCTGACAGTGTGTGTGTATGAGGGTGAGTGTGTGCGTGATTGTGTATGTATGGTCATGTGGGTTATCTATATATTATGATGTGGGGACCAAATGTCCCCACCATGTGATAAAAACCTGTTATTTTGACGTTGCGGGACCACTTTTTCTTTCACTACATGGGGAAAGTCAGTTTCATAAAAATCAGCGAATGTGATCAAAAACTGAATCTTGTATTTTGTTTGGTTTCTTATAGTTAAGGTTAGGGTTGGGTAGGGGTTAGGGTAGTCATAGTTGGGATTAGGGTTATGCCCATATAAGTGAATGGATGGTCCCCACAACGATATGAGTACAAACCTGTACCAGATAAGCAGTGTGATAACACATGGTGCCTCTTTCTTCCAGTTCCCAGAAGTAGTTCCCTTGTAATCATGTTCTTTCCACTGGGGGGCGCTCACAGCCGAGCCGGATGGGTCCGGACCTCAGGAAGCCCTGCGTTCTCCCTCCCGCATGCCAAGGTCCTTACCTGCTTTTCTGCTCCCCTGTGTGCCCACAGGGCCTGCATGTAACTGCAGCGGAGAAGGTGTCCTGGAGCCCGGGGGCTGCGATGGAGTCACAGGCCGGTGCCGCTGTCAGGTCGGCCACGTGGGCCCCCGGTGCGAGGCCTGCGATGGCGGCTACTTCACCAATGGCTCCACCGCCTGCCTGCCCTGCGGATGTGACTCCGTGGGCTCTGTCAGCTTGTTCTGTGACAGGTGAGCTCCCCCCTCACCCCCTCCGGACCCCCCTGGGATGTGCTGGCATCTCCTGCCTCCTTCTTACTCTTAATTAAAGGCTTCCGCTTTTACACAGCTGAGGCTTGATGGATGGGCGCCTTTCTTCCTGCTCTTCGTGACAGCCTGTCTGCTTGGGAAATGCCTGATATCCGTATCGACCGTGTGTCGGTTTATCCCAGCCATCGTCCATCACTGACATCAAGTGGCTTGGCTGTGCTGGACATCAGCTGGTCACCCCCCCATTACCTTTTTACCCATGTTCACCCCCTTCGTACCTCTGTCCTTTTATGCCCCCGTGTTGCTACGTCAGGGCTATTTCGAGTAGAAACACCAGGCCGGGGTCCCACAGGGGAGGTTCTGTCATGTGACTGAGCGTAAATACAAGGCAGAACAGCTGTTCACTTTGGGACTGAATGTGGAAGTGCTACCCCAGGAAGGAAGGGACCGGAGCGTGAAGTGTGTAGTGTATCACTGGGTATGTTTTACATGTGTTGGGTATCAGTGGGTATGATGGATGTCTGGGGTATTAGTGGGTATGGTGGATGTCTGGGGTATTGGTGGGTATGATGGATGTCTGGGGTATCGGGGGTATGACAGATGTGTGGGGTATCAGTCGGTATGATGGATGTCTGGGGTATCGTGGGTATGACAGATGTGTGGGGTATCAGTCGGTATGATGGATATCTGGGGTATCGGTGGGTATGACAGATGTGTGGGGTATCAGTCGGTATGATGGATGTCTGGGGTATCGGGGGTATGACAGATGTGTGGGGTATCAGTCGGTATGATGGATATCTGGGGTATCGTGGGTATGACAGATGTGTGGGGTATCAGTCGGTATGATGGATGTCTGAGGTATCGTGGGTATGACAGATGTGTGGGGTATCAGTCGGTATGATGGATGTCTGGGGTATCGGTGGGTATGACAGATGTGTGGGGTATCAGTCGGTATGATGGTTGTATGGGGTATCAGTGGGTATGATGGATGTCTGGGGTATCGGTGGGTGTACCGGATTTCTGGGGTATCGGTGGGTATGACAGATGTGTGGGGTATCAGTCGGTATGATGGTTGTATGGGGTATCAGTGGGTATGATGGATGTCTGGGGTATCGGTGGGTGTACCGGATTTCTGGGGTATCGGTGGGTATGACAGATGTGTGGGGTATCAGTCGGTATGATGGATGTCTGGGGTATCGTGGGTATGACAGATGTGTGGGGTATCAGTTGGTATGATGGATGTTTGGGGTATCGGTGGGTATGATGGATGTCCGGGGTATCGGTGGGTGTGCCGGATGTCTGGGGTATTGTGAGTAGACTCCCGGAGTGATGAGGCTGACATTTCCATCAACACTGATGTGTTTTCTGTGGTTATCAGAACTTTAAAGCAACTGGAAAAAGCCATCAAGTTAATGAAACATTCCTGTTAATATACAACCCTCTGTTACCTATTAGCTAATGAGATGTTTAGTGTCGTCTTGTGGAATTTAATTCCGGGAGCTTGAGATTAAAAGAAGAAAATCTCTGCAGTAATCGTGGCAGAGTGTGTGCCTTCTCTGGAACGGGGAATCGATGAAGGGGCAGCCCAATTTCTTTTTTTTCCCAGCCCTGTTTTTCCTGCGGGAGGGGGGTCTTTGTAAATAGGCGGTGTTGTTCGACGCCAGCCAGCTAAAATGTGTCACGCCAGTGCAAAATGAAGCCATAACCTATCTGTCGGTTTGCGCAGTAGCGTGGCAAAGACAGGCGCATACACTAAACGCCAGACGGAAGTCTCTGGAAGTAATTAGGGTTCTGGCTAGTAGATGTGCTATTAGGTGTGTGCGGCCTTGTCTGATGAAATGAAATGTCATTCCGGCACTCACCTGCACTTTCGCAGCTCTGTGCCGTGCCACATTTCTGCTGGAAATTGACTGACGATGGCGGACACGCTGATCCCACCCGTCCCGTGCCCCCTCCGCTCTGCTCTGGAGTGCCACATGGGGGGGGCACCAGCTGGATGTATTACCTCTTCTTGCCCATCGCATTTATCTCCTTCCAGGCGTGTTGGTGCTTTCGGGAACCCGCTGTGTTAATTTCCGCTGTAGGCATTTCAATCTGCTGCCGCTGTGCCTGTAGGGAGAGCGTGGTGATGCCCTCCTCTCCAGGCTGGGTACCAGGTCATACAGGACACCTGCGCTGGTCTGCTCCAGTGATTCCAGCCTTTTGCAAAGTTTTGTGCCACAAATGAGTTAATTTCGTAAACGCATGTAATGTTTGCTGAATTATGATTAATTATTCAGGCCCTCGGGGGGCGGGGGGGGTCTTTTTCTTCATACAGTGATTTTGACTGCCTCTCTTTGTGTTTTGCCCAACAATTGCTTCTTGTTTGAAATGTTAACATGCGATTCGGGCCCACAAGCACTCCTTTGGCTACTGAGTATGGTGACGTGATCTTCGAACCGCTGCACCAGGACACCACTCCTTTTCATTCCTTGGAAAACTGCTGATGTCATTGCCGTCTTCCCAGGAATTTTTACATATTCTCTGGCCGTGGGTGAGCCCGTTGGTTTGTGAATTTTATTAAGCTGCGCATTTTGGCCATTTGTGGGTTACAGAAAGTGAACAACTTTTTTTATTTTTGAATATTGGGAGCTGATGTATCTGAAACGGCTTGGCACTTTCCAGGGAAAACCATGATCCTAAGTGCCTGTGCGGAAATCCGGATGCAGGGAAAGTGTGCAAACATCACCGGAGATCGCTTTACATGTAGCAGAGAGAACAACATAGCTGCAAAACATTGTGGGAATGACATTTAAACCCTTTGGCGATTCTCGTTCTTCGGATGAAGTTTCCTGCCATCAAATCGGAATTCAGTTCGGTATTTATTTTTTTATATATATATATATATAAACTTTTTTTTCCCTGTGAAGCGGATGCCCCAAAGCTCTTAATGTAATAAAAGTAATTAACAAAAAACAAAGAAACAAAAGGTCTCCTTAAGTGTTGTGGCACGAAGGTTGGCACGCTTTGCCTGCATCTGGATGCTGACTGGTTGTAATCCCAGGTCAAGGCCCTTAGCCCCATTTGCCCCAGGGACTGTTCGATCCTATTTTCTCAAAAAAAAAAATTATGTTGCTTTGGATAAAAGCATCAGCTAAATAAAGAGAATGTAAATGCAAACGTGGACGTCGTGGAGACCCTCGCCCCTCTCACCTGCATCGGCTCAGCCTCCATGAACATGGGTTCATCTCCTTACCCAACATTTGTCCAAGGGTGGTGTGTCCCTATGCAAATGCAGGATGAAGGGGGATGGGCTGATTCCCCAAGACCTGGGAGGAGGTCTAGGCACAGGTGGCATCGCCATGCTCTGCGCCGCCTGAGCCAATCCCCCAGATACCCACAATTCCCTGCTCCGGGCCACACCCCTCCAGCAGATGATAACTGCTGCCTTTGCTGTGCCTGTACAGGAGCCAGTGCGGCAGGGAGAGTCTCAGGCTGCGCCGGGAGAAAGGGGCATCCAGCAGTCGGGCCTGGCTGTGTGCCAGACCGTCAGGTCCCCCCCACCTTACTGGGGATGTAGGGTGCGGTGAGGTGTGACAGCCAGGGGAGGATTAAATCTGGGTTCTGAATTTGGCATCTAGTTTTGAGTTGTTTTCACAAATAAAACATTAAATTGTCAGTTTAATGGACGATGCCTTTCGGTGGCGAGTGCTTCTGTCACCACCATAAACACCCCCAGGTGATGTTCTGTTCTCATCTCTTCATAACACCTCCTTACCTGCTCAGAGGTGAAGCAGTCAGCTGACACCCTGCCGCCGTGTGTCGGAATCTTGCTCAAGGGCCCAACAGTGACATCACCGTGTCAGTCACTGGATTTAAACCAGCGACCTTCTGATCAAGGGCACAGAGCCACACCCTTCCAGCAGCCTGACAGTTGGCGCTTACACACCTTTATGGGTCCTTGCTGTAGTGCCTGGGGCGGCTTGGGGGGGGGGACTAGCGGGCACTCGCTACCAGGAACGAGTGCTATTTCCTGCTCAGCAAAGCCAAAGAAAAGGCGCTTTATTGTTCTTCCACTGTGGGGACGTGTAAGGGAGGAGAAGAAGGAGGCGGCTACTGCCATAGTGAAGAAGTGAGTTTGGAACCATCATTCATCTTCTAACTGCTTACTGTCACAGGGTCATGGGGGGGCTAGGAGCCCATCCTGGGCCCCACAAGGCTGGGGGACACCCTGGACAGGATGTCAGTCCATCATAGGACACAAGGCTGGGGGACACCCTGGACAGGATGCCAGTCCATCGTAGGACACAAGGCTGGGGGACACCCTGGACAGGATGCCAGGCCATCATAGGACACAAGGCTGGGGGACACCCTGGACAGGATGTCAGTCCATCATAGGACACAAGGCTGGGGGACACCCTGGACAGGAT